>OY978511.1:4577489-5046388 GCA_963854855.1 Nasturtium officinale | reverse complement strand
CATAACATCAAACAAATTTGCAGTCCAAAACACATGAAGAACAAAAGAAAGAGATGTTCGTATATAGAAGAAAGAAACCAGCGTACTTCACCAAAAATAAGAGATTTATGAATTAAAAACAATATATATATATATATATTTAAATTAATGAAAATAATGGAATTTGATTTGTGGATAACTTTATTTCATGATTTTTAAAAAAATAATTATATCAAATTATTAACATATAAATAATTTAATTGATGTTATAAATCATGAAATAATTAATTTCTAAATAAAGTATCAAAACTAATGAAATAATGATATATGTAAGAGATAAAGTTTCTCACTAGTCTCTTGTTTGATAAACAACTCACCTTTATGTGGAGAGTTGTCTCCAAACTAGCATTGGTAAATCTTTAGAATTAATTTAAAATTGATGCATACCATGGTCTATTCTTAGATTGTTAGCTTCGTAATTCAGAAATAGTAGCTTTAATTTTCCCTATATCTAAAATTATCATGAAGGTATTCTCACTCATCAAATATAATATATAAATAAAGTTGAAGGATAAAGTATTAATGATAACAGTTTCGTAAATAAATGATTGCAAAGTGTAATGAAATTTTAGATATCAAGATATAAGTTATGAAAAGGGAAGATCATAAGACATCATCTATCAGTGGACGACTTTTAAAAGTGTATTGAGTTATCTTACAATTAATTAATTTTAAAGTGCATATGGTACCTTGAATCTTCCGGTTTTTAATATGATACGGCGTCTCATTTTTTTTTTACTTTATCTCTTTTTTAGTTATTTTAATATCTGAAATACTCTAAGAGATAAGGGTAACTCCATAGTTCCGTTTCTAAAAAAATTTAAAGGTATCTCAACATAAAATAACAATAAATGAATTGAAAATACTTGAGAAACACTCACATACGTATATTTTTGAGAAACTTTCTATACAGTACCAAAAACGTTTCTCTTATCTATCTATTTTTAATTGGTCAATCATAAAAAAAAACTACTGTTTATTTATGAGATACAAAGTACGTATCTAATTGATGTTGCTGCTCCCAATGTAGATAACGACAAAGATAAATAATAAATTAACCAATCCAAATTTAACTTAACTGTTCTGAATTAAGTTGATGGTTGAAAAAAATTAAATAGACAGAAATTAAATCTACGGTTCAATAAAACAGTTTTATTAATAAGTCAACATAAAATAAATTTATCAATATTAAATAAGTTGACAAGAAAATTAATTAATTTTTCATAAAAAATTAATTAAATATATAACAAATTTAAATAATTATAATTTTATTTATATAGCTGAAAATAAATTAAAATTTTATTTATTTATTAAAATAATTAATTTTGATTTGTAGTTGAAATTTATGCTAAAATATAAAAAATTATTTACCAAATTGCCTTTATTTTCAGCTATATTTTTTTTTCTTTCTCTTAGAGAGTTTTCAGCGAAACTCTTCCATGTGGGACTGTCAGATTAGTAGATAGAAACTCATCTTCACAACAAGAATCCAACGAAAGTTTGGAATACCAAAAAAAAAAAAGAGACAGTTATTAAAAATTTAGCACAATATACAATCAGAGAAGAAAGAGAAGTTTGAAGCAAACCAAGTGACATAGGAAGCAAAATGATAACGTTAAGAAGATAACAACACAACACTTGACAGAGAGAGCTAAATCAACCAAAAATAGAAACAAGAAACAAACAGAAATATAATGTAAGAACTAAGCATGGAAAACGTGAGTTGAAACAAATATGTATATTATGTAATAGAATATATTATCACATAAAACAAAACAAAAACAAAGAAGCAAACATGAAACATATAGTAGAATATAGATATATTAATCATAGCAAAAAAAAAAAGAAAAAAAAACGAGGTACTATGTATATCATTAAGTGGAAAAAGAGATGTACCACTACTTGTGGCTTTTTATCTTTTCAACCCGTTCCTAACAAAAAACACTAGTGGGCACGCTCGCAGCTGAAAAAGATTAGGTAGGTGTGAAATAACAATCACGTCAAACAGTAATAGCTTATAAATATATAGGGGAGGTACTTGGGCTTACTATGAAGTTTTACTAGCATTGCTGAAAGTCGAGCTAGACGCGTTCCTGCAGATGTTGTTATTGTGGGCATCTCTTGTTGGAATGTGTAGGGAGAAGATAAGAAACGAAGTTTTGTGGCTTCGTCCTCCCATTTAAGATTTTCTATCCATTTCGCCTCTCCGTAATTTATGACAAGTTCTTCACCCACAACACCACTATTAGAATCGAGTGGAAGCTTTGTAAGTCCGGGACACTTTTGTACTTTGATTCTCTTAAGACATGGAAAACGGAGAGGACTCCAATAGATGTTCTTTAACACAGGCAAATTAATCAAGGAGAGATATTCCAATCTTTGAAAAGGAATAATACTTCCATTCTCCTCTCTAGCATGATCAACTTTTTCTTTGCTTATTATATACTTCAGTTGATTTATCGAACCAACGGTAAGAGCAATAAGGTTTGGAGCGAATAACAACCACGTCAAATCCCTTAGACCAGAACATTCTCGTATCTTCACATATGAGAGGTTAGAAAAGCATGAACCTGTCGGATTTTTGTTCCATGATGAAAAACTCTCCATCTTTATCCCCGACAATTTACACCTCCATATATTGAGGCTATTGAGACTATCCATGGTTGGGAGAGATAATATTTCGAGTGATTCTTCCTGAAGGTTAACGATAGATGCCTTTTGAATGCATTTCACCAACTTGTGAGCGCAAAATAGTTTCTCCAAAACCAAGCATGATGAGATTTTCAGTGTTAGAGTTTCAAGATATTCCAAGCGCTGAAGCTCTTCTATTAAGGTGTTGTCTACCAAGATACTGGAATTTCCTAGTTTCAATAATCTCAAACTCGAAAAGTTTGATATCCCAGAAATACTCTCAAGTCTCCACATGTATTCCAAATTCAGATGCAATAGTTTCTTCAACTTTTGCATTCCAACCGGCAATCGACCTATACTTGTGTAAGACAAGTCAAGAAACCGCAAGGAGACCAAATATGATATTTCCTCTGGCAGTTCATCGAGGCGGTAGTTCTTTGATAGATCCAAGACAGCTAGAATAGGCATAGACATGAAAAATTCACCCAAAATGCTTACCAACTTGTAGTTTGTTTGGAGGAGTAGAGTTGTAAGTTGAGGACAATTGGGGCTGCCAGATATCTTTTCGATATTCGTACGCATTAACGACATACTTCCCACACTATTCCAATCCCTGAGTTGAGGTACGTCGTGTACCTTAGCTCCAGCTTGCACAATACATTTCTCCTTGTGATTTCCAAGATCTGATGCTATCCACATAGCCATTTCACGGACCACATTATGCATTTTCACATATGATTTAGCGTTTATATCTTCCACCAATAAACATGCACATACAAGGGTACCAATGATCTCATAACCTTGATTTATAGCTCTTTCTCTACCATTTTCCCCATCAACAAATCCCTCGCATATCCAATACTCTATCAATGCCTCTTTATTTATTTTGCTATCATCAGAAAATAGAGCACAAAACTGGAAGCACGACTTAACATGTTCTCCTCTCAAACTGTCGTAGCTATACTTAAGAACGGGGAGAATATACTCTTCCATTCCTGAAAATTCTCTAGCATATGAAGTCAAAACGTCTATTGCGTGTTTCCATTCATGTAAAGAAGTTTTACATGACATGGTCTCACCAATAACATTGAGTGACAACGGTAGGCCATGACATTTTTCAGCAACTTTTCTTGCTAGTTTGGGAATATCTGGATGACTCGATAATGTTTTTTCTCCTACTTTTCTTTGGAAAAAAATCCATGCTTCATTCTCTTCAAGACATTGGACTTCCATTGGATCATCAACTCCCATGTGTCCACATACTTCCCTCGAACGACTTGTGAATACAACTTTGCATCTGTTTCCTTTTGTTGGAAATGGGATTCCTATCTCCAGTAAATCCACTTTCTCCCACAGGTCGTCCAATAACAACACGAATTTCTTTTTCCTCAAGAAAGTAAATATGTCAGAGGCTTTTTGTGATTCCGTTTTAAGTTTCCACTCATCTCCACTAAAAGCTAGTTTTTCAGCAATGTCGTCTTGAATCTTTTCAATCTGTTTATCTCTAGACACGTCAACCCAAATCACAAAGTCGAATACTTGCCTTTCGTCATATAACTTATTGTTGATTTGTGTGAGAAGAGATGTTTTCCCGATTCCGCCCATACCATATATACCCATCATCCACGTTCCATCATTCATGAGGTTGTTCCATGCTCTTTCCATGATTACTTCTCGAGCAACAAGTTTCGGCGGTAGAGGTCTTTCCTCAACCATATCTCTTCTAAATGGCTTAGCCACCGTCTCAAAAACCCCATTAGATTTGAGATTATTGACCTCTTTCCACATCAAGAAAACCCTTTGACCGTAAATATAACTCTTCTTCAAGTTCTTGGAAGCAACACCACCAAGACACAACCTCTCAAGTTCATCGATACTAGTATTAGTTAGAACACTATAGCTGTTTTCGATTGCATGAACTCTACTCAGCCATACCTGGACTTGTTGAAGCCTTTGTAGACCTTTATCCTCCTCAATCTGCACCGCTGTCAATACGTCATCTCGCCTTGCCTTGAGGTCTTCCATGGCTTCCTCCAGAGCCTTGAGATTCTCCTTGAGGTTATAAATATAATTGCCTTTGCCGCAAAAGCAACCACATACGCGGTTTAACGTATCATCACATGATATGTTTAAGGCAATACAATTCCCCATATTCCCCAAATAAAACAAGATAGATTTTTCACAATACAACCAAGGAATTTACTCTCTCCGATCCTTTTGTTTTTGAAGTCAATGAAATTTGCTCAACTTAATCATGTTACGCAGGATATAAGTTGCAAGCTAAAAAATTATTTCCAAGATAATAACTAAAATTCTCCACTTGAAATTTACGGGGAATTTTATGAATGAGTCAAAAGTCGTCGGTGTATTTTAATAAGATACAGGCTTCTTTGTTTTAAATTAATTATAAGAATATTAACCAACATCATCTATAAAGCTTTAACAAAAAAAAAAAACATCACCTATCAAGATTGTATTTCCGTTAATTTTTTTGGATTCGGGTTAGACTTGGTTCGGCTTCGACAATTCAATTTTAGTAAAGTTTCAATTGAATTCCTACTGAAGTTAATTTGAATCAGTTTTAGTTGCGGTCGAAAACAAAGCATGTAACTAAAGCTACACACATTTCTTTGTTTGGATTGGACAACTTGGGCATCTTTTAAGTTTTAACTTTTAACTATGAAATAACATCTTGAATTATTTTACACCCACAATTCCGTACCTAATGTTCTTTAAAATATTAATCTTTTCTTTAACAAAAAAAACATTTGAATTACTTTATGCAAATTTTATTTAATAATGGCACAAAACAAAGATCTACTTTCGAGTTAAGAGAAGTGCATGAAACAAAGACTAGTTAGAGAATCTCTATCCACAAATTTAGAGAGGTTTTTAAATAAAATAATAATAAAACAAAATGAAACAATATAGATTGGGAGAGAAACGTGTCTTTAGGCAGACACTTATCAATTTTAAGACACTTGATGTGTTTCCATCTGATTGGACTAAAAAATTATTTGCTTTTTGTTTTTTTTTCTTTTGCCAAAATATATACTTAAACTAACAATACTTTTAATATTAATTAACAATTAAAACAACCATAAGTAGTATTATAGATGAGGATGCTCTTATCGCATAAAACTTTATTATTTCCATTACAACTTTTCAATGTTAAAGATTATTTATGTTTATAAAGGAGTAAATGATTGCCAACATATATGAGTGATCTAACTTGTTCACTTCTGACATTAATGAACTTCTCCATGAATTCAACCCAGTGAAGACGCAAAGCATGCAGAAATGCACTTGAGTGTTTCCATCATCAGTAGTATATATAAACGCTGTTGCAAATGCAAACACCGCAACTCCAACTAACCTGATAAAAATGTATCATACCTGTTTTGCAAAAAAAAAAAAAAAGCAAAATGTATCAGTTCAAGAAAGATGAAAACATTAACGTGGGACTACATGTAACCCAGAGGCAAGAAGATGAAATTTCTCATAGAAGGTCAACGAGTCCAAAATTATTTATATGTTTTCATCAAAGTTCAAAGCTTTTATAATGACAGAGAGATGATTAATATCCAGTGCTCTGGTACGTGTTTAAAAATAGATTATGGGTCGAAGATCTAAATGATCTTAGTTACCACAAAACTAGAAAATCATAGATGCCGGCCAAAAATTAAAAATATAGACGTTTGAGATAAACTTGATTGGATTAGATTCTGTGAGGAGGCTTGTAAAGGCAGGATTTGTGTTAGGGGGAATGGATTATGAAGGACATGGCAAATCTTATGAGCTAAGTGCTTTTATCCCAAAATTGTATCACTTCTTTCATGGATGCCTCAACTCACTAATGTTCAAAATGACGTAGTTACATACAAAGGTTGCAAAATGTATATACATATTTGAAGGTTATATTGCAAGTTACTTTTGATTTCGCTGATTTTACCTGCATTTTTTTGAGTTGGAAAGTATAAAGAATCATTTATACTTTCAAAATTTTTAATGTGTAACACTACAGACACCAATGGCATGCAAGCCAAATATAGAGGAGAGGATGTGAACAAAAAGACCCATCCATCCAAAAACGTCAAACTAAGTCATATCTAGATTGAGTTTGACTCTTCCACACCCTTATTTCAATTATTATTATTATTATTATTATTATTATTATTCTGAATTGATTAATTATTTTTATTTTATTTTTTCTTGCGGCCTTGACGTTCTCATTACCGATAATTGGCATGGACAATTTTTCCCATCAGCCAGAAAAAATCCATGGAGTGATTCTAAAGCTTGCCCACAAGAGACATTAATTAAAGAAGAGCCACAAAATTATCATTTTGCCTTACCATGTACATCACTGGCACCCTCTTCAAATATATATATATATCAAAAATGTATTCAAATTTCTGTTTAAGTATTTATGGATAGACACTTAATAGTTAATACCCCTATAACTTAAAATTTTTTAAAATTTAATATTCAATTAATATAAAGACACTCTTATCCATATTATCAATAATGATGTTCTTAAAACCGTTTTCAGCGAAACTCTTGCATGTGTCACTGTCAGACTATTAGTACATAGAAACTCATCCCAACAACAAGAGTCCCCAACTCCAAGGATAGTTTTGGGATACTAAATTAAGAAAGAGTTGCGGTTCATATAAATTAACCAAAAAAATCACTCCAAAAACACAATACACATACACAAAACACAATAAATTATAGAAGAAATATAAATTTGTAAGCAAACCAAGTGACAGAGGAAGCAAAATAATAGTAGTTGATAACAACAGACACTTAACAGATTCTAAATTTAGTCCAATAAAACAGAGGGAGTTACCAAAAGAAAGCAACACAAAACAATATAACGACCGTTTAGTTAAACTCATGCTTTTGGATATATTACAAAGAGAAAGAGTTGAGATTACGGCTTGCCTCACCAGCTGTTGTCTTCTAGTCCCAGAGAGGTAAATGAACTAAAGAGCAAACAAAAAAAACAAAAGGGGAAGATGAGACATTAACCATGCATGAAAAGAAGAGCAACATAATAACACGAGAGTTAAAACAAATACGTTTATCGTCGTGTAATAGAATATATTATCACATAAAAAGAAGAAGCAAACATATATAGTAGAATGTAGTAATATTCCCACAGAATAAAAAAATGAGGTACTCTCTATATTATCAAGTGAAAAAGAGATAAACGTACCATCACTGGTGGCTTTTATATCTTAGATCATTGTCCAGAACATAGCTGAAACAGATGGAGGTTAGGTGTAAAATAACGATCACATCAAACAGTCATAGCTTATAAACATATAGGAGAGGTGCTTGACTTACGTAGCTGAGTCAGGCTGAACGTGTCGTTTTTGGAGTTCGAGTTGGAAGCGTTCCTTCAGAACGATGGTTTCTGGGCATTTCTTTTTGCAATGTGTAGGAAGAAGATAAGAAACGAAGTCTTGTGGCTTCGTCCTCCCATTTAACACTTTCTATCCATTCTGTCTCTCCGTAATGTATGACAAGTTCTTCACCCACAACACCACTTTTAGAATCGAGTGGAAGCTTTCTAAGTTCGAGACACTGTTGTACTTTGATTCTCTTAAGAGATGGAAAACACAGAGGACTCCAGTAGATGCTCTTTAACGCAGGCAAATTAATCAAGGAGAGATATTTCAGTTTCTGAAAAGTAATAATACTTGCTTCTTCCCCTCTGTCATGATCAATTCTTTCTTTGCTTATTATATACTCTAGTCGACTTATCGAACTAACGTTAAGATCAATAAGGTTTGGAGCGAACACCAACCATGTCAAATCCTTTAGACCAAAACACTCTCGTATCCAAACATACGAGAGGTTAGAGAAGCATGAACTTGTCGGATTTTTGTTCCATGATGGAAAACTCTCCATCTTTATCTCCAACAATTTACACCTCCATATATTGAGGTTATTGAGACTATCCATGGTTGGAAAAGATAATGATACATCCATAAGGTTATCAATAGATACCTTTTGAATGCATTTCAACAACTTGTGAGCGCAAAACAGTTTCTCCAAACCCAAGGATGATGAGATATTCACGGTTACTGTTTCTAGATATTTCAAGAGCTTCAGCTCCTCTATCAAGCTGTTATCTACCACTACTTTGGAATTTCGTAGTTTCAATAATCTCAAACTCGAAAAATTCGATATCCCAGATACACTCTCAAGTCTTTGCATGGATTCCAAATTCAGATGCAATAGCTTTTTCAACTTTTGCATTCCAACTGGCAATCGACCTATACCTGTGTAAGACAAGTCAAGAAACCGCAAGGAGACCAAATATGATATTTCCTCTGGCAGTTCATCGAGGCGGTAGTTCATTGATAGATCCAAGACAGCTAGAATAGGCATAGACATGAAAAATTCACCCAAAATGCTTACCAACTTGTAGTTTGTTTGGAGGAGTAGAGTTGTAAGTTGAGGACAATTGGGGTTGCCAGATATCTCTTTGATATTAGTACTCATTAATGACATACTTCCCACACTATTCCAATCCCTGACTTGAGGTACGTCGTGTACCTTAGCTCCAGCTTGCACAATACATTTCTCCTTGTGATTTCCAAGATCTGATGCTATCCACATGGCCATTTCACGGACCACATTATGCATTTTCACATTCGATTTAGCGTTTATATCTTCCACCAATAAACATGCACGTACAAGGGTACCAATGATCTCATAACCTTGATTTATAGCTCTTTCTCTACCATTCCCCCCATCAACAAATCCCTCGCATATCCAATACTCTATCAATGCTTCTTTATCTATTTTGTGATCATTGGGAATTAGAACACAATATTGAAAGCACGACTTAACATATTCTCCTTTCAAACTATCATAGCTATACTTCAAAACAGGGAGAATATACTCTTCCATTCCTGAAAATTCTCTAGCATATGAAGTCAAAACGTCTATTGCGTGTTTCCATTCATATAAAGAAGTTTTGCATGACATGGTCTCACCAATAACATTGAGTGCCAATGGTAAGCCATGACATGTTTTAACAACATTTCTTGCCAGTTTGGGAATATCTGGATGACTCAATAATGTTTTTTCTCCCAGTTTTCTTCGGAACAAATCCCAAGCTTCATTGTCTGCTAGACATTGTACTTCTATTGGATCATCAACTCCCATGTGTCCACATACTTCCCTAGACCGAGTAGTGAATACTACTTTGCATCCATTTTCTTTTGTCGGAAATGGGACTCCTATCTCTGTTAACTTAACTTTCTTCCACACGTCATCAAATAACAAGACGAATCTCTTTGTACGGAAAAAAGCGTGTAGCTCAGCGGCTTTCTGTGCTTTGGTTTTACTGTTCCACTTCTCTCCACCAAAGTCAAGTTTTTCAGCAATGTCATTTTGAATCTTTTCAATCTGTATGTCTCTAGACACGTCCACCCAAATCACAAAGTGGAACATCCCCCTTTCATCATATAACTTATTGTTGATTTGTGCGAGTAGAGCTGTTTTGCCTACTCCGCCCATACCATAAATACCCATAATGCAAGTTCCATATTCCATCAAGTTGTTCCATGCACTTTCCATCATTTTTTCTCTAGCAACGAGCGTCTGCGGTAGAGGCCTTTCCTCAACCATAACTCTTTCAAATGGCTTAGTCACCTCCTCAAATAATCCATTAGACTTTAGATTATTCACCTCTTTCAACATCAAGAAAACCCTTTTACTATAAATATAACTCTTCTTCAAGTTCTTGGAAGCAACACCACCAAGACACAACCTCTTAAGTTCATCGGTACTAGTACTAATTAGATATTTAAAGCTGTTTTCCATCACAATGACTCTATTCAGCCATAGCTGGACTTGTTGAAGCCTTTGTTGACCTTTATTTTCTTCAATCAGCACTCTTGTCATCAAGTCATCTCGCCTTGCCTTGAGGTCTTCCATGCTTTTCTTCAGATCCGATAGATTCTTCTTGAGGTTATAAATGTAATTGTCATTTCCACAAAAATAGCCACAAACGCCGTTTAACACATGATCACAAGATATGTTAAGGGCGATACAATTCCCCATCGTTTAGAAAACAAATCTCTAAACGAAAGCTGTCTCAAAAATAAATCCCTAAACCAAAGAACAATTAAAAAAAAATAAAACAACTTTTTTCAACTCTCGAAACCCTTTAATTTGAAAAGATTAGTCGCATCACAATTTCGACTGATCAAAAAAAAAAAAAAGAACTCTAGAATCAGGGTAGAACTCACATAGAGATATAGACAGAGAGATTGAAGAAGAGACTTAACTGTTTGACAAGGTTTCCAAGAAAAATCGAAGAAGATTTTGTGAAGAGACGAAGAAACTAATGCGATTAATGTGGAAACTCTGTGGAACATAAAACTTTGCAAATTGCTACTGTTTTGTGTTTTTTAAGACTGTATAGCTGACTTGGTCAATTTCTTTTTATTTTTTTTTGTCTGCAACTGATTTTATTAAAAGAGGAAGAAATTCACACCAACAAAAAAAACTTTACACCCTTGTCCAATAACAACAACACATAGCAAGCAACAAGCCACCAAAGCTACATTGTTTCTTTGTTTCGATATGAACAACTTTTAAACTTTAACTATGAATACATAAAACTTTATTATTTCCATTTGAGTTTTTTCATTTTAAAGATTATCTATGTTCTAAAAACAGTAAATGATTGCCAACATAGAAAGTTCCATTTATATCTCGCCTCCAAAAATTCATGACAGGGGGATGTGTATATTGAGAAAATAAAAAATGAAAAATCTCCATAAGTGATCTAACTTGTTCACTTTGACATTAACTACAAGGACATAACAAATACCAATTTGAAAGATTCTGTTAAAAAGATTTAAAAAGATGAAGCAGAGGAGGTTACCGTATAATGAGTTTTTTGGGGGGGTTTGGAAAAAGCCAAATTTTCTTCTATATATATATATTTTTTGGGGAAGAGTTGAAATTGGATGTGCAAATGGCTGAGGATTAACGGATTTAGGGTTTTTATTCATCGTCATCTGAGATTAACGCAAAAGAGAAAGGCTTGAACTTGTAACCATCTCCATTGAAGAACTTCCCCATGAATTCAACCCAGTGAAGACGCAAAGCATGCAGAAATGCACTTAGTGTTTCCATCATCAGAAGTATAAACGCCGTTGCAAATGCAAACACCGCTAGTCCAATTAACCGGATCAAAATGTTTTCGTACCTGTTTTGCAATCAAGAAAAAATTAATAAAAAGTGACGAGTTTAAGTTTAAACATGTAAACTTAAAACTACTCACCCCCAAGCAAGAAGAAGAACTTTCTCATAAAAGACCGTCGACAATTCCGAATGAGCCAAACTGTTAAGGCCAAATTGAAAGTTAAAAGTCTGTTAGAAACAAGTAGGAAGGATTAGTTACTTGGTCATTTTGTAAAGAGCGGAAACGTCAGTGATATACCTAAGAGCCCAAAGACGAAGGTAAGATGCTGTGTTAGAAACTGAACCTAGGACAAATTCTATGGAGTGAATCAATTGATGTACAAAAATCTCGCTGAAATTAAACTCTTCTTCATGATGGCCTCCTCTAGCGGAGTCTGGTTCTACATCGAGATCCACCTCAGAAGTACCAAGAACCCCGTAAGTGCGACCTTGAAACCTCTAGACAAAAAACATTTCATCCCTTTTTGATAAGCCTAGAGCCCAAATTGAATAACAAATAAAAACAGATACAGTGGAAGCCTTACCTCCATGTGAATCTTCCTGAGGGCAAAGGGCTTCGGGAAAAGCATCCATGGTACAGCGATGAATGCTAGAAGCAATAACATAATCTGTGAAATATAATACATCTTATGTGAGTGACAAGAGGAGTAAGGATCGAACAAAAAACCAACGTAGCTGCTTTGGATTAAGAAAAAGAAGGAAACTGTGCCTGAAGAGGACGCTGGCCCCAGAACAACTCATTATCACCAAGTTCTTCGGTGGGACTCAGAAACATGTAGATCATTACATGATACAAGTCTGCTTGAGATCCAGTGCACCACTTGATGATGATGAGAAGTGAAAGGTAACCGAATAAGCTGTTAAGAAATATCATCTGAGGTATAAACTGATACCTGATAAGGGAGCACAAAAGACGTAAGCCATTTATCCTGGTGATTTTACAAACTTCAGAAGGTTCGTAAGATAAAGTAAACATATACGCAAACCTTATGTCCAATGAGGAGCCGAAAAAACGAGCATTGAAGAAACTTAATATTAGTCCCAGATTCATCTGTGCAATTCCCAGCAGAATGGACATCTTCATCTTGAGAGAGTTTAGGTAAGGCAGTTCCGTACGACTTCCACGCCAACTAGGATCTACGCCGAAAGGGTATGCATCTCGGTACTTGATTAAGCCAACTGTGTGAGCATCGCTGGTAAGCAGAAATATGCATATCAGCAACAAATAGGATAATAATACAAATAAAGGGCATAACTTCTTACTAAAGACATCATATGTTCAAAAAACATAATACATACCTACAAGTTGTATCTCTGCACTTGTATGCTGAACCACCAAAGATGTGGAAAGGAACAGAGAAGAATTCATTGTAGATAAGCCCACAGTATATTGAAAAAAGTGCCATTAATAAGATTACATAGCGGCCTCCAAAGAGCATCTCCATAAAGCTTCCGAGTTTCTGGTAAAGATAAGACAGGAAAAAATGATACAACTTACGAAGAAATTTAACAGAAAGCAAATAATATTCGCACCACAAAAGTTCTTTGTTCTCCTGTTAACCTTTATACTACAAGAGTGAAAACTAAAGAGGTACACTAAGTACGATTCTACATATATTCTATACCAATTCTAGATAATTGAAAATCACATCTCTCTCATTTTGAAAACAAAAATCTTCTGAGAACACAAAAATTAGCAACATAACATCAGCTCAGCTCAAAACCAAAGGCACATTATATCTATCAGCCACAAAACAAAACTCTTATGTTATAAATATTTTATTGAGTTTCAGAGGTAAATATTGCATGCTCAAAGCCCATATCATCACTGGTTTCTTATTCAACTACTAATACAACATAACTGGACGCTAACCATACCTGCGAACTCAGCTTTCTTTCACGAGCTAAAAGATATAACGCTCCTAGCAGCAAGCATAGACCATGACCCCAATCCCCAAACATAACAGCAAACAAAAAGGGATATGTGACAACTGAATAAACTGCAGGGTTTGCCTCTTGATATCTCGCAACACTGCCAAGTAAGTATCAAGTCAAACTTTTATGAAATGGTGATCAGCAGAGATTAACTGGCATACACAATCAGCAAAAATAACTTGATTCCGAAGATATGGAATGAAGAAATTTCAGCTTTGCTAGAAAGCAGCCAATTATTCTAAAATCATGTATGTGTGATGAGGGAAACACATGATCAAACATTTGCATCTAGATGATGAATTTTTTATTTATGCTCATGGACCATTACAAGAGTGCCGGGTAATGCTCAAAAGTGGAACTAACCCATAAGCATCAATAATCTCTTGGAAGGCATTTGTAAGTTTGTTCGTTCTGAAATAGGTGGGAGGTGATTCTATCGCTTGCATTACATGAAATATAACACCCACTTGTGAATTGCTGTCAAAAGTGGCTCGCTGCAGGACCTCATGAATCTGCACATAAGTTGTTGATAAATTTCACTTGCAAGGAAATGATAGACGCCTATGTAAAAGGGGCAAAAACGTAGTGGTATACCTGCGTCTTAGCAAATGTGGGGCACCAACCTTCCCCGACAAGGCATTTCTTGGTTACATCAAAATTTAGCATATTCAGAGTATCATAAACAGCTTTTTCTCTCCGAACCTAGCAGTAAAAGGCCAGCTAAAATCATGGCTGTACCACACAGTATGGACCATACAATCTTCTATATACTTAACCAGAAAAATAATTAAGGGGAAAAAAAAAAAATTGCAGATGTTATCTTTTACCGTGGTCATCCATTTTGTCAAGCTATAGCCAACAGAATTAAGGGCATTATTCCGATGGCGAGTTCCAGCATCTAGAGTGGCTTCCAGATCAGAGAGTCGGGATAAAACCTATACACCAGGTACATTGATATTTTAGGAACATCATAGTATGATGCCGTAACTAACAGTCACTGGCACTACTGATAATATAAGACATTGGTATTCTACAAATAACTTCGTGTGACACAACATCTAACAGTCACATATGATTGGATACAAAAGTCAACAACGAGATCATGTGAACAAGATGAAATCAACTTGCAAGAATCAAATGTATATAAATATCTAGAAAGAACTCCCTCTGAATACAGATAAAAAGAACATGTTTTGGAATATCCAACTTACTTCTCTCGTAAGCTGCCTCTGCTTTGTTGTATCCTCGGGGACAGGATAGCAATTTGCACCAAATGCTTCACATATTTTCAATATTTTTGTCCTTGCTTGCTCCCCAGAAAAGAACACCACAAATACAATTTTCTCCACCTACGAGCCCAAAATCAATTAATAAATAGGCATCTCCCTAAAATAGCATATGGTTATTATGGAGATAAGCAATTATGCTGAAAGTAAGAGATTAATATCACCATTTCTGATGTTGAAGGATCCATGATCTCCTCATCAGAGGGTGTTTGGTTGAAAAGCATATTGCCTCTTGTTGCTCGAAACAACATTCTTTCAAATCTCAGAAGTTTGTCTTTGTTAATGATTCCACTGATAAATCTCAATCCTGATTGATTAGAGGGTCCAGGATTCATTTCCTGTGAATGAAAAAAATTGTTACCTTAGTAAAGATAATTATGAGATTGCAAGTAACAAAAGTAAAATGGAAACTTTGACGAGCAATCACCTGCTCAAGTAAAGAGGAAGTCTCGATAAAACCGTTATTTGAGTAGGTGCTTTCATGTAGTTCTGTTTCATCTCCAATCGCATGAGCATTACTTGAGACAAGGAAACCACTTGCCTGAAAAGAAGTACAAAGGCAATATATCAGAGAGTTAGCATAAACAGAGGAAGATGAGCACATATCTTAACAAGTAAAATTTGAATTAAACTGAACAACAGCTACTGTGCTAATTTGCAGGTAGTTTGGAGGGAAATTGCAGAAATTTTTTTTGAATCATTTCCCAATTACTGGATATAAATCTGAGAACGAAAGGCGACTACATCTACCTTTTCAAGAACTATCTTGAATTCAAGAAGTTCGTTACAGGTCTGCCGAAGCTTTTCACTGTTTGAATTCATTTCCAGAACCTCATGCTCGTGATCAGCAAGTTGTCTCTGTCGAAGAAACCAATTTAAGATACAAAGAAAATTACAGTTTTCACAAAAGAGCAAGCCACATTCCTAAATAAAAGAGGCAATAAAATAGATACAAAAGACTTCAGCCAAAACAGAACTGAAAAATTGAATTCTGACCTCTAAGTCTCCAAGCTCAATGTCCGGTTCTAATTCAAGGCGTGGTGAACATCTTAGACCAGCTTTATCAATTTGATCTTTAAAAAACCGCAGCTTCCTTGACATCTCACCACATCGTTTTACCTGTTAAAAGCCCCCACGAATTTGCATAAGCAAAGAAGCTCTGAGCCTTGAGGAATTTTGACGACATACAGCTTGATACCGAAAATAATTTTCGTTTTATAAATACTTTGCATCATGTCAAAGTAGTATTACGGAAAACATATTCCACTGCAGCAAATAAGTAATGCCCAGTGCATATATATTCGCTCTAAGTATCTAAGCTACATCCAACTTCTAGAATTTAAGGTATAATTCAGCTATAACACTGTAGGAACTAAACTGTACAATAACACTTACACTATATGAAAGAGTAATCATGACTAAGGAACCAGTATTTTGAAAGTTTTGAAACAAAAGTTAAAGATTAAACCCTTCACAAGAAAATTCTCGAACAAGAATGACCAACAAATTTTGTACTGAGCCTCATATCAAAGCCAAATTTTCCCACCACATCAATAAAGAAGAAAATTATATTCATTAAATCCCATACAACACAGCTCGAAGCCTCAAACTATAGAGAAAGTTTAATTTATACCTGACTAGCAAATGTACGCTGAAAGGGGCTTTTATCGGCATTTAGCTGTTAAGAAAACGAAGATAACAAGTGTTAGCTTCTTTGAATTTACAATATCATGGCAGTCACAAGCTAATGTTAAATCTAATTGAACATTAATAGAGATTCGTAAATGCAAAATACAAATCTCAATCCACCAATTCCAAAGAACATGAACAATTTCCAAAGATCATCACTAAGCATGTCCACTCACATCAGTCGCAACGAATCAAAGATATAATCAATTCCTCAACATAGTGAGATTAAACATTTCAATCTCTCACTGATTCCTAATCATCTAAAACGAGAATTAACAAGCGCAAAAGCAAGAGATTCGAATCGATCGATCGATGCGTAAAGAGAAGAAGGCGGATCTGAGTTTAAAAACTCACGTCGCGAAACTGTAAGAGTCCGAGTTCTCCGAGATAAGTGATGGAACGGTGAGCGGATTCAACAGGGATGATAAGCTGAACGAGCGTCATCTTCTCTGATCTCATCAGATCCATTTGCGGCAACTTGTCTATGAACTGCTCCATGTTCTTCTTCTTCTGCTTCACTCACTAGAGAAACGGAAAGAGAATGGAGAAATTTGAAAACGAGATCTCCGATTAGATCTGAAATTGTAAATCTCCGTCGAATATATTAGAAGCGGAGTTCAGTTTTTGTTCCCGTCGACAACTGCCATGAGAAAACGAGGATTTGCCATCTGAATTTTTTTAAAGAAAATATTAATAATAATAATAGAAAAACAAAATGTTTTCGTTCACTTTTCTTCGGGTAAAAGTTTAGTGGAAAATTATTTATTTTTTACCGGTTGAAAACATAAATAATCACTTAACAAATGTACCAAAGATTAAAAAAAAAAAAAAAAAAAAAAAAAGTATATGTTAGAATATATTTTTATGTGATTCCTAAATATTCTTATTTGATCAACTTTTTCACTATTACTTTCTTTTTTTTAATGATAAGAAACTATGTTAAAGACTCTTCTTACTAAAATGATCTGAGGTCGAACAAGAAAGCTACAAAATTTATTATCTTGAACATGGATTAATTTGTATGACATAAAACAGAGTAAAATAAAAAGCACATACAAATTCTAAAACTTACTAATTATATATCTGTTACGATGACAAAACTGTGGGAAAATTGGAGCCAGCTCAACTAAAAGGCAGTCTCCATAAAACCGTTATTTGAGTAAGAGGTGTTTTCATGTAGTTATGTTTCATCTCCAACTGCATGTACATTAGCTGAGACAAGGAAACCAATTGTCTGAAAATATGTAAAACTAGCATTTTATCCTTAAGCATAATTAACAGAGGAAGATGATTTAGCATCTTAGTAAGTAAAAACTGAATGAAACATGAACAACGGCTACTGCAATCAAAAACAATTACTGAATATAAATCTGAGAACCAAAGGTGAATACACCTACCTTTTTGAAGAACTACCTTGCAATTCAAGAAATTCCTTATATGTCAGCCGAAGCTTTTTCACTGTTCGAATTCATTTCCAGTACCTCATGCTTATGATCAGCAACTTGTATGAAAGCCATTGAAGATACAACACAAAATATAATTCTCAGAGAAGTGAATTCAAGATTGAGCTATATGACGTTATAATCTCTCTGAAGTTAATGATTTCATTGTCTTTTCAACAAAAAAAAAAAAAAAATTTGAAAAGTAGAAGTAACAACGGAGAGTGAGGAAGTTAAATATTGGATTCTCTCAACATTGATCTGCTTCTCCTCCTATTTCCACGTTTTAGTGATATTAGCCAGTTTTCGCTAGAGAAGAAGATTATGGCATATCTGAATATTTGATGGTTGCTTGCTTGGCCGCTGCATATGGTCTCGGGTCTTCTTTATTTTATGATGGAATTAAAAGAAGATTCATTTTTTTTTCTTCTTATTTTCTCAATAATCTTTTTCGGTGGGTTCCGTATTCTTCAGTTACACACGCACACAGGTGCCACCTATCAATCAAGGTCTTTAGCAGCTCCATTTCATTCAATAGGAGACCTCGAAGAAGAAAGCTTCAAACTTAAGATATTTAACCTGAATTTACTTTGATATTGCTTAGCTTTTGTCACTTGATTTGTATATCATTTATCCTAAAACTATAGAACCTTGGATTAGTTAAGATTAGTGATTTAATACTTTTATAGTGTGATAAAAATAAATGTTTGTCTTAGATTATATGGACATCCTCTCAATCATAGTGTGTTAAAGCTATTATCTCTGTGGAATTCGATCCTAAAATGATAAGTTTAACTGATAGACCTAAAATCTAATATCAATGGCCAAACCCACTTTGTCAGAAACAAATTCCAACAAAAACATTAAAATAAAGAAATAAAAGGCACACAAAGTTCTTAAGTATCACTTAGTTATATGTTAATAATACAAGCACTGCTTTATGCATACAGTCTAAACCATTATCAGTATAATGAGAACATAAACCCGAAAACATGCCCGAATTATTCATCTTAAACTCTGAAAAACCAATCACGTAGATTACATAGGGGAGAAATATATAGGCTTAAAAGCGTTATAGTTTTTTTTTTGATAAAATTAAAGCGTTATAGTTTAAGTTACAAACAACCCTGGGTTTGAGACAAGCAGTGGCTTGAACTGATCTCCTATTTCATTCATAACAATTTATACATTTTAACTAACCCTCCATGAAGTAGCAACATATACCATTTTAAAAATATATATCTTGAGTCCCATTTAATCTCACATCTCTGACCGGAAAGGAATCCTAGAAAAACTTCTTAAAATATGCCCAAATCGAGTTGTACACCCTTTACATGTTTTCTATTAGCCGTATTTGAGTAAATGTCTAGATGACAAACTATATTCACAAATTATTTGTATAGTATAAAACAGAACATACAAATATTACTATGCACCAACTTTTGTGTAGTTATAAAATGTCTCACGCAAATAACAAAATTTTGGATAATGTGTGACGCCTCACGTTTTATCAATTTGGAGAACAGCATTATTGTTTGTTTCTAGTAACCGCAAATTATAAACCGTTACCACTTACCATTCCTTTGCTTTGTTTTTATTCTCTTCACTCTTACGTTGTTTTTAACACGGATTTAGTTCCACCATTTGTATGACATATAACATAAAACAGAGTAAAATAAAAAGTACACAGTATTCTAAATCTCACTTACATACCTGTTAACACAAGAGGCAAAGAGCAAAACAATTCTATATGAGTATACTTGCTCCTGTCTACAAGGCTACAACCAGTACTGCTTCAAGCTTACAAGTTAAAACCTAATCCATTATCATTATAATAAGAACATAAACCAATCCATTACAACCAGTACTGTGTCAATTTTCACTTGTAAAATTTGTGAAACAATTCTTGTTTGTTCCAGTTTATAATTCTTAAAAAAAAATTAAGAATTTATGTGGGTTTTGATTGATGATGTAAAACTTTTGAAAATATATTTTAACATTTTACCAAAAAAGAAAAGAAAAAACATAAACCTAAAAACCTGAAACTTGTTCGAAGATGTTCCACCACCAGAATTTCCCCCCAATATGGATTACATAGGAGAAATAAGCTCAAAAGTGTCAAAAGTCAAGTCACTTACAAACAAACTTAGGTTGGTACAAGAAATGAGTTAAATTGATCTTCTGTTTCATTCTTAAGAATTAATACAAAATCACAAACACTCCATAAAGTAGCAACATATAGTCATACATCATTTGGAAAACATAAACCGAATTATTGGTGTCGTTTACCAAAAAAAAAATATATATATATATAGGTAGGTAATGATGAAGGGGGTCATTTGACACCCATAAATTTTTGAAATATAGTGTATTTTAGGAAAATTTTGCTATATTATTACATTAATTTCAGCTAAATTAACATATTTGATCCCTAAAATTTTAAATTTGATCCCTTTAAAATTAATTCTACCTCCACCACTATATATATATACACACCGGATAGGCATAACCACAATTACGGTTATCACAGTTAAGGTTAATTAACCATCGGTTACGGTTATATTTTTTTCTTTAACCTTAACCATTTGGATACGATTAAAACGGTTATGGTTGAAACGGTTACGGTTGAAACGGTTACGGTTGTTTATGGTTACGGTTATAAACGGTTAAATATGATTTAATTATTTAAAATTAAAATACATAAAATTACATTAAAAATAATTATTTTATTTTTAAAAAGGTTACGGTTAACTAAACGGTTAGCCAATAGTTTTTATACGGTTACGGTTAATTAATGGTTAATGTTAAAAAATTTACAGCTAACTATAACTATATAATTTTATGGTTACGGTTACGGTTTTTAACTATTTTATACGGTTATAATGCGGTTATGGTTGAAAACGAATATGGTTACGATATGAAATACGGTTACGGTTACATTTTGGTCATGTCTGCACCTGAGTTCCATTCAAAACCTATATCTGACCAGAAAAAAATTCTAGCAAAAGTTGCAAAAAATATGCTCCAATGGTGTCGTGAACCCTTTAAAAGTTCTCTATTATCCTTTTACCCGTCTTTGAAAAAATATTATGGTGAAAATTAACGTTATCGAATTCTTTGTATAGTATGAAACAGAACATAAAAACTAGTTACAAACACCAAATTTGGTGTGATTTTAGATCTCATTTCATAACTATATCTCCGTTCTAATTGACGACAACAAACACATTGGCTAATAAGATTTGCGTAATAATACAAATACTTTTCATTAAAAGTTTAATAATACTTAAATACTCAAAATAATGAAAAATAAAATAAAAGAATTGGATGAATGTATAAGGGGGCCAAGTTGGTTTTTGGTTACCTTCCTCGTAAGTCGAAAAATATTCGTCTGTCGGTAGAAGGTAATGAGATGATGCCACGTGTGAGATCGTGTAGCATATGAAGAAGTGTCGATCGATCTTTGTCGTATTGGGACTCACACCGCACCGACTGATCAATCTAAAGGCTGTTCCATTCAATTGTCCTATCTCTGGACCCGTTTGGATTTTGCATGCAATCCCTCTGTGGACTCCACCAATCTTACCTCTTGTCATTTCTTACCTGATGTGAAATTGATCCTTGTATATCTCCAAATTCTAATTTATGTTTCGAGTCATATAACTTATTTTTTTACCCCTATAATGATTGGACATCCACAAAAAATCTAAAAAACCATGTAAGAGTTCTTGTTATTTATAGTGGCCTATCATGATTAAAAATGGCAATGAAAATGCTTGAACTTTGGTTTCCCAATCTAGACTGAATCATTTTTCAAACATTAGACCACGATGAGTTAGTTGAATTGTATATAAACAAATTATTTTGATATACAATTTTACGTTTTTTTATAAGTTAGTTACCATTGTTACATATTCTCCATATGTGTGGATACTTGAACATATAATGATCAAAAGATTAAATCAAAGGCTTATAACGCGTCCTCCTATTATTAGTCCTACTTTAACTAACAAAATGGTAAGAGAATGTTTAATTTGTGTTTTATGACTGATTAAAAAACCATCCACAAACCAACCAATTTCCAAATCAAATCACCAAAATAAACAAGCAAACAAAACAAAAGAAGAAGAAAACACAATGATGGAATTTTTTTTTCTCCTTATCCACGCATAGAGATTCCTTAGCATTATTTTCACACAAAAAACATTATATCATATTCATTATACGGTGAAGATTCTTTTCTTCGCACAAACTGCTTCCCCACTTCAGAGAACACTGAGTGGCCCATTCTTCCAAATTTCCCTAAATATCACTCAAGTTGTTATTCTAAACATTATACTGTTTTCTTTGACTAAAAGAACAAATTTTGATTACAATCAAATGGTTTTGACCAGTCAAAAGAAACATATGTTGGCCCATTTCCCTGACTTCTCATAATCTTACAAAATGCATCCCAATGTGATCAGCAGCTTTCTTTATCATCCTAACATTGTTTACCTTCCACTTCTTTCTTTTCTCATAACTATCTTCCCATAAATTATGCTATTAACTTTTAAATCGAAATTACATTTATCCAAATACCCGACAAAAGCCAAAACATATATTCAAGACAGAAGCCTTTGTACCTCAGACCAATTTGGAATTTGAATAGAAAGCAAAACCACAGTTACAAATTCCCATTATGACTTTTTCGTTGATATTGTAATTCTAGTATATATAAATGGATCTGAGAAAGATGATCCACACAGTAGAAAATGTTGATATACGAAAAGCAATTTGAATGTTCTCAAAGAAGATTCAAACAACTTTCACATGACCTTTGAATTAGAAAATATGGTAATTGATAAATATATTTTGGAATAAAAATAGCATTCGTGAATTTGATTTGGAAATAAATTTACGCATCGCTTTGATGTCTTCTAGATTATGCATATGAGATTATTTTTATGTACGTTTATCTACATATGATGAAACACGAGCACCAAAAATAAAAAGCACACATATTGCCTTAATTTAAATGGCGAATGGAATAAAATAAAATATGTGATAAACGTTTTAATGATATAGAAACCTAGATAAAATCATTTGTAAATAATATTCGTTTACTCATGGGGTTTTTAATTTTAGATTGACATAAACATTCATAGTTAAACCCGTTTGAGCATAGAATTCTGGATGAAAACGTTAGTTACGTATATAGTATTTTTCCCTTTATAGTAGCAAAATTATGAAATTTCTCTTTCCAAAATTATTATTTTAAGAAAATATTAGTAGCCTTAAAAAAATTGATGAGTTCAAGAAATTGGTTCTGACGTGTCTATCTAATCCAAATATAAGTTTTTTGAAAGAAGGCATGCAAATCAAGTTTTCAAAATTTCGAAAACTCAAAACTAAACTATATTCACAAGAGAGATTAAAGTCATGTTTTAATACAAAAGGAAACTATTTTATCTCTCAAGTGACACAATTGCCCTTCACATATTTCAATTTAAGTTGGTTGTGGCTTCATCGTTGCTGAAGTCACTTACCTCCAACATGAAGCTTGTCGAATTGTATCTATCTAACTGATGTCAGAATATGCAAATATTCCTTACTCTTGTTACTAGCTGATGATATGAATATAAGAGTTGTCTTATTGCAGGTTATTAATATTTTATTATTCTGACATGTGGGAATTTCGGTTTTTTTTTGGCTTTGGCATTTCTTGTCAATCCTCTACGTTTGTCTCTTTTCCTGATGGGAGTTCAGAAAAAAAACAATGTGTAAGCAAAATAAAGGGGTTCGTATTTTTCTTATGCCAGCATTAAGGGTTGTATATAAATTGACTCTTCAAGAAACAAACGGGACAAACTAAAAGATTTTGCTAGCTAATATGCCTATCTGATGTCATCACTTTGGATCTATAGATAGATATCCGATCATCGCAGCGCACATGTAAACCACTAATCCAATGTTAGATTAGATCTACTAGCTGTCTGGCTATAAAAACAGAAACTTCTTTAAATTATTACCAACATAAGTTTCACTTAACTTCACTTATTTGTAGCATGCACTTTTTGTAAAGCATGTTATAAAACTAAAATATTTAACAAAAAAGAAGAATAATAATTGATAGACAAACCCATCTGTATAATTGATTTTAAAAAAAATTGGACTTTAGTTCGTATTTAATTTTGTTGAACCCACAAAACAATGTACTAAAACATTTTTGTTCTTGTTTATAAATAAAATACAGTAATGAATATCTTAATAGTTTAATAAATATGTCTCTAGACAAAAAATGGCATGTGTGTAAATACATTGCAATTGATATACAATACAATCTAAAATCTAACATTTGTTGAGTTTTCGTTTGTATATTTTTGGGTTCATAAATAAATCTTGTGTAACATATCCCACACTTTCTATTAAATCATGAGCGTAGTATGTTCCCCGTGAATTTCGGGTGGAGTCCTTCTGAGAACAAAATAATAAATAATGAAGCCATAAAAAGTAAGCCACTACCGTTAGTGAGTCGCTCATGTAATCCAATTATTGTCCATACAATTATATATGTGTATGACGTAAAAACTAAAAAAAAACTTAAAAAATAAGAAACATTCTCAATTTTGTGTGTTCTCTAACTAATTGGCCCCAACGTGCAACACACCGAGGACCGTATAATTGTACAGCCGCGCCGCATCCGATTCGTTTTGCCTTGATAGACACAATTAGGCCTATCGCTCATTCGCTATTTATAAATTATAACTATTATGTATGTCGACAAAATAATAATAATCATATATATATTCTGTGCATGTCCCATACGCGTATACAGAATAAATGTATCTTTACATACGCGTACGCCTATTCAACAACTCGTTAAATAGTGACGAAATAATGGCAATGAATTTGAATTGAAAATGGGGTTAGGGTTGGGGTTGGGGTTGATGATGATGATGGTGGCTATTGGTGTGGCAGGGTCCACATGTATATAGTTGAACCCACGCCAGATTCGGTCATCTTGACTTCGATGTACATAATATACGTATGTGTACAACCAGAATATAAACTTTTATTAATCAACACTATTTATTTGTCACACCAATCTTGAGAGAACCGGACTAAACATTCGGCTAACGTCCCTATTTTTTTATGGGATCACAATTTAGGTTTATTTATATATATATATATATATTATTTGTAATTTTTAAATATTATAGTATTTTTTGTTTTGAATTATTTTTGAATAATTTATGTTTTGTTATTAATTTTTTATATTGAAAATTATGTTTTATATTTGAATACGTTTATTAGAGGCGTTGCTTTATATTTTGTCTAAACTCCAAATTTTCAGATCCAACTCTGATTTGTCATTGTGTTTTTTTATTTGTTAAAGTAATTTGAATTGTATCTGCTTAATTTTGTGAGCAGATTTAAACATTAGAGAAGTATAAGAATTGTTTATCATAGTGGAATATTTTTCCAAGTATATAGACAATTCTAATATTCTTTTTGTTTTAGTTTAACATATTCACACTGTATTTTTAACATACCGTATCTTTTCAAATTGATTTTTTCTTGTAGAAAGATCGCGGATCTATATAGGATCTATACATATCCTTCGGTTCGAACTGATATTCTTCAATGTTTCTTTTGATTCTCATGGATCCATATGATATTTTTCTTGTCATTTCCCCTTGGGGATTCAATTCATTTAACATCATTTGATTTATATTCTTGCTAGATATTTTTATGGTACTATTGTCTACCTCCTTTCTTTTTTATTTTGCGTATGTTAGATCCTTTTTTGTTGTACAGATAATTAATCTAATTAATATATAAGTAATAAAAGAGAAGTTCTCATTAAGTATATATATTAGATGACATGTCACAATGTTAAAAGTCAAGTTTGCACCATAGATTAACCAAAGCTTTGTAAAAGTTTCTCTACTTAGATGTGAATAGTATCAATTATTAAAAAAACAACAAGGCTACAAAATAAAGAAAGAAATAAATAATCAATTTGAATTATGAAACAAAAATAATATTTTAAGAAAGGACACACTTTATCAATTTTGCTTTATATATTAAGGACCGTGCTCTTCTCCTCTATCCATCTCTTGCTCATCACTTTTCTTCAAACTCTCTCCATCTCTCTCCCCATCGCTCTGGTTCCCTAGCTCTTTTGGATTTTGAGTAAAATAACAACCATAATTGCTAATTATTGCTGTAAAACCGAGTAATTTTTGCTTCGATCCTTTGTTGCATGAATGGATCCTCAACAGGTAATTTATTGGTCCATCATTTTCATTTTTATAACAATTTGTTTTTGTTTATAGTTTCGAGCTCTTTTTGTTCTTCCTTCCATCCCTTAACAAAAATATTTTTCAACTTAAATCTTGGAATTTATTTTCAACTTCTGCTCATAGCCTAGCAACAAAAAATACCCATCTAGAACTGTACCAATTTAATGATAATTAAGTCTAACTCGATTACCCTAAGCTTATCTCAAACCCCATTTTTTCGTTTTCTAATAGGAGACAAGATGATTCTAAAAAGAATTAATGTCGGTTAAAGAATCGGCGCCACGTACGACTAGTCAGTTGGATAAAGAAAATCATCATTATTTCATTCATCAGCAAAATTTAATTAATTTGTTTATATGTGTAGGAAATCTCAAACGAGACATTGGAAACCATATTGGTAAGCTCAACAAAAAGAAGCAATAACAACAAGAAAATGGAAGAGGAAATGAAGAAGAAAGGATCAAGAGGAGAATTAGGAGGTGAAGCTCAAAAATGTCCAAGATGTGAATCTCCAAACACGAAGTTTTGTTACTACAACAACTATAGTCTCTCTCAACCTCGTTACTTCTGCAAATCTTGTCGGAGATATTGGACTAAAGGTGGTACTCTCCGTAATGTCCCCGTCGGTGGTGGTTGCCGTCGAAACAAACGATCCTCATCTTTCTCCAAGAACAACAACAATAAGCCCATTAATTTCCATAGTGATCCACTTCACAACTCTTTGATTACTGGAATGCCACCATCATCCTTTGGTTATGACTCCATTGATCTCAGCCTAGCTTTTGCTTCTCTTCACAAGCATTCCTCTCAGGCTATACCTTCTTTTGCGTTTGGAGGTGATATTTCTATTAATGGTAACTCAGCGAATGATGTAGGGTTCCTCGGAGGGCAAAACGGTAATTTCAACAATAGCTTATGTCATGGGTTTATGTCCGGAAATAATAACAATCATCAAAATGAAAGCAAGATGACTTCATCCTTGGGGATTTCTATGGAGAGAAAGGAAGAGAATGTGAATAATAACAACAATATCTCAGAGAATCCAAGCAAGGTCTTATGGGGATTTCCATGGCATATGACCGGAGATTCTGCCGGAGTTGTATCGGGGATGGATCCCGGAAAGGAAAGCTGGAATGGGTTGGCTTCATCTTGGCATAATGGTTTACTCAACACTCCTTTGGTCTAGAAGATCATTAATAAATAAATACTGTTACTATATAAATTAAAGTTAATGTCATCAGTCATCACATGTTTGTATACCATCACTATATCGAGGATGTTTGGTTTCTAATTTCTAGGGTTTCTATCTTTTATTTAGTTTCCAATATTTCTTGTTGAGGCAAAGATCTGAGGGTTCTCTTCTTTTAAAAACAAAAGTATTTTCTTTGTTGTTTTTAGGTTGTAATTTAACCGTGGCTCCGTGGCTGGGCTGGATAATAATTTATTACATGTAATGGATCATGTATTTTTTTCTTATGCTTTCCTTGTTTGTTTCTTATGATATGATATGATAATAGTTTTATGAGTAGAAGGATAAACATGACTGTAAAAAGAAAGCTCAAAGCATAATCAGTAGTAAAAAATCAGTTACATTCAGCAGTTCTATAAGATTGGTGCTGGATGTATATTTGTTGATTAAAAAAGTAGGCATAAAGTGCTAGATGTTTATTTGTTGATAAAATGGTATCAATTACATTCAACCCTTGTTCTATAAGGTTAGTGTTGGATGTTTATTTGTTGATGTTGATAGAAATATATAATATCGGCATATAGTTAAGGAATTTTGTCAATAAAACGGACAACTAAAAATTCGTACAAAAATTTGATATTATTGATAAGGTTAACTTACATATTGTACATCAACATTCCACTGGTTGTTGTCAGATGCAAAAAAACAAAAAAACATTGGATGTTGAAATGTGAGTGGTGAGTTTCAAGATATTCTGTCATGATTGCTTCATATTTTCCAGGTAGATATTTCGACATTACTAGTACTTCTCCATTCAACTTTTATTTATTTATGAGGTATATGTTAATTATTATTAATTTAGAATATAATTGGTTGATAATACGGCCATATAGGAGGATTTTTAAAATAGTTTTTCTCAATAGCTTGTACAGAACCAAATCTACCACAGAGATTTGAGCTTGACGACCTATGGCACTTAAATTTCACAAGTCTACATAAATCCAGTAAATTATATTTTCTTAGTTTGACATATACATTCTCTGTAGGGTCCAAAAAGGAAAAAAAAACATTACTGTTGTATAAAATTCCCGAGTTTGAAATCTGGTATCAATTAAATTTTTTCAAATTTTGGATTTATAGGTTGTTGCCTACCGACAAAAGGGTCAATGACTGGTACGATGCACGGACGCAGGGAGCCGCATGTTTTTTTTTCTTAAAGAAATTTTTAATAGCCAAATCGATTCGTTAAACAGATTAACATCATTTTTATATAAATACCATTTAAAAAATTACATGTATATAAATACCATTGTTCAAAGTGATGATACAATCAAAATAGATAGCCCCATTTTAACCCAAATTATTTTTGACATTAACCAAAAACACAACCTGCGGTTAACGGGAGAAATGAGATTCTAATGTTACACACACGAACTCTTTATATAAAGCTAAAGGAAAAAAAAGAGAATAGATTTAACAATCATAAGCTACAAAAAAGGAAGAAGAAAAATAATTCAGTTCTTGAAACTTTTTGCATCAATGGAATAATCTAAAGCAACTCACGTTGCGATCATACCTAGTCCAGGAATGGGTCATCTCATCCCAATCATCGAGTTTGGTAAAAGACTCATTAGCCGGCACAGCTTCGCTGTAACTTTCGTCTTCGCCGGCGAAGGTCCACCGTCAAAAGCTCAGAGAACAGTCCTCAACTCTCTCCCTTCGTCAATCTCTTCCGTCTTTCTTCCTCCCGTTGATCTCAGCGATCTTCCATCAACGGCTCGCATTACAACAAGGATTTCACTCACCGTGACTCGTTCAAACCTGGAGCTCCGGCGAGTCTTCAACTCGTTGGCGGCAGAAGATCGTTTGCCAACATCACTAGTCGTTGATATGTTCGGTACGGACGCTTTTGACGTAGCCCATGAATTCCACGTGTCACCATATATTTTCTCCCCAACGAACGCCAACGTCTTGTCGTTTTTTTCTACATTTGCCTAAACTAGATGAAACGGTGTCGTGTGAGTTTAGGGAATTAACCGAACCGTTGAAGCTCTCAGAATGTGTACCGGTCTCCGGAAAAGATCTTATTGAGCCAGCACAAGACCGGAAAAACGACGGATATAAATGGCTTCTACACAACACCAAGATGTACAAAGAAGCCGAAGGCATTCTTGTGAATTCCTTCTTCGAGCTCGAGCCAAATATTTTAAAGGCCTTGCAAGAACCGGGTTTTGATACACCACCGGTTTATCCTTTTGGGCCATTGGTTAACACTGGTAAGAACGAGGGTGACCAGTTTGAAGAGTCTGAATGTTTGAAGTGGTTGGACAACCAACCGCTTGGTTCAGTTTTGTATGTGTCTTTTGGACCTTTGGTACTGGTGATACACTAACATCTGAGCAGCTTAATGAGCTTGCTCTTGGTCTTGAAAAAAGCGGACAACGGTTTCTTTGGGTTATACGAAGTCCGAGTAAAACCGCTAATTCTTCATATCTTGATTCGCATAGTATAACCAATCCATTTACTAGTTTACCACCCGGATTTATAGAGCGGATCAAAGATAAAGGTTTTGTGATTTCTTCTTGGGCTCCACAAGCCCAAATCTTAGCCCATCCATCTACGGGAGGGTTTTTGACTCATTGTGGATGGAACTCGACTCTAGAAAGTATAGTAAATGGTGTTCCACTCATAGCATGGCCATTATACGCTGAGCAAAAGATGAATGCAGTTTTGTTCATTAAGTGACAAGCCCATATATCAAAGAGAGTAAGAGCAGACTGGTAAGCGTGGAAATGATCTTATATTTATACTCTAAACTATCATTGAGAAGTCATATCGGATATGCAAAGACGTGCTATATCTTAACGTAAACTTGAATACTCGTATCTTGTAAATATGTATGGATCTTGTAGTTGTTAAAATTGATTTGTATTTTCGTTCTTCTGAGTTACCATTTCCCTTGTTTTATTTTTTGGGATCCATTCTACGATTAGATAGAAAGACAAAGTAAAAAAGTAAAAATTATCTGAAGCCAAATCGAGACATAACATTAAGAGTTTATATTTTAGTTTGGTGTAATGACTCCCTTTTCTTTTTTCCTTCGGTGTAGAGATTTTCTAAAGAAAAAGAAATGATTATGAATTCAAATAAGATGGTAAAATGATTAATTAAATTTGCATTGAACTCGACATAAGAGAAAATATGAATCTAAACCCAATGGTTTCGTGGTAATTGACCAAAACAATATAACACATACTTGTCACACATTTTGCTGTCTCTCGTACCATCAGGTAATTCCAATTTACCAAAAAAGACTAAAAAAAATCATAAACCTCTGTGTAAGTCTAGATTCTGAAATTGGGAGTTGGCTTGGAGAGTATATATAAGGAAGGGAGGTATCTTGTTTTAGTTTCCAATTTCATCACAAGATTGTTTCACGAACCATTGACAAAAAATGAAAATTGCCTCACGAACATGAGTCAGGTTAAAAGCATCAATAGTGTGACAGTAGAATTGTTCATAATTTTAGAGGGTTTTAGAATATTCTCATTTGTATAAGAATCTAGTTAGGCCTAATGCATATTGTTGTGGTATGAACAGAAGAGTATATTAGAATTGTCGTGTCAAGTTCTGATCAGTAACATAAAAAGTTCCTTAAACGTTTTCTAAGCTTAATTATATGTTCTCAAAGTTTCTCCAAAATGAAATTCTAACTTGTTATATATCTAGCTTGTCCGATGGTGAGTAAGATTATACCTCTAAGGTGGAATTGACGAAATCCAAAGAGATAGCTTTGGCTCACCCCTACTACCTAAGCCACCGGATAGCTCATGTTTTATTTAATCTCTTTAGTGACATTGACATGTGAGAATGAGTTGGAACAAGGTAGTAAATTATAGGTTTCCTCAAAGCAAAGCATAAAACGTTTTATAACGAGTCTCAAAATGCTGGAAGACAAAGCTAGAAAACGTAGTTATTTCACTTGACACGATATGCCTTTCTTACCAAAATACTTCTTAAGAAAATATCAGTTACAAAATGTTTGGGTCTTTTTTTTGTTGGGCTTATATATTTAAGATTTGGTTTGGTCATACTGGTCCTAAACTTTAGTTGATTCCAACGAGAAAACAAATTGTAGTTATAAACTTCATTTTTCAAAGGAAAAACTAAATAAAATTAAAGAAAAGGACTTGAATACATCAAATGATAATAGATGTTTTTGTGTGAGAAACAAATATGAGGTTTTCTGACTTGTGTGTGTGTGTGTTTCCCATTGACACATTAAATGTTAAAAAGGTTTATTTGTGTGGGAAATAAGATGTAACATTATTGCTGCTTCATTCCGTGTGGGTCTCTTTAGTTTCCCTTTTCATGTCAAGAATTCAAAGCATTAAGAAAATAATACTAATAATAAAAATTTACCCCTCATTAATGTACGTATTCTTACTTATCCCACATAAGTTTTACCAAATATTTGCAAGGAAACCCAAAACAATATTTAAAATGAAAAAATATTAAAACCTAAAAATATAAATAAATTGAAACAGAGGCAATATATTAAAACTACTATATATGTACGTATTCTTACTTATCCCACATATATGTAGTTTTAATCGTTAACTTGTAGATTTGTTTTTCTTTTGTGTGTATTTTATAGACATGGTAATGTGTTGATTTTTACATCGTCGTATTAGTCATAATATCAAATATGAGTTGGGGGGGTTTTCCCCCGATTGGCTTGCTTTACAGGAGTTGCAAAACGTGCAACAAATTTTTTTCACATATTCTACTGAATAAGTCAAACCACAATAATTTTATAAGTTTAAAATTAGTAAATTTTCAGATATACTTTTGACATCATCTTATAAAATTTTATATTTTCTTTAGAATTTAAACTGTTTATACATCAAAAATCTAATCAATCTTCTATACCCAACTTGGTGTTAGTTTTTGGGGTATTTTTAAATATGGTAGTTTAAAGTTTTTAATAGGAGAAATTAGGTAGTTTTAAGTTTTAATTAGGAAAGTGGATAGTTAATTAGGAAAATAACTACCCACTTTTAAGTTTTTATAGGAGAGTTAGGTAGTTTTAAGTTTTAGGTTTAATTAGAAAACAGGAAGTCTTTATTTGAAAACTAGTCTCTATAAACTACCTTTTTACGGCAATCTCTATAAACTACCTTTTTTACGGTAATCTCTATAAACTACCTATTTTCTAATTAAAACCTAAACCTACCCAATTCACAAATAAAAACTTAAAAACTATCATATTCCCCAAATGTCTCTAGTTACTTTAAAAACTTAAACAATTAACGTGTATTAAATGCATGCTTAATGTATTAATGCATGGTGGAAAAGAAATGTTTGTGCTGATGGATTAGGTAGTGTGAGAATGAAAAATACAAATATTTTCTTTACCAAGATTTTGTTTTCTTTTCTTTTTTTTTATATCAAAGTTGTGGTGTTACACAAGGTTAGTTTCCTTGTAACCCGGATTTAATCCTCATTTGGAACGAAAATATAGTTTTGAAATCAGAGTGCATTGAAGGTTGCCACCGGATACCAAAAAAAAAGATTATGAGATTTTTGACAGAGAATTTCTGTGGTTTATAAAAAAAAAAACTATGTTTATTTACCACGAAAGTTAAACTTAATCATATGAGAATCATGGGATTTAAGAATGACATCTACTATTGCAACTACACTCATACTAAGTAACCTTAATATGTAATGTATATGTACCCTTTTTGGTTTAATATGCAGTAGTATGTACATTGATCTGAGCCTACATCATCGATTAAAATTTGTCGGATATATAGAAACTGACGCTACATCATCCATTATAACTAGAGAATTACGCTGGAAAAAAAGTAATCGGGTCTCAGTCCATTGGAATGTTTATTAAATGGTAGTCAATATAGTCCTCTAGATGCATTAATTGGCACACTCCAGGTATGTTGCCTCACTAAAAAAGGAAACACATACAAATCATATAGTAATTAATTCTTATGATAATGAAACCTTTGACCAGTATTTATACAAAAAAAAAAGTTTATTTGCATCCAAAACTGATAAATAGTAAGATCAAGTTGTTTCTTGTTAAAGAATACATCTAATACTGCATTTCACATGCATATCTAATACCAATATTTTAAAACTCGCTAGGCGCTAGTCGGACGGTAGGGCTGGGTCTAGCGCCTAGAAGATTAATCGGGAAGTAAACAGGGATTAATCGGAGATTAGTTTTAGATGTTTTTAATAGTATTTTTAACTTATTTTAATTTATAAATCCTCATTAAATTTATAACTTTAATATAATATAACATTTAAAGTTTCATAAACTTGTCACTACAAAAATCTTTCAAGTATTTAGATTATTTCTAAATTTTTACTTCATAAAAATAACATTCATCATATATATATATATTTAAAATATACAATTAAAGTTCCAAATACACATTAAAATAATTTTGTTCATAGTATTAAAATAATTAAACTAGTAATTTCAACCAAAAACTCAATTTTGGGTTGAATTTTTTTTTTTGAATTTTTCAAAAAAAAAAAATCAGAAAAAATCGGCGATTAATCGGATTTTGACCGATTAATCGGCCGACCGCAGAACCGACCCGATTTTAGGAAAATCGCGGCGGTCCACCTTCACCTAGCGCCTAGGCGGCCGATTTTTAGAACAAGGTCTAATACTGTATATCACTTAATAATTATTTACCTCATGATATTTTTTTTCTTAATGATGCAAGTTTATTTGTGTTTTAACTTTTTATTTCCTACTAATTCATAATTATTCTTAAAGAATTATTATCATTTGGATAAAGAAAAATAATTATGTAGGGTAAATGTAAAATAAGAAACATTTAAAAAACTTAAAAAACATAAAAAACAGCATTATATAATATATATATATATATATATAGATATTTTTCTTTTTAATCTAACCTAACCATTCTGAATATGTATGTTTTTATTGCAACGGAAATTTTTTTATGGTACCTTCACAAAACTAATATCATCTCCAATCCCATTTTATTTCTCCCTCTAAACTCTCTTCTAAAATTTTTATATAAGAAATTTTTCTTCAACCCTACTCTATATCCCATTCTAAATTAGAGTAACCAATAGTATTACTTTATATTTATAGTAAAAATATTCTTTACTCAATTATAAAGTATTTTATTAATAGAAATTAGTCTTTTAATTTTTAACTTCACTATTAAAAACTAAAAATATGTTTTAATGTCTGGTTTGTTAAATTGTAGGTAATTTATTTTATAAAGTAAAATAGTAATATAATTATTAAAATTTTGAAATACAATAACCATAACAACGTTTATTATATATATATATATAACACAAGGAAATCCATATAGAAATATAAACATTTTATAATAGTTATTTATTTATAATAATATGGATTAAATTAAATTCTGGCTCGATATAGATATATCAAAGGAAAAAAAAATCATTATAAACTTCAAATTGCATAACTGATCATCTATATAAAAAGAACATTAATAAGGATACGTAAAAAGTCAAATTGCATAACTGTGTAATGTAATTTTATATCTGTAATAAGTTTTAAATCTCAATATTTTCATAGTTATATTATTATTTTGCTTAAAATAAATAAAGTAGATTAAATTCATAATTTTCATAAATAATACATGTTTTAAAAAATTATTAATCAAGTAGATAAAAAGATACTTAAAATATTCGTATCAAAAATAAAAGAATAAGCCGAAATCAAATCCAACTCCGAGGTTAATAGATCGATTGGAAATGTACCATGGTATGAACCTCAATAGATACCCTCCTAGTTAGCCCAAAAATAATATATCAACTCTATTTTATAATTACTTTATTTCAAAGATGAAAATAGAGAAATGAGATACTTAAAAATTAATTATGATAATCTTCTTAAACATTAAATAACTATTCAGAGTTTATCGAATTATGATACATTCTCCGTTCTTTTTTTAATCAACTTCGAGACGTCATCGAGGCAAACGCATACTCTCAGACTCAGACAACTCCAACATGCAATACTTTTGTTTACAATTAAAACACGTATTATAAGTAATTAAATAACAAGTGTTCTCTCCTTTGGAAGTATCACAAAGGTCCACGCGCATAAATAACACTTTGTGAGGGACAACACATAGAGTGACAGAGATATATACAGCTATAAACACACAAACGTATGCTTGTATACTTAAGAAAAATTTCAGAATATATGCAATATGTAAACAGGTGGTGATATAGTGGGGGCAGATGGAGACTAAGGAATATATCACATCTGATTAACTACTGCCACCTTAATCCTTTTTAGATAATTTTTTTTCTTTTATTTTTTTATAAATTTATCAAGAAATAACAACTAAGAAAATGGAAAGCCAAAGATCTCAATGTTTGCCTTTCAAAAAAGAAAGCCAAGAAACTATAAATATAAAATCAAGTTGGATACAATCTGTCTGCCAACTTTAGTTTTGGATTCTGCAAAGATGAAATTTGGTTGTCATGATTTAATCAATTTCTAAACATGTTCTTTACATTATGTTTTTTTTTGTGTGTACCATAAATCTATAGTTTATAAAGATCTAGAACGCTTATAAATTATCAATTCGTAAGTATATGATTATATTTGGATTTAGAGTTTTATATATTAATCAGTTTAGTTGACAGCATTTGAGTTTGGATACTAATTTTGATATTAATTGCTTGCTTGGGGTGGTCTATTCCATACATACAATCCATCAACTGTACCTAATCTGGAAAATATTCTAAAATTATGTGAGGAAACTCCTTTTTCTACAAGTTAGAATGTGGAGTCCTTGGATTGGAAGGATCTAAATAATTCGATTAAGTGTTTCAATTTTTCTAATATCTTTTCTTAAGGTAGAAAGTTAGTAGTTTGACAAATCTCTACTCCTGTATACATTCAGTCTTATTTATCAATAGTAAATAATGCATATAGAGGAGAAAAAAGGATGCACTATGCTTATTATTAGTCATATTTTAAAAGCATTATGATTAGTCTTTATGATTGACTCATTTTTTGTACTACGCACATGCCTACATGACATCTATGTATTTGTACTTTTAATTTGACAGTAATCACATTGTTATATTGACTTAGAAACGCTATATATATAACGCATTTTGGCACATGATTAATGTTTTTCGCAATTACATAGATTTATTGCAAACATATAAGCAAAACTATCTATCTACTTGAGTTAAAAATATGTGTGGTGAATGATGATCTAATAAACTGTAGTCGTTGCGATTCAAACTTTTAATTTGAACATTGTTATAATTCAGGAAAAAATATAAACAATGTACAGTAAAGTTGACGTGGAGAATGATCTAAATACGTTTTTATCATGTTTATGAACCCGCACTTGGTTTTTGACCATAAATAAAAATAAAAAATGAATAAACCATACTTGGACTGCATGTCAATCACCTAAAATAAGATGGTTCAAAGTCATGTGATTCACAATTACTATTATTATTTTTTGTTAAAACCATGTTTTTTATTTGGAAGTTTAGAAATGAAAGAAAATTATATGGGCTGATGACATAACTCTAAGAAAACATTCGAAATAGTGAAATTAGTCAAACTTTGATAAATAACTCCTTACTCCACATTTATTATTGTTAATAGTACGTAGTATTCAATGTTTTGTGTGTGTTTTTTTTATTCCACATCACTTGTTGGTTCGATCTACATTTTTCTCACATCTCTCTAGCTATTCTTATTCAATGCAATGTACCTCTGCGTCGTCCGTTGTACTGATAACATTTCGGAGTCATAATTACTGGTTCGTGGGGTATGATTCATAAATTATTTATTAGAAAGTCCCTTTGTGAATGGATAAAGGTAAACCAAACTGACCTTTGTTAGCAAAAAAAAAAAAAAAGGAGCTTTCGTTCGTACCTCAAAATTCAAAGACGCCCTTTTTTCCTTACTTAATGTGTCCAACGAGCTGACCAATTTCCACCAAACATATCCCAAATGTGTCCCTAATTAAGTAATTAGTTTCTATTATAATGTGAGCTAAATTAAATATCTGTAAAAATTTGAATAAATTGATATGGTTGAGAGAAGTAGAAAGATAGCATTGTCTTGATTGTGGCAGCAGAGATAGAAATATGAAATAGCACACCCAATAACTCTTTAAAATGAACTGGCTTGGTTTACCACTGACTACGTGTCGTTATTTTGGTTCTCAGACGACATTTAGTTGTAAGGTGCACATTTACTTCTCTTAAAATTATTCTCTAGTTTAAAAACAATAGAGATTTTAGATTACATTATTTAAAAATTATAAATATTATACTATAAAATGATATCTGAAATTTTCTTTTATAAAATGTATATGTTTGAGAATTTAATCAGTAAAAGCGTACTTAAAACATAATTTTAAGTTATAAATGAATATAAAATGTAATTATTATTTGCTTTTAATAGTTTATATGTTAATTTTAGTAAAAATAATTTAACCCATTAAAATAAATATGTAGTTTCGCTACTGATATCCTACATGTATGTTCAAGCCGATAGGAAGTCGTAGCCTATATGTGAAAATTAAAGTACTTTGCGAAAGAGATATGACTGAATTTTTAGACAAATATCGAAAGAATAAAATAGTAACCATCAAAAGGAAAAGAAAAGGCTTAGGATTAAAGAATGATTTCAACTTAACTTACTCAAATTATAGTCATGATTTCATACTCTTTGGATCATGCACATAATCTTGAAGGACAAGTTGTTATAGAGAATGTAGCCGGGTTTAATAAATAAGTCACATAGTTATTAATATATTCTAAAGTAAAGAATAAACCCAAGATTTTCCTAAATACACTATTTAAATATGTCATATCGTAAAAAAATGTTGAAACAAGTGGAGATACGTCCATAATTCTCATACTAAAAGACAACAAAACTGTATAATTATGCCAAAATTCTCTTTACTTTTCTTTCTTTGTCAACTTTGGCCAAAATCGTTTAACATTCGTTCTTTTTATCTTATTGATAAACACGAAAAAGGGTTACAAAGACAATCGTTGGATATTTCCTAAAATTTCCATAGAAATTGTTATTTCAAAGACAAAAGTCATACACAGTTATACAAACTCAAGAATCTAAGTATATAAAAAAAATGAGAAGACATTTACATTACCAAAATTAGGCAACCTAAAATTACCATTTGGCTTTTCTTTTTAATTAATTTCAGAAAAGATTTGTTTTTATTTTTATTTTATGATATATATATGACTTTAATGTTGACCAATATATATATATAGATATGACTTATGTGTTAAAATTGCATTTCAGTTTGTTTGGATCAGAGATATTTTTAGTACCCCTTTTCACTTTGAAATAAATTTTAAACATCTTTGATAGAAGACGCGAAATAGAAGCTAAAATAGGATATAAAAGGAGAGAATGATATCAAAAGAGAAGAAGAAGAAAAAGAAAAACATCAAAATAATGTAAATATAAAAGGTTAAAATTCATGAAGTAGATCGAACAAATTTCATTTCAAGTCTAGTAAATTTATCCGAATTGAGAGTAAGTCCGTCTCTTGGTTGAGAAAACATGTCTGCAATGCGAGAGAAAACTTTCAAACGATCGTCTCGGACCTTGTCCCGATTATTCCTTTAGTTACATGGCTTTTAACAGTTTAAGATTTCTCACATTTTCACGGTTTTGTATTCACAATACACATTCACATGTCCACGTTACGGTAGACATCTCATTATTCTTGGAAAAGCTTTTGATTTATCTCTTTCGGCAGCCAAGACTAAGACAACGTGTACCCATTTCTACATTCGTTAGCCCATGGTGCGAGGATCCCTCCAAACCGGGACATGGTTTCATAATATAGTTTGTCATGATTTGACCCGATATGAGATGTTCACTAGTAAGAAAAATATTTTTGAGAGTCTAGACATAAGTTTATGTCACAAGGTGTCTTTAAATTTCGAAGCAATTTGTGGATAGAATTTTCTACAGTAATATGTGTCATTTAATAAAGATTTCTTATCAATATTTTTTTCTAATATCTTCATTTTAGTTATACATATCTTGCATTGCCTTTTTTATATTATTGTTTTCATTACATGTGAGTAATTTTATTTTATTTAAAGGGTGGCTTCCTAACAGTCGATCCACAGCTATTCATTTCTGATTTTGGGAAGGCAACTTGATTTTTGCGTACGTCTCAGGAAAGCGAAATCATGAAATAGTCTATAGAAGGAATCCTTCACCTCGTTTGATGAAGATCCTAGCTTAGTTAACTTTTGAGTTATCGAATCATCAAACCTTATTCTTACCGGCAATTCATCACAACAAATATTTTTTCATGACGAATAAATTCAACTGTCCGATAGATCCTAAAAGTCTATCTCCAAATTCTTATCATAATAACGAGGAAATCTTATAGGAACTTGTTTTTTTTTTTAATTCTCAATACACAATTTGATGGTGAATTGTTATGAAATAATTCCTATCAAAAATTAGCCCGGCTTTTATTGAACATCAACTCAATGCCATTAATTGTACAATTCAGTGTTTGTCCATATTTTGATGATTTTTGCTACGTATAAACAATTTTTTTTTTGTTAATATCAAAGATAGTTAGGCATTTTGTACTTCCTCACCCCGATTAGTATAAAGTTATATTTTATGAGTCTCTAAGGAAAATGTGAAAAATGGATCTGTATTACTTCTTTTAATGACTACTTTTAAGGATAAATTAGAATATAATAATCTGCATAAGTGGGAATGTAAAAATAATTAATTGAGCAGCATAAGTCAATCAACCATTGAAACAAAAACAAAACAAAAAAGCGTAAGAAGAATTTTTAGTACACACCGAAAAATTATTCCAAACAAAAAAAATGTCGTCATAACTAATATTTATGATGTCACGTAATCATTCTCCTATGTCCCTCTCTCTATATATACATATTCTCACAATCTTCCTTACCATAAATCACTTCACTCTACATACCACACTTTGGCTCACAACCTACTCTTAACTAATTAACCAAAAGAAATTTAAGAATTATGTTAAAGATGGAGATTAACGGTAGCACTTCAGTCGCTACATCTGCCGTTGCCATCGCCGCCGTGGCAGAAACCATCACTCCGGTTACCTCTCCTTCTCCCACCTCTTCACCTCCGCCGCCTCCTTCACCGAAGCAGCCACCACAACCGCCTGTGGTGCTAAGCCCTTGCGCGGCTTGCAAGATTTTGCGGCGGCGGTGCGCCGAGAAATGTGTTTTGGCACCGTACTTTCCTCCCACAGACCCGGCGAAGTTCACAATCGCCCACCGTGTCTTCGGAGCTAGCAACATTATTAAGTTCTTGAAGGTACCTTTTCTTATTTTTTTTTATTACACGTGTGTATGTTTCTATGCATATGTATTCAGACAAGTGTATGTACATGAGGAGATTTTTTCACATTTATAATTAAATTTAACAACAAAACTATAATGAGGAAAAAAAAATATCACTCTTGTGAGTTACTAATGATTTTTTTTACAATAGAAAATGTTCAATTTTTTTAGTAAATATGCCAAGGATATATGATGATTATACTATGATTTAAAAGATAAAAATAATAATGATTTACTTTTTGTATATAGGTGATTTGTATTTAAAAATTTTAACTGGAAAAAAATGAAATCTGGTTTTCAAAATGTGAAAACGAAGTGACAGTGGTTAAAAGTCTAGTTGTTGAACAATAATGGGTTCATAAGTCATGTGACCGGAACTAGGCCCTACAACTGTAATGAAAGGTCAATAACAACCTTTCCTCAAAGCTACATACAATTGCAACCTCATTACATATGTTCGGATTAAAAATATTCATATCTAACACTTTAAGAAAAAATAAAGTTTAATCATGTCTACTTCAACAATTCCTTTTCACTCATTTTGAAAAAGTCTTGAAAGATTTCTTCACGGTCAAACATCAAAGCGAAAATTCACATTGTCAAATACAAAAGTCCAATCATTTGAGATATTAAAACATTAGGCTACAATATTCCATATTTCTTAAAATGTCCAAGACTTTTATAACATCTTCTAGAAAACTATGTTTAAATGAAAGATGGATTTTTTTTTTTTTGGTTTAATATGTATCATTTTTTGTTTTCTTATAGGAACTTCCGGAATCGCAAAGAACGGATGCGGTTAATAGCATGGTCTATGAAGCAGGAGCTAGGATGAGAGATCCGGTTTACGGATGTGCGGGTTTAATTTACCATTTGCAAAGACAAGTGAGTGAGCTTCAAGCACAACTTGCGAAAACTCAAGTAGACTTAGTGAACATGCAACTCCAAAGATCAAATCTATTAGAATTGGTATATAAAATGGAGCAAACAAAGTTGTCAGCACAAGAGCAAGGACATCAAAATATGTCCTTTGAGAGTTCATTTGAAAGTGGTGATGAGTTTATTAGTAGCCCCGACGAAGCGAGCAATGATTTGGGATTCCTTGAGGACAACAATAACAACAATAATTCATCAATTTCGTGGTGGGATCCTCTTTGGACATGATCATAACTTATGGTATTATTAGCTTTACTTTAAAGCGCTTTAGTGGTTACTTCCATATGCATATTAAACACCTAGGATATGATATATGCCGAGTTTTTTAATTTAATTTATCAAAGTCAACCAATTACATGTAAGCACGTAACGAAACTGCTACAAACTTGTTACGTGTAAGTATTATGTAGGGATATTAGATAAAAGAGGTTGTATTAAGATTCTAAGAATCTTCTCCTAACACTAAACGGCTAAACCGTTTTGTCTATTTGTGCACTATTTTTTTCTTCTTACGCGTGTTTTGTCATCCTCTTATGTATTAATATATTTTTTTGAATGTATAAATTACGAAATAAAATTCCAAGTTCTTGAAACCATAACAATGTGAACGAACTCCATTCGCTAAAGACACGAAGAAGACATGACACGTCCTTGTAGGCTGCTGTAGTGACTACTAGACATTACGCGTTTACTCCATGTGATCAAATAGATACATATGTATGACCTACGAATACGCACTCATGTATGTGTGGACATCTAAATTTTCAATAAAGTTACTGATGGAATTAACTAACAACCTCGATGTTAAAAAGAAAATCCAACAACTTTATAATGATAAGGGTAATATTATTAAGAATAGTGACTTTAATCATTGTGTTCCTCATGTTGAATTTTTATTGTCTCCCTAAAATTCGTTTTAACTATAATTGAGGATATGGTTCTGGAAACTTTAGCTATAAACACATTTCAGTAAACCGATAACAGACAAATATATAAATAGAAATCAACCATTTTCTAGTAAAATAATTAGCATATAACCAAAAGTTAAAATGTGTGTTTTCAGGTTAAGAAATCAAAATGTGTGTTGACAAAATATAACACACCAAATGACTTTGTTGACCCAATACTATTTATATGAATGGTCTACTTAACATTCAACCAAAGTAAAAAAAAAAACATTTTTACATTTTTACATTCATACCGATCGACATCATGTGCATCCCACGTGACTGTCATGACAAGCAAAAGAATATTAAGTGAACCGTCAGTTCGTTATTTGTCATCACGGAGTTGAGATAAATATTTCCATTATGAATTATGTATAACAAATAAATTCTAAAAAATGTTATCTGATCTAGTAGTTTTGACAATAAGACCACAATACTATATTATTACAAATTCAAATGAATCAATAAGTCTAACCAGCGAAATTCAGATATTTTTTTGGATTTAACTATAACTATATACTTATTTATTTATTATTATTACTATTTTATGCATATAGTGGCATATAAACGAAATTAAATTTGAAAATAGTAACGTTGAGTCGTACGTTGACCCCTAAAAGAAAATTGCTTCATATATACCTAAAACGATTTGTGATCAAAACGAAAAACTGAAAATGCATCTCAATGTTTAGAGGAAAAATGTTGCTAGGTTTGAGCAAAACATATTTACGTAAGTAAGACCTGCCAAAAAATATCATTAAGCGTGGTTTTGGACTTAAGAAATGATAAAAGAAAAAAATCGTATTAAAAAGGAGCTAAAAGAAATCCTAAAAAGTTCGATTGAAAAAACGTGATTGATATATAGATAGATATATCCAATATTACCACTACTATGTATCATTTATTAGGGTTGAAGGCAATTAGGGTGTCTAAGTGTAATGATTACACAAATTGGCTTTACTTTTGTAGTCCCTTTGTTATCATAAGGAGCCGAAAGGAAAAACAAAGTACCTACCTTCAGACCTTCCAGTTTCATAATTGCATCAGTTAGATAACCTCTTCATCGGAATTTCTAAAAAAAGTTCTAATTTTTTTATAAGTGATGTAAGAAACAAATGATCCTTAGATTTGGTTTATCCCCATTGCCTTAAGGTCCCGACTAATATGACAATTCCTATTATAATCTTCTGTTAAATTTTAAGCAAATTAAATGTTTTTATAACTTCATATTTCATTTTTTATTTCAATATTTTACTAGTAAGAAAGAGATAAAACACCAATTAAAACAAGGGTGAAAAATAAAGTCTTGACAACTATTATCTAAAAAAATAAGAATAACACTTATTTTAAACAACAAAAAAAGTTCTTTAAATTACAAATATAATGAAACAGAGAAAGTATTAAAATTAAAAAGAAAACTATTAATTTAAACTTCACGAAGTGAGATTCTTATGTAGTGTTTGAGACTCGACGTCGACACCAAAAAAAAAAAGAAAAAGAAAAAAAAACTTAGTGTCTGAGACTCCTTAACAAACCAAGATTAATTGTGCAAATTTATTTTAGCCTGTGTACTATTCTTTTTAGTAAATCCTTTGTAACTTCATTTAATATTATTCTCTGTAATTGAAACTCATATTAAGACAAAGTCCAAACTCATATTAAGACAAAGTACATCTCTATTTCAGTTCTTGGTATAATGTTCAACCAAAAGGCACGAATTAATATCCATCTTATAATGATAAAAATCTAATGTCTAGAAATTAAATTACTTTTTGGTTCGCAGTACACGTACGGGATGGCCACGAGCACACGGTTTCCGTAGTCTGTCAAACATATTAGATAAATACGAAAACACCATTTTATATTTTTTTATCATTTGTTGGAAAAAAAATCGTAGTTTTCCTTTTTAACCTTTTTTGGGCAAAAATCCTTTTTAGTTTTCACAGTCTTCTATATAAATAGTGAATGCAAGTGCAAACTTATAAGAGTGTGAAGGGGACAGTGCTAAACTTAATAAAATGGGGCAGCCTTTTCAATCCTTAGCATGGTCCTCTTTTCTCATTGCATCTATATTCATAATATGAATACGATCCATTTTCACCATAGGAAAACTATGTATTTAATATGAAAGCTATGTATTTGAGACCAAATTTATTAACACCAGAAATACTTTTTTTCTTTCATAAATTAACGAGAGTATAATTTGCGTTAAGTTTTCAGTTTCTTTCGGTATAAATTGATGTTGTCAAAATTAAAAGAATCAAAAATATAACATTGAAGATTATGATCAGAATATAAAAGAATCCTTATGTTTTAAACAATATAAAATATTCATAACGAGTTTCAGAAGTTGAGGTGACATTTGCAGATAATGTATAATAATTTGTGTAACTTACTAAAAATGTTAAACTTTCATATAACTAGAAGTTAATCGGATTTAATACGTGTAAGTTGTAACTCTTATCTTGAGTCGAACATAAAAATTAATCCTCTCTGGAAACTTCAAATAATTCTCAGCAGAAACGTACAATTCTTTTCTAGGACAACGCGAGACTAAGCCAAATGTCGAAGAAGGGAAATAACGCGGTTTCACTTCTTTTGGAACAAATATAATTATTTTAATTATCTCATTCTTTTATTCTTATTGTATATCATTCTTTTATTCTTATTATCTATATCATTGCATCTGTTCATTTCAGATTTTTTTTCTGTCTGCAAGTTGAACAAAATCTGTGATTGATTCTCCGCACCGTACAAAAAGTTGATTTGACGATAAGTTTAACTTTTGTCTTGTTTCTTCTATGTAGCATCTTATTAACTTTTAACTTTCATAATTTTGACTACACATTAATATATTATAGATCACTTACTTTTCTCAACATTCAAAACGGATTTAGTGCTCTTAGCCTCTTACTAATTAGTTGTTTGTGAATACTGTTAACATGTAATACAAATTAAATCACTTATGTTTCCATTAGAGATTTTGGTATCATCTTGCGATTGGTGTTATATTGTATAGATATATGTAATATCATAAGGTTACAAATGTAATTAAGTACATAGATTAGGGCTTACCTAAACCTCTATAAATACGTTTGTACACTCCTTGTAGAATTAATACACATTGAAATATTCATATAACATAGTATCAAGAGCCATCGAGACCTAGACCTAGAATTTTTTTTTTTCAAAACAAAACAACATCTTCACGCCGTCATCTCTCACACTCGCCATGGCTGCTACAAATGAAGCTCTCATCATCAACAATCAAACTGTGCTCAACGTCAACACATCAAATGTTGCCAAGCTGACGAATACCAATTACATAATGTGGAACAGACAGATCCATGCTCTGTTCGACGGCTACGAACTTGCTGGTCACTTGGACGGAACGGCACCAACTCCTCCGGCCACTGTTTCCATCAATGGTGTCATCTCCGATAACCCAGATTTCTCCAAGTGGAAGAGACAAGATAAACTTGTCTACAATGCAGTTCTAGGTACGATTTCACCATCCGTGCTGCCTCTTCTCTCTCGAGCTACCACCACGCAACAAATATGGGACACACTTGCCTCGATCTTCGCCAAGCCGAGTCGTGGTCATATCAAACAGGTGAGACAACAACTCAAACAGTGGGTGAAAGGTACAAAATCAATTGATGAATATATGCATGGTTTTATCACCCGTTTCGATCAACTTGTGAACCTTGGGAAACCACTTGAGCATGAAGATCAAGTGGAATATATCCTAGAAGGCCTCCCTGAAGATTACAAGCAAGTAATCGATCAGATCGAAGGTAAAGACACAACTCCGTCGCTGGATGATGTACATGAACGCCTCAGAAATTTTGAAGCCAAGATGCTTGCTCGTGTTCCGTTTGACTCCGCTCCGATCACTGCCAACGTCGTCAGTCATCGTAACAACAACCAAGGTAAATTTAACAACTTACATTTCGACGGCAAACGTACCAACAACAACAACCGTCATCACACCTGGCAGCCACCACAAAGCAGCTCCAACAACCACAACTTCCAGCCGCCAAAACCGTATCTTGGCCGCTGTCAAATCTGCAGCCAACATGGACACTCCGCACGTCGCTGCCCCCAGCTCCAACAGCTGACTCATTATCCAACGAAATACGTCAGTCGCCAACAAAATCCCTTCACACCGTGGCAGCCAAGAGCTAATCTCACCGTTGGTCCAAACAATTGGCTCATCGATAGTGGGGCCACACATCACATCACAAGTGATCTTAACAATCTCACACTTCATCAACCGTATCATGGTGGAGATGAAATACTAATTGGAGATGGCTCCGGTCTTGCGATCACGCATACGGGTTCAACATCACTTCCCTCAAACTCACGTCCTTTAACATTAAACAACCTCCTATGTGTTCCTAATATTCACAAAAATCTTATTTCTGTATACAAATTATGCAATGTTAACCAAGTCTCGGTTGAATTTTTTCCCGCGCATTTTCAGGTGAAGGATCTCAGCTCGGGGACCCTGTTGCTCCAAGGGATCACCAAGAATGAGTTGTATGAATGGCCGGTATCTCCCATAACCGCATCCGCATTTGTCACTACACCATCACCAAAAACAAGTCTTTCATCATGGCATTCAAGACTCGGCCACCCCTCGTCATCAATTCTTAATGTTGTTGTCTCTCAGTTTTCTTTACCATTATCTACTTCATCAAATAAAACACATTCATGCACACCTTGTCTCGTAAACAAAAGCCAAAAGCTACCATTTGCTGATTCCACTGTTTTTTCAACACGTCCTCTTCACTACGTCTTCGCAGATGTGTGGAGCTCTCCCATTATATCAACCGACAATTACAAATATTACCTTGTCCTTGTTGACCACTTTACCCGCTACACTTGGTTGTATCCACTAAAACAAAAATCTCAAGTTCGAGACACATTCATAGCCTTCAAAGCCCTGGTAGAGAAAAGCTTCCAAGAACAAATCATCAACCTATACAGTGACAATGGAGGAGAGTTCATCGCATTAAGATCATTTCTCACCACACACGGAATAAGTCATCTCACAACATCACCGCATACACCAGAGCACAATGGAATCTCAGAACGCAAACACCGTCACATTGTCGAAACGGATATGACGCTTCTCTCACAAGCATCTGTCCCCAAATCATATTGGCCCTTTGCCTTTGCTACCGCAGTCTATCTCATCAACCGCCTACCTACGCCCACCTTAACTTACGCCTCCCCATTCCAAATGTTGTTCAAGAGATCGCCAAACTATACAAAATTGCGGATTTTTGGGTGTATGTGTTTTCCGTGGCTTCGTCCTTATAACTCACACAAGCTTGAAGATAAGTCCACACCGTGCGTATTTCTTGGATACTCTCTCACCCAAAGCGCCTATCACTGTCTTGATCTGGCCACCAAGAGAGTTTATACATCGAGACATGTTCGCTTTGATGAATCCAAGTTCCCGTTCAGCCATACAAACACTCCATCGCCAGCTGTCCCTGAAGTTATACCGCCCGCTACAACATCACCGGTTATACCCATACAACTCATATCACCGGTTGTCCCACGGTCAGCAACAGCGCCTCTGAGCTCGAATCTTCACCCCTCATTGCCAACAGCAATGACAAACAACAATGCATCGGAAAATTCTCAACCACGACAACTCCCAGGTTCTATTTCTCCAAACTCCTCTCGTCCATTATCTTCCTCTTTAAACCCTATAACATCCCCACATACATCATCTAATACTTCCATGCCAACACAACCACCAGAAATTACTCTCCCTATTGCTACACCTCAACCTCAACCACCACCACCTCCTACCCGCATGCGAACACGATCCCAAAACAATATCGTTAAACCCAATACAAAATACTCCCTTGTAGTTACCTCCAATCCAAACCTATCACCCGAACCATCAACCTTGAACCAAGCATTGCGTGATCCAAACTGGAGCAGTGCTATGTCTGATGAGTTTGATTCACAAGTTGAAAATGAGACATGGGATTTTGTTCCTAAACAGTCCCACATGAATATTATTGGATGTAAATGGGTGTTTAAATTAAATGTGTATTAATTCTACAAGGAGTGTACAAACGTATTTATAGAGGTTTAGGTAAGCCCTAATCTATGTACTTAATTACATTTGTAACCTTATGATATTACATATATCTATATATTGTACCTTTTAAACTTCGTACACTAAGTTACTAATTGTTGTGAGGTAGATACGTAGACCAGTACATATCAGTTTCTGTAAGAATCATATTATTTATAGGGTTGTCGCAGCTAGTGTCTTTGTAACACCAAACATGCATACCTGATCACTCAGATAAACCAAACATACCTAATAAAGCATTTAAATGATGGCATTATGAACTATTTCTTTAACATGTTTTTCTAAGTTTTTTTCTGAGTTAAGAAACTTGAAATTCTATACCTACCGAATGTATTTGAGTATTACCGATGGTACGATTGCATAATTAGTCTCTCCAGCAAGCCTATTCATTCAAAGCTTAAAAAGCATTGTTAATGTATTTGTTACAATGCACACTTTGTAAGGCCGAACCGAAGACTGGCCTTGGAACCACCTAATGCACACATGAAATCAGCCTTATAATTTGTGGATTCCAAATAAATAAATATAACTTATCAGTGAATTAACATTTAAACCAAAAAAGTGAATTAAAAATTATTGTAAAATCGAAAATGAGTTTAATGCATGAGAATACTTCTACCACTTGCATTAATCCACAACTATTTTACTGTTAGTAACCTACTCATTTAATAAGTTCTGGTTGTAAATAAGTAGAAGACCTTCTGCCACTTGGACTTCAAATTTTGTTCTTGTAAACTCATGAGATGAACTTTAATTCATATTCACTTCCAATCCTGGTTTAATCCAGGACTGGCTCTGTACAGAGGATAGCTCGTACAGCTTCAAATCAGTGATCTCTTCTCTATAAGATGTTTAAAGGCTAATATATTATATGTTTAATATTTGGTTTACGATTAAATGGATCGATCGTCAGGGTAGCTAAAGAGAGATATGACGACCCTTATTTTGGTCTGTACGACGCCATTTCAAACTGGGAATCTAGTAAGAAAAACTCTGTAACATAGTTTCTAGTCTAATCACTTTATCGTAAATTTTTCATCGAATTTATAATATTTGATTTGGTTTAATCTCAAATCTCAAATCATTAAAAAATTGTCCATAATGGATGTAATGAAAAGGAGAGGTGGTGGAAAGAAAACGTTATGTATCAAAACTCTAATAAACGAAACTGTATGTGTAATAGACACGATGGCTACAAACTTTTGCATGTCTGACACGTGTCATGCTTGCTCCTTCCTACTTAACACATATGTGCATGAGTCCTTACAAAGATAGCAACATTCTGATCATCAGACAAAGTGGGAAAAAATGGAGAAAAACAAGACAATTTTTGGGTTTTTGCTTCTGGTGGTGCTCTTCCATGGACTTACGATGATGAGATCAAATGGGTATGAAGGAGAGGAAGATTGGGGAGGAGGAGAAGGAGAAAGAAGAGGAAGAGGAAGATTTATGATGAAAAAATGGAGACAAGTGATCAAATCAGAAGGTGGAGAGATGAGAGTTGTGATATCTCCAAGAGGAAGGATCATTGAGAAGCCAATGCACATTGGGTTTCTAACAATGGAACCTCAAACCCTCTTTGTTCCTCAGTATCTTGACTCTAGCATCCTCATCTTTGTTCGTCAAGGTATCTCTCTCTCTTTCTCTCTATTCCTTTTCTCTCCCTCTGTCTTTCTAATTGTGATTACTTGCAGGAGAAGCAACGCTTGGAGTGATATGCAAAGGTGAATTTGGAGAGAAGGAATTGAAAGCAGGAGACATCTACTGGATTCAGGCTGGTTCTGTCTTTTATTTGTTCAACAAAGGTCAAGGCCAACGCCTACACGTCATTTGCAGCATTGATCCATCGCAGAGCCTCGGTTTTGAAACCTTCCAAGTACATATATAGTTCTAAGCTTTTAACATTTAGACCTAATAAAAGTCTCATTGATTTAAAGAATTTTGCATTTGGCTAACCTTTTCCTTCTGTGTAGCCTTTCTACATAGGTGGAGGACCATCGTCTGTTCTCGCTGGCTTTGATCCCAATACTTTAACTTCAGCACTCAATGTTAGTACTCTTTAAGCTTAATGATTATTAAGGTTTATTCTTGATGAGAAAAAATAAAAATAAAAATAATATGAATTTATGATGCATTTTTATGCTAATGCAAATATTGATGCTTATGATGCAAATAATATGAATTAAAAACAATACAGTTAATGTTTTCCCTGTCAATCTCAATCTCGTAAGGGTCCTATGCTTATAGATTACTCTGCCGGAGCTGCAACAATTGATGATGAGTCAGTTCCGCGGTCCGATTGTTCACGTTACGGAACAAGCTCCTACAATGTGGAACCAGTTTTTGGGATTGAGAGGATCAGAGAAACACAAGCATCTCAAGAAACTCTTGGAGATGAAACAAGGCTTCTATCAAGAACAACAATACAGGTCATGGTGGTCTTGGAGGAATATTGCGAGATCGCTTTTGGGTCTAGCAGAAAAGGATAAATGGTCAAGCTCTTCCAAGTGCGAGGACTCGTTCAACATTTTTGATGAGAAAACCAGTTTCAAAAACGACTATGGATGGAGTAAAGCTATTGATGCTGACGATTATGAGCCTCTCTATCACTCGGGGATCGGTGTTTATCTCGTTAATCTCACAGCGGTATGATTCATATACATCTTATTTGATTACTACACTAAACTAGATTAATATTCAAGTATAATAACAATATCTAGCGAATTTGGTACAACGCTTCTATCGAATTATTGATTTGGTTAGATAAACCAATTTTAAGTATAGTTTTGCTACCTAACCAATATTTAAATGAAACCTTTGAATGTCAAAACATATATAGGGATCAATGATGGCTCCGCACATGAATCCAACAGCTACAGAATACGGCATTGTCTTGGAAGGTTCTGGAGAGATCCAAGTTGTACTTCCAAATGGAACTTGTGCTATGAACGTAAGAGTCACCGCAGGTGACGTGTTTTGGATCCCTCGCTACTTCGCCTTTGCACAAATCGCATCTCGAAATGAACCGTTCTTGTTTGTGGGATTCACTACATCAGCTGAGAAGAACCTGCCTCAGTTTTTTGTTGGATCAAACTCTCTACTCAAGAGTCTCAATCTGACATCATTAGCTATAGCTTTTGGAGTCGATGAAGAGACGTTGAGGCGGTTCATTGGGGCACAGAGAGAGGCTGTTATTCTGCCTACTCCAGTTGCAGCTCCTCCGCATGGTGGTGCCGAACCGGTGCGCATTGGCTTGGATCGACTGATTTGAGGAATGTGAGGATGTTTCGTCTTTTTGAATGTAATGTATGTAAGAAGATTAACAATGAGTGTGTATGGATGTGTGTTTTTTTGTTTCGTTGAAACAACAGTAATAAAGTTTATCAACTAAAAAATGTTATGTTTCAGTCAATTCTTTGACTCGTCAATGTTTTTTTAAAATCTTTTAACTATTTATTCTTTAACTTGTTTAGTAATATTTTTTGGTTTTCCTAGTTCGAAAATTGTACTCGTCAAGGTGGACTTTTTGGCTTCAAGATCTTTTTGATAAGGAGAAAAAAAAAACAATCAAATCGCCTAAAGTCGAACCAACATTCATTAATATGAAACCCAAACAATTATATATAATAAAATAAATAAATTTAATTAAATATATAGAAAGATACTAAAAAAAACAATTCCACTAATTAAAATCAAATTATCTGTCTTGGGGCTTTTATCATAATTTTGTCGTAACCCAAAGGAAATAAACAAAACAAAAAAATCGGAATAAAATTGGGCTATGTTTGAAACTTATTTGAAAACCCAAAAAAAAAACTCGTAAATTACCCGAACCAAACAATTGGTAAGACCCGAGTACCCAAGGCATTAGCTGGAGGAGCTGGGTGAGTCTTTCTTCAACATCGCTTCTTCATCTCCGCCATATTCCAAATTCCCAGGTATAAAAAGTCTCTCTTTTTCTAATTCCATGTATGAATCATCCTTTGTGTTTTGTTTCAGAAAAGAATAGGTTTGGATTCTAAGCTTCTAAAGCACTGTTCTTTGTCTTTGTCATGCTTTGCCATCGAAAGGGTCCAATAGAGTTAGTCTTAATCCTCAAACACTATATTATATGTTTGAGTTCCATTGAGTTCGTTTCTTTTTGGCTAAATGTTGAATCTTTGAACAGGCTATATGGCAATTGCTTTTGTTCGTGGGTTTCAAAGAGCTTCATCATCTCTCCTTAGATCTTCATATCCACTTCTCATATCTACCAGGTTTTTTGTATATTCTGAGACCATTACAACTTATATTAGTTAGAATGTTGTGTAACAAAATGTATCTTTATTCACCAGGTTGCATGAGAAAAGCCAAGAGCTTTCGTATTTAGCATCAACATTATTGAAACCGAAAACGATTTCAAGACCATTTTGTCGAAATTTCAGTCATGGTACTGTGAACTTAGTGATATCAGAAGGGAAACCAAAGTTTGAAACTCGAGAATTCGATCCTCCTAAGAAATATAAGTGGTTGACGAAAAAGCGGTTGAAGTTGAAAAGAAAGAAAGAAAGAGAGGAAAGGAATGCAGCTAACAGGAAAGACCCACGACGACTTACTGTTAAAGGGAAGAAGAAGAAGAAGTTTGCTAATGCAGAGGAGAGAATAAAGTACAAGCTTGAAAAGGTAATGTGAGAGTAGTCTTAATTCTATAGTAACACAGTGAATTTGTTGACATGAAGTTTGTGTGTTTGTGGTGTTGTTCGTTTGTATTAGGCCAAGATTAAAGAAGCATTGCTTATTGAGAAACTTAAGCGGTATGAAGTTGCAAAAGTGCAGGGACCTGAGGTTCAACCCCATGAGATTACCGGGGAAGAACGTTTTTACTTAAAGAAAATGGGTCAGAAAAGATCGAATTATGTACCGATTGGGAGAAGAGGAGTATTTGGTGGTGTTATTCTAAACATGCATCTACATTGGAAAAAACATGAAACAGTTAAAGTTATTTGCAACAATAGTAAGCCAGGCCAAGTACAACAATATGCGGAGGAGCTTGCTAAACTGAGTGGTGGTGTGCCTGTTAACATAATTGGCGATGATACGATCATATTTTATAGAGGGAAAGGTTATGTTCAGCCACAAGTTATGTCTCCAATCGATACATTATCGAAGAAAAGGGTAAGTTCTCAAATTGTTATTCGTTTTGAATCATCTTAACTCTAGATGAATGGGAGGAGAAACTTTACTTGCTTAAGGTTTGTGCATTTAGGATTCCGAAACTAGAATCCAAACGATGAATATGTTAGAGCTTATGTTTTGTTTCAATCAGGTTTTGGTTATGAGAGATTAATTTAGCATTATAAAGTCTACTCATTGAATAAGGAATATGTTTGATTTGCTAGTTTTTAAGATAATCTTGTTTCTTTTGTAGGCATATGAAAAATCGAAGTATGAACAATCTCTTGAATCAGTGAAACACTTTATAGCAATTGCAGAGAAGGAACTTGAACTATACTACAGGCATGTTGCTCTTTACGATGACCCGGATAAAAGAAGTCCTCTTTCAATCTTGGATGATGCTCCATCAACATCATGTAGTCACCATCGGAATGAGCTTTATCTAAGTTGTTCTGACATTGAAGCTGATTCTGAAGAACTCTATGAATTTGATAATAGTTCTTCTTCTTCTGCAAACGAAGAGTTGTCTAAAACTGAAACTGGTAGAAGATTAGACATCTAGAAAATATGTTTTTATAGTTGTGTTCATTACTAAACTCAGATATGCTAAAACTAAAAACTTTCTATCAAATGTACAAACTTCGCAAAAAAAAAAATCAGTAGTTTAGTAAAAGAAATGTATTTGCAAATGGCTAAGATTTTGCCTAATAATATGCAATATTGATATTTGAAATCTGTAGAAATACTAATACAAACATTTATGTGATGGACCTGATAGTGAGGTGTTATCATCATCCCTAACTCTATACAAACACACACACACTAAGCCATGTCGATCGATCCAATAATGGTAAATTGATACTTAGTTAGGATTTAGAAACTTCTGAATGTTGTCATGGTATCAAATCCACGTGTCATGTTTGATAACTCCCCCACTCCTTGCTTTGTAATGGAAGATGATGATGCAATGCATATACGCCTAAGCAAAAACAATACGGTAAATAATCAAATCCAAATCCAAACAGTGAAGCGAAAGCGAAAGCAATGTATCTCTCTATCTTCTAGTAACAACTTTGTTTCGAGTTTTAAAATAATGATCTGAAGATTTTTTTTTTGAGAAAAATGCAGTAATATAAAGCGGTGAAGCAACAGGTGATTTAGAAGCTGAAGCAAATAACAAAAAATACAATGCTTAACTCTTTTCTTTAATGAAGCCAATTTGTGTTTATATATTGATTTTTTTTTTTAAAACAGCAACATCTATCGATCTCTCTCAAAAAAAGAAGAAGAAGCAAAATTGGGTTATGGAAATTGCAGAGAAAATGGTTAAAGGAAGGAAGTTGAAGATGATTTTATTTGTTATTATTCAATTTATTGTGGCGGCGACGGCCGTGAATGTGACTTATGACCATCGTGCTTTAGTAATCGACGGCAAACGAAAGATTCTTATCTCTGGCTCTATTCATTATCCTCGGAGTACTCCTCAGGTAAATTACACTGTTCTTGCCTATGATATATATATATATATATAAGTAAAACTTTTATAATTAATAAAGTTGCGATAATGATATTTTGTTAACTTATTGCTAATTTGATCAAAAATATTAATTTGGGACCGAAAGAGTTATTAAATTATAGAAGTTTCACTGTAAATCAGTAAATGTGAGAAATAACAATATTTTTTTCTTTATGGTAATTTTTTTGGGTTGTTGTTGAAGATGTGGCCAGAGCTGATACAAAAATCTAAAGACGGTGGTTTAGATGTTATAGAGACGTACGTGTTCTGGAGTGGTCACGAGCCTGAGAAGAATAAGGTTCCTTGATTTTTGGAGTTTATTAAAATTTATTCATTCGAATTTTGAGTGTTTTTTTTGTTTTTTATGGAAATTTTTGCAGTATAATTTTGAAGGAAGATATGATTTAGTGAAATTTGTGAAGCTTGTGGCTAAAGCTGGTCTTTATGTTCATCTACGAATTGGTCCTTATGTCTGTGCTGAGTGGAATTACGGGTAAAGTGTGTTTTTTTTTCTTCTGGTTCATAAATGGTTAAATCAGAGTTCGGTTATGAGTAATTTATCGGGTTGTGAATGATTTTTGTAATTTTGTGTAACAGTGGTTTCCCAGTTTGGCTTCATTTTGTTCCTGGAATTAAGTTTCGAACTGATAATGAACCATTTAAGGTATAGTTAGTTTATGTGTCTTATTTATTTATTTATTTATTTTTAGGTGACAATTTATGATTTAATTTGTTGTGTATATAGGAAGAAATGCAGAAATTTACAACTAAGATTGTTGATTTGATGAAGCAAGAAAAGCTTTATGCATCACAAGGCGGCCCAATCATTCTTTCGCAGGTTGTTGTCCATGGAAATGAAAACTAAATTGGGAACTAGTGTTGTTACATCTCTTAAGATTCTCATATTTTTTTCTCCTTTGATGACTTTGGATGTTGTTATAGATTGAGAATGAATATGGGAGTATTGATTCAGCGTATGGTGCTGCGGGTAAAAGTTATATCAAATGGTCTGCTTCTATGGCTAATTCATTAGATACTGGAGTACCATGGAACATGTGTCAACAACCAGATGCTCCTGAACCAATGGTGAGTTTCTAAGATTCAAACTACTCAAGTCTTAATTGAGAATATAGTAGCAAGTTCTGATTGAGACGTTCTTGCTCCTTTTCTTGGTAGATCAATACATGTAATGGTTTCTACTGCGACCAGTTTACTCCTAACTCGAAAAATAAACCGAAAATGTGGACTGAGAACTGGACTGGATGGTGAGTTTCATGCTTCTTTTTTTTTATCTTACTAATTTGTCAAGTCTCTAAAGTTTGCATTTGATTCACTTTCTTGTATATCTGGACGACTAGGTTCCTTGGTTTTGGAAATCCTTCCCCTTACAGACCTGTTGAAGATCTTGCGTTTGCAGTTGCACGGTTTTACCAACGAGGTGGAACTTTCCAGAACTATTACATGGTAATAAACACAAGATGTCACTTGTTTTTTTCCCTATTAAATTCCACTTTCTCTTCTCTATTGAAGTTGTTTTGGTCTTTCCTTGTTCAGTATCATGGTGGAACAAACTTTGATAGAACAAGTGGAGGACCTTTAATCTCTACTAGTTATGACTATAATGCTCCAATTGATGAGTATGGTATTGATTCTATTTTTACCAGTTGACATCTATGGTTTCCTCTTTGGTTTATAGTTGTCTGTGAATTACTGAAGAGAGGTGATTCGTTTTTGTTGTAGGAATTGTTAGACAGCCAAAATGGGGTCACTTAAGTGAACTACACAAGGCTATCAAGCTTTGTGAAGATGCAATGATTGCCACAGATCCAACAATCACTTCTTTGGGTTCAAGTTTGGAGGTAACTAACTATAACTTCATGTCACTCCTCTACTTGAAGAAATGGGAACTACTGTAATTTTTCTTTCACAGGCCTCTATATATAAAACAGAATCTGGATCATGTGCTGCTTTTCTTGCGAATCTCGGTACAAAATCTGATGCAACTGTGACTTTCAATGGAAAATCATATACCTTGCCTGCATGGTCCGTTAGCATCTTACCGGATTGCAAAAATGTAGCTTTCAACACAGCAAAGGTATCTTCTGTTACCCTCATCATCACCACTTATCATATTTTCGCCATAGGAACAACTAAACTAACTAAGATGGATAATCTTATTTGTATATATCTAGATAAATTCTGCTACAGAGTCAACTACATTTGATCGTCAATCATTGAAGCCCGATGGTGGTTCATATGCGGAGTTAGGTTCACAATGGAGTTACATTAAAGAACCTATTGGAATTTCTAAGGCTGATGCATTCTTGAAACCAGGATTGTTAGAGCAGATAAACACAACAGCTGACAAAAGCGATTTCTTGTGGTACTCACTAAGGTAGAGAGTATGCTTACTTCTCTACCTGCCAAAAGATGCAATGTTACTCTCTTATGTTAGTTAACTAAGTTTTCTATGTATTTCAATCTAAACCAGTATGGACATTAAAGGCGATGAGACTTTCCTTGACGAAGGATCTAAAGCCGTTCTTCACATTGAATCTCTTGGTCAAGTGGTCTATGCTTTTATAAATGGAAAACTTGCGGGTATATATATTTTACTCTTAAGTTTGAACAAGCAGTTGAAATTACCTTACCAGTGAGTTTCCTAACTATATTGCGGTTGCAGGAAGCGGCAATGGCAAACAGAAGATATCTTTGGATATTCCGATTAATCTTGTAACCGGAAAGAACACAATTGATCTCCTTAGTGTTACCGTAGGGCTTGCGGTACGTTATAATCTGCAAAGAATTGTTTGCTTGTCACTGGATATTTCATAGAAGCAAAGCTCAAGTTCACTAGTCAAGATTAACTTAAACTTATTTCACAGAACTATGGAGCTTTCTTTGACTTAGTGGGAGCAGGAGTAACTGGTCCAGTGACTCTTAAAAGCGCAAAGAGTGGTAGCTCAATCGATTTGTCTTCACAGAAATGGACTTATCAGGTTCGTTACATTTATCCTCTATTTCGATTTGAATCAACCGCAAGAATCTCTTGTCATATTCTCCGGCTTTTGAGTTTTTATGGTTGTGATTTATAGGTTGGACTCAAAGGGGAAGACACAGGTTTAGCAACTGGAGATTCTTCTGAATGGATTTCAAAGTCTCCTTTGCCTAAAAAACAACCACTGATTTGGTACAAGGTAATGATGATACGAAACAAAAACAGTTTGAGAAAACTCTTGTTTTTTCTTGTCACCTTTTAACAATCCCTTTGTTACGTTTCTTAGACAACATTTGATGCTCCTTCTGGAAGCGAGCCAGTAGCAATAGACTTCACTGGTACAGGAAAGGGCATTGCGTGGGTGAATGGACAAAGCATAGGTAGATACTGGCCAACGAGTATTGCACGAAACGACGGTTGCACAGATTCTTGTGACTATAGAGGATCTTACCGTCCAAAGAAATGCCTCAAGAACTGTGGTAAACCTTCACAGACATTGTAAGTATTTACTAACTTACATCTCTAAGTGGAATTATAGGTGTTATATTCGTATTTAAGTTAGTCTTTTTAAGTTTTTGGTTTACATAATACTCTGTTTCTAACTCTTATCATTGTACATAACATTTAATTTTACTTCTTTTCAATAAATTTCACATTACAACAAAAGAACATATTATTCAAGCCTAAGTAATTGTGTTTGGTTTGTTTGTAGGTATCACGTGCCTCGCTCGTGGCTAAAACCGAGCGGGAACACACTTGTTCTGTTAGAGGAGATGGGAGGAGATCCAACAAAAATATCATTGGCTACAAAACAAACAGGACGCAGTCTTTGCCTTACGGTTTCACAGGCTCATCCACCACCAGTGGACACGTGGACTTCCAACTCCGAGATCTCAAACAGAACCTGCCCGGTTCTATCTTTGCGCTGCCCTGTCTCCACTCAGGTCATATCTTCTATAAAGTTTGCAAGCTTCGGTACACCTAAAGGTAGTTGTGGTAGCTTCAGAAAAAGCCGTTGCAGTAGCTCTCGATCTCTCTCCATTGTCCGCAAGGTCTTATAATCTCTTTTTTCTTTTTCTTTTTTGACTTTCATCTCCTCAATTTGTTTATACTTGGAGTGTGATACGTTGCAGGCATGTATTGGAATGAGGAGTTGCAACGTTGAAGTATCAACTAGAGTTTTCGGAGACCCTTGTCATGGCGTCGTCAAGAGCTTAGCTGTTGAAGCTTCTTGTTCATGAGTGCCTGGGTTTCTTTACCTTAGAAAAGTTGATATGATTTATTATGTAATAAATTGTTAGAAAATCAAGCAAATGAAATGGATATTAATGTAGCTTTATGATCTATGAATCCAATATATTTATAGATTCTTAAAATGCTATTTAAGTATTGTCTCTCTAAATGCATAAAACTCACTCAAGGTTCTAAATCCACTTGAGGCGAAACGCGAGAGGCCTTGTTTTACTACACGCGATGCACTCCGTTTGATGTGGAGGTTACATAAACGTTATTCTTAAACGAGATTATACATGTCTCAATAATTTCCACGGTAAGTGAAAATAGTCTTTTCGTTGATATCCGCATTTAAACTGATTGTGTTCACTTCTATTTTCGTATGTAATGATACTGCAAAAATACAATAAAGTTGATGGTAGATTATCACAGTTAGTTCATCGATAACATGTTTCTTCTCAAAATTATTATTTTCCTTCTATGTATTTAAGGAGTTGTTTATTTGAACCTTGTTTTAACTCTTTATAATCAATAAATAACTTTATAAGAAAAAAAGTAAATAAGGTGACAAAATTATAAAAGGTAATTATGGTGGATGACCAAATTCTTGAAATAAATTAAAAAAAATGATTATAGGTCATAATCCCACGTTTTTTATGAGGTGTAAAATCAAAAATACACTTTCAATTGATTAAGAAGATTAGAGAGGACGCATAATTAAATGATATAAGTTATATAATATATTATTTTAAAATATCACGATATATCGTTAAAACAATGATAATAATGTTTTGTTTTAAACGATATAATACATATAACGCGATTCTTTAAACAATATAATGAGATAAAAAAATGAATAGCTTGTGATAAAGTAACATTTTTTATAATCTTTTTATCTACTGCAAATTCTCAATAATAAAATAAATATTGGACCAAAGTACAATGTAAAAAAAAATTAGGGAGTCGGGTTCGGGTAGGGTTTAAGATGTCCGAATCTGATGCACAGTTTTGAAACTCGTCTTCACTTAAAAATTAAAATCCCTAAAAACACTTCTCTCTACCTTAAACCGCCACTTCCAATGGCATCACCATCATCAATCAACGAGCTTCCTTCAACCACCGAAACCCTAACAACATCTGAACACCCAACCAACATCACTCCCACCACTTCCATTGAGCCACTTCCAATGGAAACTTCATCATCAATCAACAACCTTCCTCCCGCCGCCAAAACCCTAACACCCTCCGACAGCTCTCCTCCTCCTCCCATCGATCCAATCCCATCGTCTGACAACATCGAAGCCGTTGGTGAGAAACGGAAACGCGTCGATGACGATAACGGTGAGGAACCCAGTGTTAAAGACTCTAAGGTTGTTCCTTCTTTGTGGTGGAAGACGAGTCTCTGCTCTTATTTTAGAAGCAAGGGTTCTTGTAGCCATGGAAGTGAATGTCAGTATGCTCATGGTGAAGAGGAGCTTCGTATGAAACCGGATAATACTTGGGATCCGACTTCTGTACGTGGCAAGGAGGCAAGAGCTATGAAGATATCTGAGGAGATAGAGAAAGATGATGGTGAAGTTATGTTTAGTGAACAGATGATGGATTCAATTGATGATGATGATGATGATAGTCTTGTTGATGCTTCGTTAACTAAATGCATTTCGAATTTACCTGTGAAATGGCAATCAGATGAGTTGAAGAAGTATTTTATAGAACAGGTATAAAGTTTTAATCTTTTAGAGTTTTAGATTTTAAATTACACATCTTTTTATTATTTAACGTTTGGGAATTTGAATCAAATGTGTTGGAAAAGGTTTTAGATTTTAGTTCTTGATTGATTCATATTTTTTGTTTTTGTTTTGCAGGGAGTTGAATTTAAGTCTCTAAAGAAAAGAAAAGGAATGTTTGTTGGTTTTGTGACATTTGAGAATGCAAACCAATTACAGAGATGCTTGAAGGTGATATTTGTTTTTGTTTGTTTGTTAGGTTGATTTATTCTAGATATGTGTATTCTTAATCTATTGGATGGAGTTTTGTAGAATTTGGAAGGAAAAGCTATTGGGAATAAGTATTTGAAGATCTCAGATGTACTTCCTCGTACAAACAAGAACATGAATGGAACTAAAAAATCGGTGAAAAGTGCTCGTGAAGCTGTGACTCCTTTGGCGGATATGTCTTATGCAGATCAGCTTGAACAGAAGAAGACTTCTATTGGGCAATTTTTGAAGAAACTGGTTAGGAACTTTTACTCATTTTTCTTTTTTCTAGTTTGGATTAGTTTTTGATTCAGTTATTGGGAATGTATTTGGTGGCAGACGAGGAATGCGCGTAAAGCTTGTCCAAATGGGGGTTCTCTTCCAGAATGGGTCCTTACCTCTAGAGACCGAGGTAAGAGAACTATACATTTATTAGCTGTTCGTTGGTCCATGATCTTTACCTGTGGCTGCGTGGACTATTAATTCATGCATTTAAAATCTTTAGGTGGTCTTTCTTGCGAGTTTGAGGGCATTATAAAATCACCGATTACAAATGGTTACAGGAATAAGTGTGAGTTCTCGGTTGGATTATCCGTTCAGGGAAAGCCAACTGTTGGATTCAGTCTTGGAAATTTTAGGTATATCTACTTTCTTCCCTGAATAAACTTGCTATTTTTCATCGTGTCACGGGAAAAACTAATGCAAGATTCTTTCCAGCGCGGGTGTTACAGCAGTTGAGGAGCCTGTGGATTGCCCCAATGTCTCTAAAATTGCTTTCCTATATGCTTCAATCTTTCAGACGTTTATAGAAAAATCAAAGCTCCAAGTTTGGAATAGGTTTAAACATAGTGGGTTCTGGCGACAGTTGACGGTATGTATATTGCAGGACACGCTGTTATGGTATAGCTCACGCATAGCCGCATAGGATGACTTACCTGATTTTTTCTTTCACCTTTGCTGAAACAAATTATGTTAGGTTCGAGAAGGGAGAAAGTCTGGCGTGTTTTCAAATGATGAAGATGCCAATACAAGAATTGCGGAGGTTATGCTTATGGTTCAGGTTTGTGTCTTCAAATGGTAGTCGATGTTTTCTCCGGCCTACTATTACTTTTCTTGTTGTTTTGATTTCTGAATCTCGCATGTAACTATTCAGGTTTGTACTACTGACTCTGATGAGGCAGAAGTGGCCACTGAGTTTGAAGAAATGGCGAAAGCATTTGCTGAAGGAGCTAGAGCAAGCTCTCCTACTCTTCCTCTGACTGTTTTAGTTGTTCAGGTGATTGCTTCTTCTCACTTTTTCGCCCTCTAGTCCAATTTTATTACTAATCGCCTCTATTCTTTCTTGTACAGGATCACACAGGAATATCAAATGTAGCACCACCCGATGCTCCATTGCGATTGCTTCCTATTCCAACGTCAGATGATGGGACAAATCAAGAGAAAACAACCAATGTCATGACCGAAGCTCGGATACATGACTATATCAACAACCTTCGGTTCAGCATATCCCCAACAGCATTCTTTCAGGTAACAACTTGAATCTTCAGGATCAGTACACATTGAAGTTCCTTTGATAAATTTGTTTAATTGATTTCAAAATGATTGATTCAGGTTAATACTGTCACCGCAGAGAAGTTATACTCACTTGCTGGAGATTGGGCTGACCTTGGCCCCAACACTTTACTCTTCGATGTATGCTGTGGAACTGGAACAATTGGGCTTACTTTGGCACATCGTGTTGGCATGGTAATACTCTGCTACTCTAAAGTTGCATTTGATAGAAACAATAATACTGTATTGGTGCAGCTGGTGCAAACATTTTAGGATTTTACAGGTTATTGGAATAGAAATGAATGCGTCGGCTGTATCAGATGCTGAACGGAATGCAAAGATCAATGGCATAAGTAACTGCAAGTTCATCTGCTCAAAGGCATGTATTTGACAAAAACTTGAAGTCGGTTTCATTATATTATTCTTATGGGTTCTTCTTCATGGTAGTTCGTTTATTTATACAGGCTGAGGATGTAATGAGCTCTCTACTTAAACAATACCTAGGAGTGTCTCAAATGGAAGATGCAAAGCCTCCAAGTAATGCTAATGAACAAATTAACTCAACAGAAGAAATGTCAAATTCGGAGCATGTAGATGTTCAAAAGATTCAAAACCCTCCTCCTCCTCCTCCACAAGAAGAGCTTCAAAACAATGAACAGAAACAACAGTTTGAAAACGTAGTTGCTATAGTCGATCCACCTCGTTCTGGACTTCACCCTGCTGTAATCAAAGCTCTGAGAACCCATCCGCGATTAAGGAGGCTTGTGTGAGTTCCTTCTCTCAAACATTACTATCACAACTCTTTACTTTAACTCTGTTTTTCCTCTATTTTTGTTTTGTTTTGTTTTGGGTTAACACTTGATTTCGTAATGGCATCGATGCAGGTACATTTCTTGCAACCCTGAAACATTAGTAGCAAACGCGATAGAGCTATGCACTCCGTCTTTCGAAGAAGCTGATAAAGGAAACAAGAGTTACAGAGGGAATAGGAAAGTTGGCATTGCTGGTTTGGCTCGACGCAGAGCCAAAGCAATGCCAACTTCAGAGCCTTTTAAACCTGTCAAAGCCATGGCCGTTGACCTTTTCCCTCACACTGACCATTGCGAAATGGTAATGCTCCTTGAGAGGTAAGAGTAAGTAATAAAGAGATAATGTAGCACCAATAACAACTCTCTCGTTTTTTTTTTCTTTTTTCTTTTTTTTGCATGAACTGATAAGTTAAGGATTATATATGTTTTCCATTTTTGAGATGTGAAACAAGTGTTGTTAAATTCAAAAAAAGAGGCATTTTAAAGGAAGTCTCCTTGGTGGTTAAAGTAAGTGTAACGAGCTCTGATCATGTTATCTTTTCGTTTCTTGTAAACAAGAGCACCGACTACAATTGCTCCTACTCCGAGTATCGCTCCAATGGCGATTCCGGCTTCTGCCAATCGACTCATCCGGTTATCTTCACCTCTTTCGTCATCGAATTCTTCCCCTGTATCTTCGCTTGCTTTGATATCGTCTGGTATTCCCAGTTCTGGCGCTGGAGATGGCGCCGGAGAAGGAAAATATTCTGTCTCTGGCTCTGAATCATCGTCAGATGGAGGAGGAACATGTTCTGGTCCATGAGTTGATTGAGATGGTGATGGAGCAGAGGGAGGTTCTGGCTGTTGAGGTGGAGGTGCTGGTGGTGAAGGAGAACTATTATAAAGATTTCTACGCACAATTCCTATGTTATTTTTGCTTTTTCATGATCTTGACAGATACCACTTTTTTGTCTGTATAAAATCACGGAGAATGACGACGCTAATTATTCATCGTTGGAGAACTCCTTTAAATTTGTATGCATTAATCTGCAAATTTATTAATAAAAAACATACATATCGAATCCCACATCCTTATGTAGAAACAGTTTTTTGATACAATTTTCCCTGCTCATTAAATCAAGCACTAACACAAAAACAGAGTAAACCTAATTAAATATATATAAGAGAAGCCAATTTAGAAAAATATTATAACAAAAGATTTTGACATTTATGTTACAGATATGGGCTAAGGCCCATAATTGGCCCATTTTATTTGATGTATCCGACTCTTTGCATCGTCGTCTTCTTCCTTTTGTGATTTTTTTTTTTTCATTCCCTTCCCCAGAAAATCAAAACTGCGATAAGAGTTTCACCATGATCAGCATTCTCGCTCAGGTTCTTCTCCTCGGTCCTCATCTTCATTTTCAGTTTTTGCTTTTCAAAAAATCTGATTTATTATGTTCGTTGTTTTGACGATTCTTCAACAGGAGCGTCTTCTTGGTGCCACACTTGGTAGCGCCTTGACCGGATTCATCGTTTTTGAGCAGCGAAAACTCATCCATGAATCTATTTCTGATCCTAAATCTCAATCCATTGATCAATCTCAGGTTATTATTGCTCAACTTTTCCCTCTATTTCGTCGCAAACATTACAAATCCCTAAATATCATTCTATTTCACCTTAAGTTCTGTGAAATCTCTTGATTGCATCCAATAACAATCTGAAGTTCTTATCCACTACTTTGATGCATTTCAAATTTTCCCAGATTTGTATTAAGATTCGAATTTTTTAATTTTGTAGGTTTTCTAAAATGAAGTTATGGTTAATGTTTATAGATCATAGTTTGAAGTATGATTGAGACTTGATGGTTCAATATAACATGTATTTTGAGTTGAAGTTTGTGAATCTGTGTGTGTGTGTGTTTACAGGTGAGAGATGGTATATTTGGGAAGAAATATAGAATGGAAATTGCATCTCTGTGGAATAAAGCTGTGGATCAGACCTTTGAACCTGCTATTGAATTTCTTAGTTCACGTAAATGGTAGAGGTTGGATAAGTTCTTTTGCTCAAAATGTGAAACTTTGACAAGACTAGTGAATTCTGCTCTTGATACTACCGAGTTTTGAGATGTAGACTCTCACTTGTATGGCCTTATCTCAATACAGCATTCTGTTTTTGTCTACTTTCTCGAGTTGAGAGTTGTGTTTTACTGAAAATGGTAACAAAGGCTTTTTTATAGTTCGGTTTAATGATTGTTATACTGTGTCGTACCCTATTGTTGTTGTATAATGTGATCAGGTGATCAGTATCGAATACTATGCTTTATGGTCTATCATGGTATCAGCTCAAACACCAGGCTGAATAGAATTGGAATAGCTCACATCAACGCAGCAAACACAAGTACCACCAGCTTCTCTTCCGCTTCTAGAACCACTTGATGTTGATGCTAGCTTACTTTGGTGTGCTTTTTCTGCCCAAGCCCAGTGAACCCTTTTGCTGCAGCCACGGGGAAAGGCGAGCAGCCAGATTCAGCGTAAGGAGCTAAAGTGGCATCCACGTTTTCTGGTTGTGCGTGAAAGAAGTTCAATTCCGTGTAAATTTCCGGTATTTACACTTTTTCTTCTCTGAAAACTTGTTTTTATAGTTTCATGGCAATAGTACTGCAAGAACTGTAGAGGTTATGCTTATTGTTCAGGTTTGTCTCAGGTTGATTAACTCGAATGGCAACAGTGTAACCAAACCAAAACAATTCCGGCTCGGACTTCAGCTAGAATTTTCTTAAAACCGAACCCAAACCAAATCCGAAAGGCCAACCCTTCTTTGTTGGTTGGATGGAGTTTGTTACCCAAACAAACAAACATAAATTAATAGACTGGTAACTTAGAACCACACAGGACAAAAGGAGTCTAGTAGTAATTAAGAATACGGCTGGGGCTGCCTTAGGTCGGAGGAGCCAGGGAGAGCAACAGGAGGTGCATGTCGATCTTCCGGGAGGCGTATAGCATCGGCCGAATTTCGCGGGACAAGCTCAAGATTCTCGCAGTTACAAATCTCAACCATGAAGCCATCAGGGTCATTAAAGAAGAGCTGATCAATAGCTGCATCTTTCTGGTCACCCACCGTCCTCTTGATGTACTTCACTTTCACTTCCTTGAGCCTTTGTTCCAAAGCTTCCATGTCCTCACACTGAAAAGAGATATGGTTGTCCATTGGATCCAAATGATCCGTATCTGAAGGCAACTTATCTTCATCCTTGGCCTGCACCAAATGGATCCCAACGCCGTAGTTAAATAGCCACGCCCCGTTAAAGTCGAATGACTCTGGACGCTCTATCTCCACGAAGCCTAACACCTTTGTGTAGAACTCCAAAGACTTTTTAACGTCTTTGCAAAGTCTTGACACATGGTTTAACGCCATTAACGGCGTCTTTCTTGATGATTCTTCATCGTCTTTCTTCTTCTTCTCCATTAGATTACGACGAGACACAGCTTACTTCGTATATAAGAAATTGATAGTGTGTGCCTTAAAAGCAGGAGCGGTGTGGGATTGAAAGGACACGTGTGGAGGGTGGCTGAATGAGTAGGCTGCATGTATGAGCACATATTGCTTACGTGTCAATCTTCACACACACCTTCGCATCATTTTCTATTGGGCCTGCGTTAGGTTTAAACCGTGTGACTGGATCTCTTAGTTTCATATGTGCAGAGGAACGATGTCGAGCGGCGACACTTGCATGTGTGGCGAGAGAGCCGTACGTATAATGAATTACTATATAGAGAATATTGTGAATGAATAAACATTTTTTTCTGAGAAATCATTAGCGCTTATCATACTCGATCTTTTTCTTTAAAGCTAATTCGTATGGTTGAGTTAGTATTAGATTTGAATCATTGGATATGGTAATGCGGTAAAGGGTATACTTCATAGGGGCTTAAAATAAGTTTAACAAAAGTGAGGGCCTTTTTACGATGTAAATTTAAAAAAAAAAAAAAAGATTGATATAGTTTCCAAAACGATACAAAATATTGAAAATGGTAATTGGAAAAGTCTTGAGACATAAATAATACTCTTTCACCAGACTTGAGATTTATAACCAAGTCTATGACGTATTAAACTCTAAACCAAAAACATGAAACCAAACTTTAACTAAAAAGAAAAAGTTTTAATATTTTGGGAGTCTTGAGGCTAAACCCTTCAAACAAGGCCCTGGTGATAATTAACCATTCAAATTCTCAGCTATTAACCCACTACATATAGAAATTTAGATACAAGCTTCAAGAAAAAGTGAAGAAAAAAACACACGTTTCAACTCAAAGTCTAGCTACTATCCTCTATAATGGTTCACATCAGCACGGCAAACACAAGACCAAAGATGATCCCAACAACACCACTAGCTTCTATTCCGCTTCTAGAACCAATAGACATTGTTGCTATCTCACTTTCCTGTGCTTGTGCGGAATCTCCTTGGACCTTTGCAGCCACGGGAAGAGGCGAGCAGCCGGAATCTGCGCAAGGGTCTAAAGTAGCATCTCGATTTTCTGGTTGTGTGTGAAAGAAGTCAAATGCAGATGGTGAAAATGCCTCTGGGGTCTCATAAGCCAATCCATGAGGAGCTCGTTCTTGCGCTAAGGCAAAGTTTATGAAGATTAGAGAAGAGATCAAGAAGAAGAGGCAAGTTCTTGAAGTCATTTTTTCTCACTCACTAAACTTATGTTGGTTTTCTTGAAAATTTAGAATTAAGCTATAGTTAAGTTGAGCAGGTGGGGCTAGTGTAGTAGTGTGTCTGTTGAGTGAAGTTGGTGGTATTTATAAGGTGATGTGAAGTAAAGTGGTTGTTGCTTGTGATTAATAAAAGTTGTGTGGTGAAAACTGAAAAGCGATAAGACATTTTGCTGAAGGGAACAATATGATTTCTCTATCTTTTTCCAACATATGATTCCTTTTTTTTTTAATTTCTGTATTTAGATTTTGCTAAACCAATCGTGGCGTTGTCCCTGAAATCTAAGGGTGGACGACAAAATCAAACTGAATCGAACCAGAATTCATTGATTCAATATCGGAACCAAATTTTGTTGTAAAGCTAGTGGTATATAAATTTTTCCCAAAACCCAATCCCGAATCATACTAAACACACACAAAGGCTGGGCTTATAAAGTTTTAATTTGAGTTTTTTTACTTTGCCTAAATTACTAATTAGAAAATATGAGCAGATCTGGTCCCCATAAGATAGTTAATTAATCACTACAATTAGTTGTTAGCATCCTCCACTTTTTCAAATAAGGCATAATTAGGAAGTAATAGAATGATAAGTAGGAACCATCATTAAACTTTGGCATCTTATAATTAAATTCAATTACTTCTTCCCTTGAAGTATCAGCAACGTTTTTTGTTTTCCTTTTTGTTTTTTTTTTCAGAAACAAAGCTATGTGAGTGAGTGTAATAATAACACACCTGCCTTAGAACACAACATTGATCTCTTATCTATAATGGCACAAGAGGGGTCAAGCATGCATTTCTTGTCTTCACGCCTTCTATTTATGTTGTGAGTTTTGTGCACGATATTGAATCTTCTATCTTACGTTTTTTTTTCTCTTATTTCATTTGGTATAGTAAAGAGTATTGGTTTAGTGACTGATCTAGTCTTACGTTTTATGGAATAATAATCTAAAAAGGTATCAGATTCTCATCTGTGCTCTGCTGATTGTGAATTTATTAATTGTTCGTTGTCACTATGCATTGATAACAGATTATGTTGATTTTTAGTTTGCCAACTTCAATAATCAAATTATAGAGCAATCGATCTCTAACACTTGGTTATCATATGGCAAAAATACTAAACATATTGATAACATCTCTTGTAATCTTGTTTAATTTATTGGGCTGTGGATGAAATAGATTAAATGTTCTAAGCAGTTTCACGTGTAAAAAGATAAATATGGACGGTTGTAAAAAAATTATTGGTTTCACATGTAAATGACTCTTTCTTTAGCTTTCACCGTTCACAATATTTGCTCTTCCCTAGTTAAAAGACATTTAAGATACAAGAATTTTGAAGTTTTATGACAAGTACAATTTATAACTGAAATTTATACTTAAATGGGTATGAGTCATTAGTCTATAATATGGAAAAAGTTATTCCTAATGTCATAATAAATCAAATCAGATGATAATTTTATCTTTAATAAAATTTAAAAAGTCAAAAAAATAAGACATATAGTTGTAAATGTAAATACTACCTAAGAAACATTGCTCGCTCATCTGCGACTTTAAATCTATAATTTGTGGTATAACTAATACAATTAGAGATATAATGTGAGTTATTGTACAACACATTTGAAACAACTGATATTATCATGTTTTAAAAATCTTCGCCTAACTCCGATTACTCTCCGTCTAGTCGTTACACCCAACATCGTCACCTCGATTAATAACTAATCTCTCGAAAAAGTTAATCAACCAATTAATCTTCATCTAATCTGATTAATCTTTACCTAATCCGATTATTTTCGCATAATCATCTATAATCCAATTATTTTTAGATTTTAAGTAGAAAAAATTGTTTTTGTTATTCAGACATTTATATTAAGAGTTTGTGATGTTTTATAATAAATTATGTTAAAATTATAAATAAAAATCATAAAATAATTTATTAATATTATATTTTCATATATTTATTATAATTTTAAAAACAATATTATTTAAAAAATTAATACAATAGATAAATATATTTTTAAAACATTAAAATAATATAAAACTAATCTCCAATTAATCTAATCTATGTTTATTTCTTGTAAGCGCTAGATAATTACTCAAAACAAATTGATTTGATGGGTTTCTCAATTCTCATTAGTCACGTGGGCTTCAAAATTCCTTTTTAGCCCAAAACAACTCTATTCGACCACACGTATTCAACTCAAAATAAATTGGAAATAAATTGGAAAGAACATCGACCAAGAAGATTGGATCGAGAATGTGCTTGTAAGTCTCCTTGAAGAGTAAAAATTCATCGTTGGAAGTTGTTATCACTCTCCACCATCAATCACGGAGCTTCACGAGAAAAAAAGCTCTTCAATCATGAAACGAAGAAACCTTAAACATTGAAATAATTTAATATAGGTGGAAATTTCACTTAGTGATTTTCAGTGAAATACCTGATTCATAATACAAATATACACGACTGAGTAAGGACCAAATTAATCTTAAAAACTAAAAAAGGACGAAGTTTTATAAAGTGATATATATTTCTGTAATAGTTGGATCGGTCCTTTGGAAACAAAGACAAAGTTATTAACAAAAGTGGAATATTTTAGTATGAATAATGTTTTACAATAAGTAACGATAACAAATAGATGAAAACTTGACAGCATCGTACAAAATCTATGAAACCAGTGGCGGAGGCACCTCATGTTTAGGGGGGTCAGCTGACCCCAACAAAAAAAATTATATGTTATGTTTTAAAGAAAATAAAATTATGAACCCATACAAAAATTGAATTTGACCCTATAAAAAATTAATTCAGTTACATAAAATGATAAAATGTTTGGTTCACCCCAAATATAGATTAATGTATATAATTTTAAATTATGAGTCAATAAAAATATTATAGATTATATATAATTTGTTTAAAATAAAATATTTTGAACAAAAAAATTAACAATTAGAAAATATAATTTCTTCATCTCTCTTATAAAAATCAACTTTTCATCTGGTAAGTTATCTATTCTAATTTTTATGAGCAATACAATCATTCAAATCATAAAATACCATCAATTTTTGTGGATATATTAACTTATAATTTTATTTTTATTTGTTTTCACTTCTCTTAAAATTAATCTCTAGTTAAAAAATAGAGATTTAAGATGACATTACTTGAAAATTGTGAACACTGATACTATAGAATGATATATGTTTTGTTTTTTTTTTATCAAAAAACATATATTTGAAGATGTAAACCAATAAAATCATAATAAAAACAAAATTTTAAGTTATAAATCAATGTAAAATATAATTTTTATTTGTTTTTAATAGTTTATATGTTAGTTTTAATAAAAAAAATTGACCCCATTATAATAAATATATAGCTCCCCCACTGCTATGAACTAACTATAAAATGATCTTAATTTAATTCAATTTACTTAATTAGCAATGATTCAGTATGTATTAACCAAACACTGTACTCACAACATTCTTCCACAATGTTCATAAACCTATTTGGCACACATACGCGTTTTCATAAATGTGTTATGCCGTTTCTCTCGTAGAAATAAGAACACCCTGCCGTTTTTACATTACATCAAAATGTTCCTTTCCCGACGAACTATTTTGTCGTCTTGCGAGTTATCGAAACGATGGGAAAAGGCTTTTGTATGTGTGAAATTCACAAGAGCTGTCTCCGCCAATTAGCTGGAAGCAGGCACGTGCCTTCACGCCACGAGTCGTACACGAAAGCTAAATTTCTCCACGTGGCTCTAGACGGTGAAATTAGCACGTGTCCCTAAGTGGGGACCGCTTTTACTTATCTTGTCTTTTTCTATTAAATGATTTTAAAGGGCAAGGATGAGAATTCACAGGTTCGGATAACTGAACCTGAACACACCTCTCATCTCATTGTACAAATGCCTGTCTTATATCTCTTTCAAAAATTTTATCACTAAATTATAGTTTTTTTTACCTTCTTAATTTAAGATATTAACATGTCATGAATCAAGATTGTGTCACTTTTATATTGTAAATACGTCTAAACGACATCTAATTTTCTCAATCCTTTCCGAGCAATTTGTTTATGATTTATCTATACACATATTTTTGCTTAACAGTACATTTCATTTAAATATATCATTCTAATATTTGGGACTGAAACTCTAAATATTATATATTTTCATCTTCATTTTTTATAAATTCATTTTCATATTTTCGATAACACTAACGTATTTGAGTTCTTGTTAATTGTTATGAAATTTTCTTGTAAAATCTAGTATACAATTTTTTTTCATAAATTTATGTCACAGCTATAATGTTGTTTACAAAAAAAATAAACTAACGACTTTAAAGTATAAATTGAGAAATAAATTCACGAATAAGCTAATGACATCACAAATCGAAATCATTTCCATTATAAATAATGGTTTAACAATAATAACGTTAGAGATGTAAAATCTTCATATATATATATATATATATATATTGCAAATAGTTGTCTATACTAATATCATATTGACTCCAAATGGATTAAAAAAATTTGACTTTCAGTTCCGACGAAGTCAAACTTTTTGAAATCTAGTTTGCGTTCATTTAAAATTTACTCTTTTCCAATGTATCTTCGTTACGAAGTTTCAACGAAAAGTTAGTAAAAATTCCCGTCTAATAACACATGATTCAAGTATTCACAGTAGTATTATTATAGTAACAAAAACAAAACTTTGAATAAATCCCAAGTTAATAATAATAATAATAAAAAAAAACCTTTGTATGGGTTGCCGTGTAGAATAAAAGCCTTTGACAGTAATCGTTTCGTTTGGATAAATCGCAGAAATTTAAAACTTCTACGTAATTTCCAAGGATAGTTTGGTAATTTCGAGTGGAAAAATAAACTAAACACGTGGAGGTTGAGTCTATCCATTGACCTTCCCTAGTATATAAACGAACCAAACCAAAGCTAAAAAGAGAATCTTAAACTTTTAATCAAAACCAAAATTAAAATTCATTTCTTCTTCTCTCTGTTTCTAATGGCGACAAGCAAATGTTATTATCAACGGCCAAGCCACCGTTTCTTCTCAAGCGAGCAACATGTCACCACTGCTTCAGATTTCGAGCTTGACGAGTTTGATCTTTTCAACACCGGTTCAGATTCTCCTTCTAATTTCAGTTTTAGTGATTTAACAATCAACTCTGGTCGAACCGGATCTAACCGGAAATCTCGTGGTGGTTTGGATTCTGGTTCAGTAACGTCTTCGCTTTCGGTTAATGTACCGGACTGGTCAAAGATTCTTGGGGAAGAGAGCCGTCGACGGAGGCAGATTTTGAATGAGGAAGAAGTTGACGGAGACGAAACACGGCGAGTTCCGCCGCATGAGTTGTTGGCTAACCGGAGGATGGCTTCGTTTTCGGTTCATGAAGGAGCTGGGAGGACTCTTAAAGGAAGAGATCTGAGTAGGGTGCGAAATACTATTTTTAAAATTAGAGGGATCGAAGATTAAATTATCTTCTTTTTTTGTTCCATTGGCTTATTGGAGTTAAACAATAGAAATACGAGGACTTGTATCGAAATTGTAAGAGCTGTTTTTATTTTATTTTTGGTTTCTGAATTCACATTCCTTTTTTTTTGTTACTACACTTCGTTAATTGGTCTACTGCACAAGTAGTAATTATTTAAAGATTGTATTCAAATCTTGAGACACCAAATAAGAACTAGACTCGGTATTTTATTTTATCTTTAACAATTTAATACATATTACTTGTTTCATTTTTTTATAGTCGTTAATTAGATTCTTCTCTCCCCTTGGTTATTTGGAAGTTAAAATGAAGAACATATTATCGTCAAGTCAACGATGGCTAATCTACGTAATTACTACATTTTTTTATTGAGTAGCTAGCAAAGGATTAAATCTAATTATTCTTTAATCATGTTGGGATTATTAGCCAGATAGAGACATGGTGTGTTGTCTTCAATCATACAATGTTGGTCGGCTTATGGTTCCCGATCTTTGTTTTTTTTCCTTATCTACTAATCCAATAATATTTAAGAAAAATGAGAGTCGATAAGTACTTGATGCATTCATTGATTATGAAATACTAATACCTGATATAAGAAATGATACTAGTCATTTTCTACTATAATTTTTCATTGACCCTATATCCGAATTAGCTGGTTTGTGAATAGTTAATCAAGGTACTGCAGTCAATTATTAGTAATTATAAATTTATGATTGTGTAACACAAAAGTCTGGTTGGTTCGTTCTGTTCATATGAGTTCGTGTTTTCAAACAAAAAAGAAAACTGCGACGACGACTCAATTTTGCGATGTTAATACTATTGACTTATGATAAGTAACCAGATATTTTATATTATTTTATTTACTTGTCAATTAAGTAGACGAGACGATATAGTATTGGATTAGTGTCTTGGATCGAGCACACAGAACACATTTTTAGGCGTTTTGTGTGGATAGATCACTTGTTTGGATAAGATCGGATAATTAATTAATTAATCAATTACACATTATCGTTTCATTGCCGTAACAGTTACTTCATTACATTACATAGATGTCGTTATTATATCAAACCTAAAACATATATTTATATATACTTTTTTGGGACTCACTAAAGATACGACGGGAATAAACGTTAATTTTGTCTTAGTTGCAGCAAATTGTTACAAACAGATTTTAAAATCAGTGTGTATATAAATGATGAACGTTGAAGCAGGTTTGTGAAGAACTGAAGCAGACGATACTTGATAGAGAAGTAACGGTTGTAATAGAAGTCATATAATTTACCGATTGTTTAAAAGAGATCACCCGAATCTTTGAATTTTTACCAAGTGAACGGTGATCTACTGTCTTGAGACTTGACATATAGTTTTTAAGGTCACTAGTTCAAGTCCATTTGGGAAGAGTAAATTACGTTTTACATGTGATAATATCATCGGCTGGCTCCAAACACCGGAAGAGATTATATATCAGAGTTCAGAGATCTGGAACTCCTACGGATAATTAAAAAAAAAAAAAAAAAAAAACCGAATCTGTTACAGTTGATTGAAGCTAGTTTGTATAGTTAGATATTGTTAGGTAACCTAAAACTGTACATAAACATATGTAAGTTGTGACATTAAGTAGAATGAGAATATTTATATATATATATATATATTTCTTCACTTTACTATTGTATCAGAGCATTCAAACTTTAATATTGTATCAGAGCATTCAAACTTTCAAACAAAATTGTTTAAGTTCAAATATTCTCAGTTTTGGAAAAACGAATCGTTTAGTAATCTTAGAATAAAAACGATTTTGTGCAAGTTTTTTTTATTATTTCTACTATCTGATGTCTTTCTACATCAATAGAAAATATACTTAAAAGTAAATAAACTTTTTATAATAGTAGAGACGATATCAAAGTCACTTGAGAAATTGATATAATGTTTCCCGAAGACTCAACAATGTCAAAATAAATAAATAAATGCTCGAAAAGATCGAGTTCATTAAGTACATATGCTATTGGTTTGGTTCCAGATTATATGTTGTTTTTACCCTAACTTTGGGCTAACAATATATTTTAATTTTAGTCTTATATATGTTTTTCCTGAATATAGAAAACACTTCTTGATTATAATATGCAGTTGTGCATAAACAGTTAAATATGTTTGCGTATAATAAAAATAAAAAACAAAAACGTGTGGCATATAGTTTGGCTATGATGGTAATGTCAATTTTCATACGTAAACTAGGCAGTGGCAGAGCGGTAATTTTGGTTAAAGGTAGCTCTCCGGTGGGCTCAGAGCTGTCGTAATCCTTGATAGTATTTCCCAACGTAAGTGATGACTGAAACAAGTCGTTTGCCGTTTTATGTGCGTTGGTATTGTCGTTTTATATTCTTGTCAGTTTTCTCCTATTGATCTTTTAACTTCTACCAAAGCGACGACGGAATATATATATTTTGGTGTATTATTTATCGGTACTATCCAAATTAAATGTTAAAATTCTCTATTTAATATTTTTACTGTCCTTATACTCAATATTTTCATGGGCTGTTATGACAATTCAGGTACGTCTCTTTCACGTTGTTGATTATAATATAATTACTTCATCGACTAATTCATGTATTATCCTTCACGTGTCCAAAATATTGACTAGAAAAAGATGTAGTAAGATTTTTTTATATCTATAAAAAAGCTTTTGGTAGTTAGCGAAGACAAAACAAAAAAGTTTTTGGTCAAACGGAAGCAACCATAAAGTAAATAAAGTCAATGCTTGAATTTTGAGGCGAAAAAAAAATGAAAGAAATAAAAAAAAACAAATGGAAAATGTGAATTACGTCAACTGCAAGACTTTTGAGAGAGGCATAAGATTTTGAAGATACATAATATAAAATTACACTATATCAAGAAAAAACAGTGTGGATAATGTACAATCCTCTAATTTGTGACAAGAATTATTACTTTCTTACCATATTCTCTTATTGGTTTTTTGGGTCAATTATTTCTCTTAGTGTTCTTAGATCATCGAATACAATGTGTTTAGTTTGATGAATAGTTATCCTTTGATTTTCTTAATATTTATTCAATTTTTTTTTTATCTTTATTGCCTATTCCCAAATCCTTTTAAATCAGAGTCATGATAAATGTCAAAATTTACTTAATCCAGTGGTTGACCATGAGTATTTAAAACTTTTGCATTAGGAGGTTTATGGTTCGAATTCTAATTATTAGGATTTATTAATAAATTTATAGACTAATGAAATAAGTTTACATGAAATCTCATAATTAGCGACGTTTGTTGTGATTCTATATTAAGAATGAAGTGATATTCGTCAAGAATATGGAAAACGAAATATCTTATATAGTGGATCTAATAAATTTATTAATTTATCAAAAGTCGGAAGGAATTATATATGTAAGATTCGTCTTTATAATAGTTCTGTAATAAATTAATACATCTAACGAAAAAAATCAATTCAAGTTCCAATTTTTTATCCCCAAAAAAATTCAAACGTATATAATCCCATGGGCATCAACAATTGGGCAAAAATAGCCCCAATTCTCATTAAAGTAGTGAGACTCAAGCCCAACAAAACAGGTCCGTTCCCTAAACGGGTCAAAATACCCATCCTACTGAAATCCGGATCCGTTCGTGAATCGTGAATCATCATCTCCTTTCCCAAATGCTACTGAAATTTTTTGCAGAGAAAAGCAAATGAACACGACTTAGCCATTGGAGAACAGAGACCAAAACAAATCTCTCTTCTCTTCGCTTTTTGATCTTCCTTCAAAAAAATTTCCCTAATCAATCCTCACAATGATGACTTCAGATTCAAGTGTATCTCCTTCGTCATCGGGAACCGAATTCGCCGATCCAAACCCTAGTACCGATCCCGAAACGAATTCAGAGCGTGTTCAAAGTCAATTAGAATCAATGAATTTATCTCAACCAAGCGAAGTCTCTGATGATAGTGATGATGATGATGATGATGATGATGATGATGAGGTTGTTGTTGCATCGAGTAACGGAAACGAAGGTGGAGGAGTAAGCAACGGTGTGGCGGAGAATAGCGGAGGAGATGAAATTGAGGCGGAGGAGCATCCAGTGGAAATGGAAGCAGGTGAAGAGCCACCGAGTCCAACTAGTAGCGGTTATGATGGAGAAAGAGGAAGTAGCGGTGGAGCTACTTCTACTTATAAAGCTGATGATGCTAGTGAAGATGAGATTCGTGAAGCTAATGTTGTTGATGATACTGCTTCTCAACATGAAGCTGCGTGGTTACCCGGAAAACGCCATGTTGATGAGGTTAGTTTCATAGAGAGGTCCTTAAACTGTAGTTTCTAGGTTAGATCTTTGTGAAATAGAGCCAGATTCATGGGAATTTTTGATTGAAAGCTTCATTAGAACTAAGTTTGTTGAGTTCTTGGAAGTGATAATACAGGAGTGAGTAAATGAATGTTCAATGTTGAAATTGTGGAAATCTGAGAACAAAAATTTCATATGGAAATTCAGGATGATGCTTCTATTTCATGGAGAAAGAGGAAGAAGCATTTTTTTATATTGAGTAATTCCGGAAAACCGATATATTCAAGGTTTAGTCATTTCTTCATATTGATTCACCAGCAAGAAAAATGGTTGTATTGTAGATATATATATATATTTTTTAATTCTTGTATGTTTCAGATATGGAGATGAACATAAGCTTGCTGGATTTTCAGCTACTCTACAAGCTATTATTTCTTTTGTGGAGAATGGGTAAAAATGCACGAGCTTTGTCTGATGTTTGCTTCTTTAAGTGGTTTATATTTGTCTTTAATGTTTGATGCCTAACCTATTATTTTTTTAGTGGTGACCGTGTCAATTTAGTCAAGGCAGGAAAACACCAGGTATTCAAAATTCCCTGTGCTATGAAGTCATATAGTTTGGCAGTAGTGCCTATGCTATTGCATAGAACTTCAATAAGATGATTGTTTTCGGTTTATTTACATTGTCATTGGAGATATGGATTGTAGATAGATAATTTATGATTAAAATCACTGCTGATAATAGGATTCCAAGAATTTTAAAGTGAGACTTCCTGGTGAAATTTAGGTTGTCTTTCTCGTGAAGGGGCCAATATACCTGGTCTGCATCAGCTGTACAGATGAAACATATGAATATTTAAGGGGGCAGTTGGATCTTCTATATGGTCAGGTAACAACAGACTGCTGCTCTGTATTTTTTATTTTGGAATTTTTCATGTTTAAGTAGGCGTTTAAATAACCAAAAGGCCATATTGGTGATGCAGATGATACTAATTTTAACAAAGTCAATAGACAGATGTTTCGAGAAGAATGCAAAGTTCGACATGACACCTTTGCTTGGAGGGACAGATGCTGTCTTCTCTTCTCTAGTCCATTCATTTAGCTGGTTTGTTTCTGATTTACATCTCTTTAGATCAACTGGAATATTAATGTGGAGATTGAGGCTGCCGAATTTCTAGCAGGCTCCTGAACGTTATGGCTTCCTAATCTGGAGGAAAACTGAGACTTATCTATCTTTATGTTAGAATTTTTTTATGTTAGAAATTATGGTCTGATCTCTAGAAAATTTTGGATAATGAACTCAATTTTCACTGGAATTGGTAGAAATGTTCACATTGTTTCATGGATCAGCTTTATCTATTAGAAAGCAACAAGCCTGGAAGGTGCAGGTAAGAAAAGTTACTAACAATCTTCGAGATGATTTTCCATTTTTAGGAACCCAGCTACATTTCTTCATGCATACACTTGTCTTCCCCTTCAGTATGCATTAAGGCAAGCTACAGGGACCATACTGCAAGACATTTGTGCATCTGGTGTCTTGTTCTCAGTACTAATGTGCAGACACAAGGTAAAAGCCCTTGTCCAGAAGATCAAAGTTTTTCAGCCTGGAAAATCCTTCGTAGTGAATATCTGTATATTTACTTGCAGGTTATCAGTCTCGCTGGTGCACAGAAATCGTCTCTTCATCCTGATGACTTGCTTCTACTCTCAAATTTTGTCATGTCATCAGAATCATTCAGGCAAGTGCTAAACATTCAGTGAATCAAACACTTGTTTGTGTAGCTTGCTCTCACTACTTCGTCTCTACTAGCAGGACATCAGAATCTTTCTCACCAATCTGCCTACCAAGATACAACGCTCAAGCCTTCTTACATGCCTATGTCCACTTCTTTGATGTAAGTCATGACTCAATACTTGTAAAGAGCTTCCTAAACTCATTTTACAGTGCGTAATGTAAAATATTAACTTTACTTGGTGATGTAGGATGATACATATGTAATGTTGCTTACTACACGTTCAGATGCCTTCTATCATCTCAAAGATTGCAGGTAAAATTACATGAAGATATTTGTGTGCTTTTGACATGATAAAATGCTGAAAATTGTTTTACGAGGCTTGTTATTGAGTTCCATAAATTTGTACATGGTTAGGATTCGCCTTGAGGCTGTTCTTCTCAAGTCGAATATTTTAAGTATGGTTCAAAGATCAATCGCGGAAGGTGGAATGCGTGTTGAAGATATACCAATAGACCGCCGGCTTCGACCGAAACCATCATCTAGTAATAATCAGGGACAAGATACAACTGGTCCCGAGAGATTAAGCGACGTATCTGTGGGAACTGGAGGTCCCTTTGGACTTTGGCATTTCATGTACCGTAGTATATACTTAGATCAATACATTTCATCGGAATTCTCACCTCCAGTAACTAGTCACAGGCAACAGAAAAGGTAAAGTCATGAATCTCCATCGGTTCTACGCAACCAAATCTTTAGTTTTTGGAATGGAAATATATTGATGTAGTTATATGTTGCAGTCTATATCGAGCATACCAGAAACTTTACGCTTCAATGCATGAGAAAGGATTGGGACCGCACAAGACTCAATATAGAAGAGATGAAAACTACAGTAAGTTCGAATTTGCACATGTTAACTTTAGATAAAAAAATATTTTTTTGCTTAAAACTGACGAAAAAACGTTTTTTTTTTTTTTTTTTTTTTTATGAATATTTGCAGCTCTTCTATGCTGGGTCACACCAGATTTTGAACTTTATGCAGCATTTGATCCACTTGCAGACAAGGTGAGATTCTTTAAAACATTCTGATGACATTATATACAATAGCTCAAAATCGAAGAAACACGGATCTCTGATAATGATGTTGATGAAATTACATGACAGGCCATGGCGATAAAGATGTGCAATCAAGTTTGCCAAAGGGTAAAAGATGTGGAGAATGAGGTGTTCTTGCAAGGAGCTAGCCCTTTCTCTTGGTGATAATATTTACTACTAGTTTACTCTTTTTAATATAATTGTACTTTTTTGATATTTCTACTATTTCGACTCTATATTTTGATCAAATGTTTGTGCTAGCAACACCACCCACTTTAATAAGGCAATGATGTGAATTGATTTGGTGTTGTACTTGTACCTAGAAAACCTTGAGAGAAAGCTCTTTCATGTCTTTATTGTTATTAAATCAGCTTGAGTAGTCAAGTTGAAATTATGTATAGACAAACAAATTGAGAAGAATTTAATTTTAGGTTTTGATGTAAAGGATGAATACTAGTCTTACTAGAGTTGGTAATGAAACAGTGGGTTTTTATTGTTGTGTGGTTTCAGTTATATTTCTTATTACAGTGGAACCTATATAAATTAATACTTCTATATATTAATAATTTTTCTCGATTTAGAATTGATATTTTGGTACAAATATTATATATATAAATTAATAAACATGATAAATTAATAATTTTTTTTATAAAATACATAGTTTTTAATTAATTGCAGTATTATAACTTACTTAAGAGAATCCAAGAAATCCAGAGCAATGGTCCTTCAGACCAAATTTGAATTTGTTTTATCTTCTCTAGACATTACGGATGAAGAAGGATTAATACGCTGCTTCTAATTTAATGCTCTGCTTAAATGCACCTCTTTCTAATAATATACTCTACTACTAATATGACTACGAAGTAAATGTATTTAGATCGTCATTAACTACAAAGTATATAGTTACACATTAAGTCATTAAATAATGAAATAGATACATATTTAATTCGTCATTAAATAGGTAATAAAATGGGGACGAAGGTGAGTCTCTGTTTTTTTTCAATTTTTATTTTCTTACGATAGTTGGGATTGGCATTGGAAAATTAATCATTCCCTTTTTAATTACTATAAGTAACTTCAAGTTTGAAAGCTATTTTAATCTGCAATCTTTGAGATGATAGAAATCATCTGAACGTGTGGTAAGCAACATTACATATGTTTCATCATACATCACCACATAACTGGTCCATAGAAATTTGGTGACCAAACGAAAGAAAAAAAATTAACATTTAGTTTTCATATCATAACATTTTTTCTAACAAAATATTTTTTTACCGATCAGAATTAATCTCTATTTTTTGTTTATTATGACAATTAATCACTTTCTCCATATTTGATATTTTCCATTATGCACTGTAAGATCAGTTTACTAAGCTCTTACATGTATTGAGTCATGATTCACAGCAAAGAAGTGGACATAGCCATCTAAGATACTATATACTGAGTATCATGTTACATGTATTGAGTCATGATATATATATATATATACATGAATTTTTGGAAATATATTAGTTCCAACAGAGGGGTACATACTAAGCTATGTAAAATTTATAAACAAAGAAATTACAAATATATTTTATTTTCAATACTGTTCGTGTAGAATTTTGATCATCCGTAATTTATGTTTGTTTTTAGACAATTTTGAAGATCGAGAGAGACTAAATAAACTTGTATCACTGTAAGAAAGATTATGATTATACTAAATAAAGTTGTGGTGTCTTCGACTAAATATGTATATTTGAAATTCAAAAAAATATATAACATATATTAAAAAGTTAGTGAAAATAAAAATAAAAATATTAAAAAATTATTTATTAAAAATTATGCAAAAGTAAGTAAAAATGAATAAGCAAATTGCTAATTTTTTTTATTTTTAAAATACATAAATTTTGATTACATATCGCTAATATGTAGCTACTAAAAGAAAACAATGAGATAATAGTGTATCTCGCACAATGTTTATAACACTTTTTTATTTGCTCCGAGTAATGATGCCATAAACTAAATATGTAACAAACACCAAATATATTTACAAATTTAAAAATAAATTAAAATTTTCAAGTTTCTTGATTTTATTTTATGTTAGAAGCAATGTTGTAAAACTCGCTAAACGCTATTCGGGCGGCGAGGGTAGGTCTAGCGCCTAGGGGATTAATCGGGGAGTAAACGGAGATTAATCGGGGGATTAGTTTTAGATTATTTTAATATTTTAAACATATATTTATCTATTATATTAAACTTGTAAATAATATTTTTTAAAAAATTATAGTAAATATATGAAAATATAGTATTAATAATTTATTTTATGATTTTTATTTATATTTTTAACATAATTTATTATAAACATCACAAACTCTCGATATAAATATTTGTATAACAAAAACAAAATTTTTTTATACCTGAAAAATTTAAAAATAATTAGATTATAGATAATTAGGCGGAACATAATCGGATGAGGCGGGGATTAATCGGATTAGACGGGGAGTAATCGATTGACTGACTTTTTCGAAAGATTAGTCATTAATCGAAGCGGCGAAAGTGGGTTTACCGAGTAAGCGGGATGTAATCGGAGTTAGACGGAGATTTTTAGAACATGGTTAGAAGTACTAATATAATATAATTTTATATATAGTGAAACTTTTATAAATTAATAACTTTTTAAATTAATAATTTTTCTCTCCCAAATTGGTATTTTAGTTCAAATATCACATGTATTAATTAATAAATATAATAAATTAATATTTCTTAAAAAATACGTAAAAATATAATTACACCATGGTAGAAACAAATGTATATGGCAGACGAGTACTTATGCGATGAATAGTTATCAGTCAAACTTCATCAAGTTTGTGAGATAAAATGAAAAAAAAAAAGTTAATGTTTGCCACTAAGCTTAAATATGATTATGAATTCCACCTTTTACTACTGCAAAAACACCCTAACCGATTATTACGAGACTGCCCCCATATCTCTCTATAAACGAATAGGCTTTTGGGTAATTGCACGATTTCTCATTTGTTCCTCCTCTCTCCATCCATTGACTTAATTCAAAATTGATCAAAAGCTAAAATTATTCTTTAGATGTGTGTGAACATTAATTTAATATATGAGAAAAATTAAAGTTACGCACTACTACATAGGTTTGCAGCTGTTTTCTTATTTCTTTCCAATTTCATATTCCTTTTTCATTGGAATACGACTTTCTACTAATTCTACGTTCGACAAACATAAATTACTATTAAAAATTCTAAAAAACATATATAATTTTGGTGAGAATCCATTTGTTCTAATATTTGTAGTATTGAACATGGAGGCATTGGAATATGTCGAAAATTCTATATTACATACCCAAGAGAGTCGCTCCAAAATTTTAAAAATTTATCCAACACATCACAAGCATAAAAGAATCAACATGGATGTATGTGAAAACCAAAATAAAGATTTTTTCTATTTATATTTTATTATTTAAGAAGAACCTAAATCTATTGATATAAAAAATTCAATACTAGAAAAATAAAGTAATATTATGTTAAAAAATTTAGCAAAACTTACTTCTTTTTAGGGTAATTGATTTTATTTTACAAAACTAAAGTGAATACAATGATTTTTTTATCAAATTTGAATGCCTTACAAATAATCAAAAGATTCAGCACATAAAAAAAACAGAATCCAAATTTCTTTGGTAGTAGAAAACGAGGAACTGTAGTTAGTAAGTAAGTCGCCATAAGGTTAAAATATCGTGGAACTTCTTGCTAATCAGAAGCAATTGTGGGTGGGAGAGGTCGAAACGAGGTATCTCTGCCTAAAACAATGTGGCAAGCCAGCACATACTTCATACTTGCGTACAGACATCTGTGTAATAATTATAAACTAACACAAAAACAAAACTGTGTAATAATTATATTTCAATTTTTTTTTCTTAAAATTGTCAGTAACCCGATGGTAGTCTTGTTATAAATAGTGTTCTAAAAAGCGGTCTAGGCGGTCGCCTAGGCGTCGCTTAGGTGCTATGCCCCCTTAAGTCGTCCGATTAACGTCTAGACCGCTTAAATTTTTAAAAGATCGGTTTATATTATACAGATAATTAAATTTAGCAAAATATGTGATAATTAAATAATTAAACGCTAATTATATGAGTTACGACTTATGTGGGAAATGCGGATTTAATAAATTATTTAATATCTATGTTTTATAGAAAATAAAAAAATAAAACGATGTTATTTAAAAACTTAAAATTACAAAACATTGATATTTTCACGTTTTTATAATTTAAAAATTTTCAATGATTCAATTTTATAATTTTATTATGTTATATTATATGATGTTAATTTATATATATTTAAATATATATATTTTTATTACAAAATTACTTAAACCGCCTAAAATCGACTAGGTCCCGACTAGGCGTTTTAGGCGCTAGGCGGAGGGTCAACGCCCGACTAGCGCCTAGCGCTTTTTTGAACATTATAAGTGACAAGCAGGAGGTGGATGGTTCCAATCTCTTTTTTATTATATCAACAATTGTTTTATTTTATTTTTAATCTTACTACTAATAGGCCCACAAATATTCTTAATTTGTAGTCCATAAAATATGAGAGGTTAACCCTGAGACATATTATCCGGTATACGGGATCCACCTTTATCTACTCCAAAAAATCGGATAACCGGTTGGTCGGATCCGGATTTGGATAGTGAAATTACGGATCCAACCGGATGCGGATCCGGATAATGAAAAAAATCGGGGCGGATATCCGGATCCGGTTATAAATAATATTTTTATTATTATTTATATTCTATTAATATATTTTATTATTATTCATATTATATTTTAATACATTTTAATATTTTGTATTATTATAATAATATTTATATTTATTTATAATTATCATTTTAATATAATTTTTATTTTTTAATTACTGTTTTTTACAAAAAAATAAAAACTAGTGGATATTCTCATTCGGCCGGATATCCATATTTTTGAGGATATCTTTGATCCGGAATTCCAAAATTTCTGGATGCGAATCCAGATTTCAAAATCACACATCCAGCCGAATGCGGATCCGGATCTGGATTTACCCAAAAATATCGGATATCCGGCTCCGGCCCAGAGCAAAGTGAGGTTAAAAGCTTTGAACACTTCAGTGATGATTCATTTGCGTATTTCATAAATCGCTAAATACCAAAGAAGTAGAATTTTTTTTTTTTGAGTTTTTGATAAATAATCAATTTTTTGAAACTAATTTAATTAATATGAAATATTGAATAATTTTTTGAACGTTATTGTGGATTTTGCCATTTTGTTGATTATACTGGATTCTCCCGTTTCGTTTTTAATAGTTCTAAGTATCGAGTGGTGAAGTCAACAACTTTAAAAACTTGAGTAGTGGTTTACCAAGTGTTATTATTGGTTACATTGTTTTGTCTTTACGTATTTCATAAATCACTATATACCAAAAAAACTAAAATTTTGTTTTTTGAAATTTTTGATAACCAATCAATTTTTCTGAAATTAGTGTAATTAACAAAAATTTGAATCATTTTTGAACGTTGATGTGATTTTTGTAGTTTTGTCAAAATTATGGATTTTGCCGTTTCTTTTTTTATAAGTTTTAAGTATTGAATGTGAAGTCAAAAACATTAAAAATTTGAGTGGTGGTTCACCATATATTGTTATTGGTTACATTGTTTTATTTTTTATATATTTCATAAATTCTAGATACCAAAGAAGTATATTTTTTGAAATTTTGATAACTAATCAATCTTTTTGAAGTTATTGTAATTAACAAAAAATGAATAATTGTTTGAACGTTACTGAAGATTTTATAGTTTTGTCAAATTTTGTGGATTTTGCAATTTTGTTTCTCGATAAGTTCTGAATATTGAATTGTGAAATCAACAATTTAAAAAACTTGATTGACAGTTCACCAAGTGTTGTTATTAAATTATATTGTTTTGTGTATTTTATAAATCGCTAAATACCAAAGAATTATATTTTGTTTTTGCAATGTTTGATAACCAATTACTCTTTCTGAAATTAATGTAATTAACAAAAAATATTTGAATAATTTTTTGAAAGTTTTTCTGAATTTTATCGTTTAGTCAAAAATTATGAATTCTTCCGTTTTATTTTTTTCCATAAGTTCTAAGTATCGAATAGTGAAATCATCAACTTCAAAAATTTTGAATGGTGGTTCACGTGTTATTATTGTTTATGTTTTTTTGTTCTTTGGGTATTTCACAAATCGCTAAATAACAAAGAAGTATAATTCTTTTTTTTATAATCAATCAGTCTTTCTGAAATTAATGTAATTAAAAATTTTGAATATTTTGTTGCACGTTACTATGGATTTTGTCGTTTGGTTGAATGTTGTAGATTCTTCAGTTTTATTTTTCGATAAGTTCTAAGTATCGAAAAGTGAAGACATCAACTTTAACAACTTGAGAACTTTAAAAACTTGAGTACTCGTTCATTAGTGTTGTTATTGGTTAACGCTACTTTGTTTTTTACGTATTTCATAAATCACTAAATACCAAAAACATAAAAAAATTTAAAAATTTTGATAACCAATCATATTTCTGAAATTAATGTAATTAACAAAAAATTTGAATCATTTTTTCGAACGTTACCATGGATTTTGTCGTTTTATCGAATGTTGTGGATTTTGCCGTTTCATTTTTAGATAAGTTCTAAGTATCAAATATTGAAGTCATGAACTTGAGCGGTGATTCACCATGTGTTGTTATCGGTTACATTGGTTTGTTCTTTACATATTTCATAAATCGCCGTTACATTCTTTCGATAATTTCTAAATAACAAAAAAAAAATTCTAAACTAGAACTAATACCGATTTATATCGAATCCTGGACCTAATAATTTTTAGCAAATTTTTGTTAGATCTTAAAAAAAAACACTAGAATTTTACAGAAATCAAACCTAAGTTAAGTAACTAACCCATTGAGTCAATTAATGTGTTTATGTTAGTATTTTCCTTTTCTAAGTAATGTTAACTGTTAAGTCTCCAATTTCAGATATACACACATACTCCACTATATAAAAATAAAGATATATCGAAGAAGAAGAAAAAAAAAAAATCACATCCATGCAGGCTAACGTTCAGTTGACTAGCAGCGATAAAAGCAGATAATAAATTCTCCATTAATTATTATTCATTAAAACACACTCTCTCTCTCTCTCTCTCTCTCTCTCTCTCTCTCTCTCTCCTTCTTCCCCTTTCTTTCTCTCTCTCTGTAAAAACCCTAAATTTCTCTTCGATTTCATCATCTTCAATTTCCTTCACTTCCTTACCAAGCCTGACCCTATAAAATTCTCAATGATTCTAAACGGTAGAACCAAAAAAATGAGGAAACAACCCTAAAAAAAAAAACCTTTTGATCTCTCCAAAATCTGAGTTTTTTTTTTGTCTTGTGGAGGTGATTTCGAAATTTGAAGAGAAATGTATAAGAATCAGTTGCAAGAGTTGGCTCAAAGAAGCTGCTTTGGTCTTCCTTCTTATACCTGTATTAGGGAAGGTCCAGACCATGCGCCGCGATTTAAGGCTATAGTTAATTTTAATGGTGAGATCTTTGAGAGTCCTCAGTATTGTTCTACTCTTCGTCAAGCTGAACACTCTGCTGCTGAAGTTGCTCTCAGTGCACTTTCTAATCGTGGTCCCTCTCACTCTCTTGCTGCTAGGATCTTGGTTTGTTTTGCTTCTCTCTTCTCCTTTCTCCTCTTTAGCTCTTTGGGGTTTTCACTTTTTGCATTTTACTTGGGCTTTTTTAGCTGTGTGATGTTTCAATTTGCATGTGGTTTTAGTTTTTATTTTATTTTATTATTGTGAGATCTCTATCTGACTAGATTGTTAAGGATTTGGGTTTCTGGGTTATTTGATTTTACAGATTGATCTTTTGATTAGTTTAATGATCTATGGATCTAGAAGTTTGAATCTTGTTTTTGACTCAGTGATTTATTTGATTGAGTAGAATAATTAGTTGGCTTTTGATTTTGGATACATTTTAGTTTGGGTTTGATGTTTTTTCTTTGTTGTTGTTGTTGTTGTTGCATGACTGATGATATTTGTCCTGGCTCCGTTAATTTCGATTTTGGTATTGTGTAGGATGAGACTGGTGTGTATAAAAATCTGTTGCAAGAAATAGCTCAAAGAGTGGGAGCTCCTCTACCGCGATACACAACTTTCCGGTCTGGTCTTGGCCATCAACCTGTGTTTACTGGTACTGTTGAATTGGCTGGGATCACGTTCACTGGAGATCCAGCTAAGAATAAGAAGCAAGCAGAGAAGAATGCTGCTATGGCTGCTTGGTCTTCCTTAAAACAATGTGAGTCCCGTCTTCCTTAACCTGAATTCTCCAGTTTGGATATGATTTTGTTTAACAAAAGTGTATAACTCTGTTTTCATGCTGTGACTTGTTTGATCTTTTATGTTCTTGTTGGTAACAGTGGCAAAAGAAACTTCAAGTTCGATGTCTGAGCCTGAGAACATTGATGAGCTAGAACAGGTGATTATAGCAAGAGCTTTGATAAACTACCGCATCAAGGAAAACATTGGCACAGGAAGCTCCTCGAGTGCCCCTGTTCCATTTGCGAAGAAGTTCTTTATACAGAGCCCTAGACCAACAAGTCCACAGCCTTCTCCTGCAACCACATCGAGAATCTTACCCTTTATTTGCCAAAAAACTTCTTCTAGAAGCAGCAGATCCTCCCTAGCAGCACCTTCGGGTGTGGACAGAATTATGGCATCAGCCTTGGAAAACCGCAGCAGATCCTCCTTAGCAGCACCTTCGGGTGTCGACAGAGTTATGGCATCAGCCTTGGAAAGCCGCAGCAGATCCTTAGCAGCAACATCAGGTGTTGACAGGATTATGGCATCAGCCTTGGAAAGCCGTAGCTACCACAGGCCACAGCAGAGATTTGCAAACCAAGGAACAGCAGCTCCTCCTTATGTTCCCATGAGGCATCTAAGCTCACCATGCCACAGGATGGCTCCACCTGTAACAATCAGAAACGCTGTACCGGTCTTCTCTGCTCCTCCAAGGCCTCCTCCAGCTTGTACAAACACTCAGCTACCTTCTTCTGTGTATGTCCCATCGCGAATGCGGACTGGACCACCCGTGAGGATTGCTCCACCTGTGACGATCAGAAACGCCGTGCCTGTTTTTGCTTCTGCTCCACAGATAAGAAAGGAAGAGCCTTTACCTGTTAGGAAAGTGAATATCCAAACCGCTGTTAAGCCCGTGATCGAAGTAAAAGAAACCCAAATGTTTCCAGTCCAAGAAAAAGAGATGAGTACTTCATTCTTACCTGATACTCTGGAAATTGGAGAAGAAGAAATTGTTAAACTAATTCTAGAGAATGAGAAAAAAAGCGGCAAATGAGACTGATCGAGCAGATTCCAAGGGAGATGATTTGGAGACAGCAAGAAAGCGATTGGAGAATCTAAACATCTGGTCTTGAAGAATTTGTCTCTCTGGGTTTTAGTTTTTTCTTTTTGGAGGTTGGTTTCTGAATATTTAGTAATCGTTCGATATTATGCTCGGTGGATCGAGTAGTTTCATAATGAGAATTATTTGTATTATATTGGGGCGTTTTAGGAGAATTGTCTCTGGATTGTACTAGAATTGTATCAGTTTCATTTCCTATTTCAGTTTGCTTTTGTGTCGTTCCTTTTTGATCTTTTATAAATCCGTTCCAGAGGAATCATTCTATTACATATTGGAGTCTCTAAACTAACCAAATCATTCATATAAACTCTAATCTATATGTGGTGTGTTGATACAAACCATGTATGTATATACATTATACTATTTAGTATAAAGCATTTCAAGAACTGAATTTTCTTCAAATATAGATCAGAGTCGACCAAATCTTGTCAGTGTACAACAAAATGAATCTGGTCTTCTTCTACAATACAATTCCCAGTTTTTCTGGTACCAGGTTTGAAGAAAGTTGGATCCAAAACCAGTCACTATACACGGAAAAAAAACCCTACAATTTCTTCTCAAGTAGTTATACAACAACAACATGAAAACGCGCTTGTGGAGCAACATCTTCTCTATCAACGGGATGCGAGGGACCAGAAGTTGAAGAGAAAAGAAGGTAAAGCAGCAAACCAGCTTATGAAGGCTAATGCTGTTGATGTTTCAAACTGAACACAGTGGTTTTGTGCGCAACTATTCAGATCGTTATCTATTAGAACCGTTATGCCTGCTGAAGCACAAGCAGCTGCAAAAGTCAGCGTCGATGTCACCTGAAAAAGTATTGCTTAGTTATCCATCTTCTTTATTTCAAACCATTTTTGATAGATTGAGAGGCTGAATGATTAAGAGTGTTGTACTACTATCTCTTACCCCATCACCAACTGCAAACAATCTCACAAGTCGACGGTTCTGTAGCGAACGTTTGACCAGAATGGCATAAACATCAACCGAGGCTAGTGTAAGACTCCACAAGCTCTGCAGACCAGTAGCTGCAACTAGGTAGCTGATTCACCAATTTCAGAAAAATTTTACAAACATATTCACTAAACTCAATCGAATTCAAAGAAGATTTTCGATAATAAGAAGCAAAAAATCGTACCAGAAGGCGGTAACGGAAGGGAAATCACTAGTAGTAGCCATAACACAAAGTGCAGCAGCTGCAAACAAAAACTGGAAAAAACGAAGAGCAAGTCCAAGTAAAGTTCCAGGCATGCCTTCCATATTATCCATCCTCACACGAGGCGGATTAGCTCCTTGTGTAGCTGGAGGATCTTCCACCGGATGAACCGATGCATCACTCACATTCATTTCTCTCTTTTCCAATATCACCAACTCAATGCATTTCTGATTCCAACCTCTCTCTCTTTACCAATTGATTCCAAAAAAAACAACAAATCTTAGAATCTACTTGTTAACTCTCCCTTACCTGTATCAGATTAACCAAATTTGCAACAAATTATACAAACTACTGATAATCAAAACTAAGATCAAAGTTGAATTAGCTTCTCAATAAAACAGTTCAAGAAATAGCTCCTTCTCTCCATTTTTTACACTAATCTAAAGTTCCGAAAGGATTTGATTCCAACGAGATTTGTTAAGGAGAAGCAAAAGAAACCAAAAAAAAAAAACAGATCCAAAATAAAATTGAGCACGCAGATCGAGTAAGGCGAGATTTGTGTTACCTGAGTGAATCAAATAGAGAGGAAGAAGTTGAACGCATCCATGGAGCTTTGGGTAGAGGAAATTAAGAAACCCTAAAGGTGTACTTGTGAGGATGAAGTTTTAAAGGTTTTTGCAACTGAGTCATTTGATATCATTAAGGATGCTTAAGGCTTAACCACATGTTAACAATTAAACCAAATGTTGACTAAACTACTTAATTAACCTACATTTTTATTTTTTCTCTAATATATTTATATTTCGAATTATGTTTCAGCTAAAAAGCTAAATTTTATTTATTGTTAGATTATTACCGTGGATAAAAGATATATATATATATATATATATATATCAAAATTTATGAAATTAGTAATTTGGATTCTAATTAGCTTCTGACTCAATACCTATTAGTAACTCTTTGATAAATTAGATTTAAAAACATGTAAACATTCATGGCATCAATTTTTTTTACTTCTTCTTTTATCCTTATCAGTTAATAGAAGACAAAAAGTTTTTTTTTTAATTAAAATACTAATATTCATATATAGTTAATATTATAAAAATAATCAAAAATGAAAATGAAAAACACTATTTGTTGGAAAACTTACATTTTTGTAAAATTACGTTTTTTGACATGTCTTAATCTAAGAAGTAATAATGTTACTATATCACATTAATGTAAAATGCATACAACTTTAATTAGTAAAGTATAAATGTAAATATTCTATTCGTCTCATCAAGTAGTATACTGTGAATTCTAAATCTGCCCATGTGAATTGTTGATACACTTTGTTTGGTGACATTGTAAAGTTTGTTTTTACTAAATTCGAAAATACAAAAGAATCTACATCTAATTTTTTTTTCCCAAAGTCTAATTTATTCTAGATCACCTGGTTAATAATTAATTATTATAGTATTTGTTTGTTCATTTGCTGGGATTCCAAGATTCTGTTATGTTAGACAAATTTGACAAGAAGATATTTTTCAATATGTAAAAATCGTTTGTTTTCCTTTATTTCGGTATTTTAAAACTCTTGTCCTTAAATTTTACGATATTTGCAATTTCTGCCTCGATTTTCAAAAAAATATCTGAGAACTCCGATCCCATTCTCTCTCTCTCTGGATCTCCATCACATCACCATTGACTGATCGATTTCAAAGCTCTCACCCAAAAAAAAAAAAATCATCACAATACTTTGATTTCGCCGCTACGATTCTACTCTACGAAGGATCTACGGCAAAGCTCTTCAACTCCTCGCCACCATGTTTTGGAAGCTAGCATCTCTCTCTGCATCGTCTCCTGTGAGTTCAATAGTTTTTTCGCTACTCATCGTCTTGTTCGCTTTAAGTTTAGAATGGTTCTTCGTTTGCATTAGAATAGCCGGAAATTGTTAGCTTAGAATCTCTTGATTTAGCTATCTATTGCGTTAACAATGATTTTTCAAATGTATGATGAGGATTGATGGATGACACTAGGTTAAAATTGATTTCAGGTGAGTTTAATGTTGAAGTTATTCATGAGTTTGTTTGATGTTGTTTCGTATAGGTGGAATCAATACTAGAAAAAGAAAGTTTCACGTTGGAAGAGCTTCTTGATGAAGAAGAAATTATTCAAGAATGCAAAGCTTTAAATAGTCGACTCATTTATTTGTGGGGGTTTCATCTTGTATATTTTTGCTCATTTTTTTTTTCTTATTCTTGTTTGTTTCGTAAGAAACATATATAGAAAGAATTGGAGAAAGTTTTCTGATTGGGTAAATTGGTATTTGTTCAGTCTAAGGGATAAAGCCCAAGTGGAGCAACTATTGCGGTATGTCGTTGAAGAACCTCAGGAAGATGCGGATAGCAAACGTGTTTTCAAGTAAATTTATGTTCTTCCTTTATATTGACTCGCCTTTTTCCTTGTCATGTTTTATTATGTTGAATGTTTTTAGCCAGGTAGTGATGGATTCTTCTTTCTCTTAGGTTTCCATTCATCTCTTGCGAGATATTTACATGTGAAATTGATGTTATTCTTAAAACTTTGGTGGAGGACGAGAAGGTATTTGTTTCATTTGATTTGTATTTGATATCTTCTTATCCTTGAATTTGATTTCACTTGTTGGGTTTAATTTTTTTCGCAGCTGATGGATTTGCTATTCGCCTTTTTGGAACCAAATCGTCCTCATAGTGCACTGCTGGCAGGCTATTTCGGCAAGGTCTGTATTTTAACTAATAAGAAGTATATGTAAAGGCTAACTGATTTTAGGGTCTGCCAGATGGGTCCTTACATGTCTTTGTTTGATTTTAGGTTGTCATATGTCTTATGATCAGAAAGACTGCAGCACTTATGAACTATATAAAAGTAAGTAATGTCACTTTATCTTAGAATGGCTGATCACATTTCTCCTTTCATTTTTTTATCTTTTCTTTCATCAGCGTTTGAATATTCTTTTGCACTATTGTACAAATCTATTTCCTGATAGATTGGTTCGCTCAGTGAGCTTTAGCTGAAACTTAGATCAAGGAACAGGTTTTTAATTAATATTTTCTTTGAAGTTGACTAAGAGTAATGTACAGATAGGATTTCTTTCTGGCTACTTGCCATTTTTAAGTGATTAGATCAGTTTGATGTGACTAGAGCTTTCAATTTACCTTATGATAATAATCCATTTGATGCAATTACCATTTCGGCAACATTTTTCAAAATCTGGATTGCTTTTGAGATATTTGCACTGGCTACGTTTCTGATAATAGCTTTTTGATCATTTCAGGAGCATCCGAATGTGTTTAGCCAGTTGGTTGATTTAATTGGAATAACATCCATCATGGAGGTAAATAATCGCCTGAGACCCTGCTCAGCTTGGTGTGGCGTCAGTTCTCATCTTTTCAAATAAATGTCTTGTAACGCTATGTAGGTTTTGGTTCGCTTGGTTGGGGCTGATGATCATGTCTATCCCAACTTCTTGGATGTGATGCAATACTTGGCTGATAGTGATTTACTAGAAATGATTGTGGACAAACTAAGTTCATCTGTAAGTAATAAAAGTTTATGCTATTCCAATATAAAAAGGGTTTGGAAGCTTATTTTCTTTTTAGATCTAGGTGATCTTAACTTTAGTGTATATTGAGAGGTTACCAAATGAGAAAAGGCGGTACGATGATTTATCATTCAATTTGTTATCATTAACTATCCTTTTTTAATATTCCCAATTTCTGACAACTTTCTGTAACATGAATCAGAGTCTTCCTGAGGTTCAGGCAAACGCAGCAGAAACCTTATGTGCAATTACTCGAAATGCACCTTCAGCTTTTGCTACAAAACTCTCTAGCCCTGGGTTTGTTATCTTTGCTTTCATTTTGACTTCACTGGTTTCTGCGGATTGATATAAATATATAATAGTGTGATTTGGAAAATTTTCTCTCTTCTTTCTGCAGCTTCGTTTCTAGGATAATTGGTCATGCGATTGAAGATTCCCATTCAAAATCTGGCCTAGTTCATTCACTTACTGTTTGTATCTCTCTGTTAGACCCGAGGAGATCTGCTGCTTCATCTCCTTTCTTCAATTCTTTTAGAGGTCAACAAATGTTTGAGTCTCCTGTCCCAGTGACCCAGGAGACTATTGGTGCCATGCTACCTAAACTCGGTAAGTTGGTTCCTGTGCTATAGAATCTTCCCATGAAAAACAAGATCGTTATCTTTTCTTCTTCTTTAATTTTAAGTTGGGGCTGGATCAATGAAGTAATCACATTGCAATTCTCACCTTTTTGTGATTACTTTTTCAGTTTCTGCTGACTAATAACTGTTGTTTTCTATTTGTTCTGTTCCATTTTTGTTTATGTGGATAATGTCATGGTTGTTGGAAGTCTTTCCTAGACTTCCTTGAATATGTAGGATTTATGTCTTGCATTTTTTTCCCAAATCAATTTTTGTATCCTCATTGTCCTTATAGGAACAAGATTTTATGTCTTCTGCTGCAGGTGACATGCTTATGCTTCTCAGTGTAGCATCTGACAGCAAAGTCTTACCTACAACGTATGGACAGCTTAGGCCACCTCTTGGAAAGCATCGTCTCAAGGTCAGATCTTAAATTTAAGCATTCCTGAGAAGGAATTGTAGGTCTTTTGGATGTGTGCATTTTATATGTAGTTTTAGGCTGAAATGTTGCTTTTTTCAGATTGTGGAATTCATTGCTGTTCTGTTGAAATCTGGGAATGAAGCTGCTGGAAAAGAATTAGTGAAATCTGGAACAATTAAAAGGATCCTTGAACTATTTTTCGAGTAAGCTTTCACTAAACTTGAAATTATTTAGCTGGATGTTGCATTTTTCTTGAGATGGTAAATAATTAAAGTATTTCAACTTATGAAGGTACCCATACAATAACGCTCTGCATCACCAAGTAGAGAGTATAATACTTTCTTGTTTGGAAAATAAGAGCGAAATAATGGTTAACCATATCCTTCAAGAATGCAATCTGATTAGCAAAATCCTTTCATCAGACAAAGACTCGGTTCTCGCTGGTGATAACCTGGTATACTATCTACGCTTTTTCTTAGAAAATATTAAATTGATTATTGATATATGGTTTGGTATCATTTAAAAAATATATAGAGCCGTGATCATCTTGTTCGGATGATCTGTAGTTAAGCAAAATTGTCTGCTACTTTTTCTCTGTGATGTAGCCTACCATGGTTGCTACTGGGAAAAAACCACCACGGGTTGGATATGTTGGACACATCACTAGACTATGGAATAAACTCGTCCAGTTGAGTGACAGCAATGGCCTGATAAAGGCATCTCTTCAGGTTGGTATTACAATCGAATAATCTACTGCAGCATTATTCGTTCTTAAAATAGATTTATCAAATGCGTACATAAAGGCTTTAGTATCAAGAGTGCTCTCCTTGTTTCGGAGTGTTACTGAAGAGACTATGCCCTCTTAATCATTAGGAAAACAGTGAATGGAACGATTGGCAAAGTAGCGTTCTGAAGGAGCGCAACACTGTTGAGAATGTTTACAGATGGGCATGCGGGTAATTTCATTTACTATTCTCCCTTATCACTGTATACTTCGTCCCAAGTTAGAAATGATCAAATTGTTGGTCTTTGCATATTTGTATATGCTAGTAGGAGTTTTACTTTAAACCTGATAACGATTGGTTCATACTTCATAGTGATATATGAAAATGAAGTTTCTTTAGTCTTCTTCTGCACCATGCGAACCGATAAATCAACATTCTCCTGGCTAATGAAACCTGATAATCTACAGTTTTCTATATAATTTGTTGATATTGAATGGGAGCAGATAAATTATCTTAAACCAATGTCACGTACAGGCGTCCAACTACACTACAAGATAGAACAATATATAGCGACGAGGAAGACAGGGATTACGATGTTGCAGCTTTGGCTAACAATTTGAACCAAGCATTTAATTACAGAATGTATGGAAACGATGTGAATGAAGAGGTATTTTTACTGCTTATAGCTGTTCCTAAATTTATGAAACGGTTTACTCGACACCAGTTTAATATGTTTTTTTTTGTCTTCTCTGGTTACAGGACCAGAATGCTCTCAATGCCCTTGATAGAGACGATAATGTAAGTCTTGCTCACTTCTTCACTCTTCCATGTAAATCGAAGAAACTTTTCATATCGGTTTTCACAATATGATTTCATATTATCTGATAAGATGTAAGCCTGAAAGCATTTTCCCTATTCAAAACATTTTCTTGATAGTGGATTCGTCTTCATATTATATACAGGATGCTTACTTCGACAATGAATCTGCTGAAGTAATAATATCATCCTTGAGACTCGGAGATGACCAAGGAAGGTGCGTTTATTGATTGTTCCCATATTGTTTCTTTAACTCAAATCATCTGTTGTTTAAAGAAGACTTGATCATGTCTCATTACTTGCAGCAGTTTGCTCACAAATTCGGACTGGTTCACATTCCAAGACGACAGATTCAGCAACACGACCTCTGACACAACGATAGAAGACATGAACAATAGCAGCAGCAGTGACGATGAAGTTCTGGTTGGAGAAGAAGAAGATGGTCTAACCGAGAAACCAAAAAACATCTTATCAAGCATCAACAACGATGAACCATCTGAAATGCAAATCACTAGCTCCAATCTGAACACAATCATCGATGCACCAATGCTCAATGTCAAAACTGAGCCGGTTATTATTCCAAACGGATCTCCAACATCATCTGTAAGCAGAAGCTCGGGACAGAAATCGCCTCCAGCTGCTGCGGTTCGAGCACTATTTGAAGAGGATGTAGAGTTTGTGGGAGTAGAACCAGAAGGAACAGAGAAAGCAATGGAGCAAGCTTTGAAAGAAGGGATCGTCGGTGAAGCTGGACCGTTGAAGAGGAATATCGTTCAGAAGGTTCCGGAAAACGAAAACCAGGAGGAGAATTCAAGTGCGACAGAGTTCAACGATTCAAGTTTTTGGAGGGTTGATCAAGAAGTTACAGTTTTGGAGTAAAATTTTTAAAAAGGTAAAAAACTATACAAAATCTCGTTTTGTTGGTGCTCTGTTTTTTGTTTTTGGTCTTCTTTTTTTTTTGTCTACAATCTTTAGAAATGTCTCTGATTTACTTTGAATTATATATCTTCATCGTTCAGAACATATACATTATTCCAGTGGTCTCTGGTTACAACTATTTCAATATATCCCACTTTTTTTTAAAAAAAATGTTAGATTAATAGATGAGTATAACAAGGTCCTGATTCAACTTGATGTAATACGAAGATTCCATAAAGCGATACTAACAAATTCAAGACCAATCGTCATTTGCTCAGAAGAACATAAGAAAACATCCCACTTTGTTTTTTTAATATTATATAATTTGACTCATACTAATTGTTGATAGGTGATAGATTTTGTTTAGTGACATTGTTAGTTGTTATTTCACATCATTTTGCATGTAATCATTCATTTTATTCCCACTCAAAAGAATTCTTTTAACTCGACCAACTTTGTCTTTTGTTATTGGAATATATCGTCATAAATACTTTTTAAGTAACATAGTTTTGTGGATGATAGCCCAAAACGAAGATCGCATTAAATTGAGTACAAATACGAATAGATAAAAGGAAGGGATACTTTTATAATTTCGTTAGCGAGTAAAATGATTTTGAGAACCAAAATCATTTATTTTTATAATTTTTTTTTTTGGTGATGAGTAGAGATGGATTCCCTCGTACATGATCATTTGATTTGATCACATAGATATACATTTTTGTTTATGACATAATTGAATATTCGGAAAAAAATATATTTATGGATTACACTTCTTCCATACAATTAGTGCGGACCTTTTCTGAATTATCAAAAAATATTATGTAACTTCACTTTTTTTATCATTCCTTCTAACTAATGTTTGTTTAAGCCGTTTATATTATAATAAACATGTATAATGTATATATAGGTATTTCATATTTATACAACATAGTTTTGATGTACAGTTTCTGATTTGCGAAGGACAAAGTCATTTTCTTTGCTGTTTTATTTGTTATTGTTGCCATTTTATTTGTTTTCAACCTTGTCACTCAACAAATGTTTTCTAATGAAAATAGCAATTTTAAAAATATTTAAATGTACCAGTCAGTTAGTCACTAACCTTGTATTATTACATGTTTTAAAAAGAACTTACACCACGATACGATATTTTGTAAAACGGAGAAAATCCAAGCTGTATAATATCGTTGACCAAGCAACTACCCGCAAAATCATTCGACAAACCGGTAAAAGCGGATCAAGAGAATCTCAACCGAACGATTCACACGAGTGATGTAGAATCTACCACACACGTGGCATCACTTCAGACACATTCACGCTTACACGTAACTGCCATGTCAATCTAACAAGACCGGTTTCGATTCCCGGAACACAACTGTGGGTCCTACCGCACGAACACAACGTCTGTGCAACGTTATCAAAATCTTTGTCTCTTTCGCCTTCTGTTTTTCTTTCAATTTTTTTCAATTTCAGATCTTGTATGAACCAACAAATTCCATTGAATAGATTACAATTACCCTCAGAAGATTAAAAAAAAAGATTACACTTACCCTTATTAGACCTAGACATTTTAGATCAGTTTGGATTGGGTTGAGTCGGATTCGGATTATTCGGATATGAGATTTTATAATCTGAACATTATCCGATTGTATTTTCGGATCGGATCAAATCGGATTTTATCGGATTCGGATCAGATCACAAATTTTATATGTAATCCGATAAGAACCCGAAAATTTTTCGGATTCAGTTAAAAATCTGAATAACCGAAAAACTTCGAAACAAATCCGAAAAATTCGAAAAATAATCCAAAAAATCTGAGAAAATCCAAAAAAATCCAAAAAATAAATCCAAGTTTTTAATTTATTTTTAAATAAATAAAAAATTTAATAGAAAATTTAATTTTAATTGAAAAGTATAAAGAAACATTTTTGAATATGTCATATAATTATGAATATTGATAACTAATATATTATATATATTTTGTATATTTAATAATATATATTTTGTATATTTAATAATATATATAATTACATATATAACTATATATATTCTATATATTATATATTTCGGATCTGATCGGATATTGGATCAGATTCGGATTATAATCGAAACCGAAATTTTTTTTAAAATAAAAACCAATTGAATTTTATAAGGTGTTCGGTTCAGATTCTGTTCGCATATTTTCGGATCGGTTCGGATCGAATTTTCGGATATCAGATTTTATGCGCAGGCCTAACCCTTATATTTTCTTGCTGTTAGTGTCACATTTCCTATACATAACATCTCTTAAAACTTATAAAAAACGGATCATTTTGTTACTTCATGGTTAATAGTAAAAGAATACTCTCCCTCCATTTCAGAATTAAGATTTTTTAGACTTTTTCTCTTTTTTCAAAAAGTTTGATTTCCTATATATATTTAATAGTTTTTTATTTTTAAAAATTAATTAAATACAAAAAACTATACAAAATATTTAATATTTGTGTATTGATTACCGTTATTAGACAAAAATAAATGTAGTAAATAAAAAAAATAAAACAAAATTAATCAATAAAACTAACATTTATTGTTTTTCTTAATATGTGTACAAATTTTAGAAAATTTTACATTTTAACACGAGGGAGTATTTATTTGTAGATGGTATAACTCTAATTTTGACTTTTAACCACATGAAAACCAGTAAAATAGACGTTTTTTTATTTTTGCAATTATTTATTTTGTAAGAAATTAATTCATGGAGCCATTGTGTCTATTCTTAATTTTATCTTAGAAATTAAAGTTTAAGACAATCAATTAATCAAATAATTGCTGTTGCATGTTGACCAACAAAAAATTAAGAATTTGTAATAAGTGTCCACATATTAGCGTGTGAGAAAATATGAAAATAGAAAATGTCACGAAAATTGATCGTGATGACACCAACCGAATCATTTATGTTAATTAATTTATATGGTTGGTGAATTTTATGTTATTAACATAGACTCGAAATGTTTTTATTTTTATTTTCCTATATAATAATGGTCTTGGATCTTGTGCGAGTGCTTTCTTTCTGTCTACATTTAGGTTAGTTAAATAAATAATTAACATTGTCATTAACAGGGTTTGCTGGGTTCGTTACCCTATGTGTCTACAATTTTGACTCATTCAATTGTTTTAGTTTTCAATGTCTAATTTAATTATTCAGAACCGTCTGATCCATCGGGACCTTAACCAATTAATGAATCATTAATCATGATTTTAATTTGTGTGAAATATGTAACTAGTTTTAAACAAACTTCTCACATTTGTTTATTGTGAAAGAAAATATGAAATCAGATCTGCCTAACTAACATTTCGGTTATGCACTCTAAGATAATAGTAGAAAAACAGGAAGTAATTAAGATACTTATTAAAATGGATGATAATATTTTGTGTCTTTGCCAAAGAGGAAAACTAAGGAGTTTTAGCTCAAAACTAATTGGTAATGAGTTGATTAACTCATATTTCAAACATATCTCATTGAGATAATATATTTTTATTATCTTATTTCGAACGAAATTCTAATTTATGACTGATAATAACTTTTTTTGGGTCACTATATTTAGGTCAACAAACAAAGTTTTGATATTATGTTAAATTTTATCGGTTTCTAACTAAAAATCAATCCACAATAAATATATAGACTCATATCTTTATATATTAATGTTGATTCTTTTTTATATTCGATTTGTAATACTAAAACCACATATATTCTAAAGATGATTACAGTAGAAGATGAAAAGAGATTTTATACTAAAAGATGAAAAGAGTTTTTCACGTTTGCAATCTTCATAAGTTTAGCTTTTATACTGTTCGACAACATTTTCAACCTCATCAATCACGAAATTAACATGTTCCTAACCCATTTGTTTAATTGTTTTTTATCCAGATTTTTTGTCCCTTTTCTTTTGACAACGTTCGTATAAACACTTTTCGATCATATTTTAAAATCTGACTGTTACTAAGAAATTACTACTTTAAAAAAATCTAAAGATTTAATGTTTCAAAAATCGAATTCAAATTCAAACTCTCAGTTTACTTGTTTTCCGTCATTTTATTTTAAATAAATGGATAAGCCTAAGAATAAGTATATTACAGTGTATATTTGGCCACCAAAAAGAATGTTACTCTCTCTGTCTCACTTTATTTATAGTTTACGTATTTTACTTACTAATTAAGAAAATATGAATTTGTTTATTTGATCTCTAATTAGTGTATATATATTTTTATTGGTTAACATGAAAATAACAAGGGTAATACTATAAATTTTATCAAATTAATATACTAAAGTAGAGAAAAACATAAATAATGAAACAAATTTAAAACTTTAAGACTATATTAAAAACAGACAGAGTATAGTGTATATGATGTAATTACTCTTTCCGAAAGTGTTATGCATAAATAAATAAATTTTGGATTATCCCAACGAATTGAAGTAAAAACGAAACAGATCCCACGGCAATCGGATTGGTAATGAAAAATAAGAGAGCAAAATAAGGGAACTTGTTTTGTTTGCATCGATCAGCTTCGCCCTTGGTTGTCTTTTCGCTAATTTATTTCTTCTTCATCTCTATTCTCCATATACGTATGTTTTGACCATTTGACTTATTCAAATATTATTGCCAGATAACTAACTCATCAAAAAAGTATAGTCATCCTTCAAGATTCACAGTTTTTAGGGGAAATTATATTATAAAGATTTCTATCAGATTGTTTGTCTATCTATATTTTTTAATGTTACTATTTCTAAAAAAATATTCCTACTACTAGAACTAAAACATATTTTCTATATAAAAAAAAATTAGATGAACTTGTAGATATACAATTCTGGAAAATTTTGAAGAAGAAATTATTTGATAATTTTCAGTTTTAAATATGATTTTAGAAGTTTTAAATTTGTTCTATAAATTCTAGAATGATATTTCTATCATATAGAACAGTTGTACATGTTCTGCTAAATCTATTTAAAGTTGTTTTATCTCATTATGTGGTTCATATATCCCGATCCCGTTCATAGTAAGATCGTTCCGTGGAAAACAATCTCCGTAAACAAAGTTCACAAAATCTTTGTTCATTGCCAACTTGAGTTTTCGCCACCAATATCCATCGGTTAGATGATGATGCAAATTAGTAGAAAAGAAAATAAAATACTCCATGAAAGAAAGAAAGAAAGAGATAAGCACAACCACCAAAACGGCGGCAGCCATGGGACCGCACGTGAGATAGATGGTCATGTGCGGGACCCAGTGGCTAATGTGTGTTCTTTTTTTTTTCGAACTCATGACTTTTGCTTTGACTTTTTCGACAGCTTCACCGAGACAGTCAAGCTTTTGCTATCATGTTTTCCGCATTTCAGATCCCCAAGTATGTATTTTCTTTTTTTTCTTTCCTAATTTGTTTTCCCCAATTTTTAATCACATAATTAAAATGTATATTAGCATTTGTACTTTCTTGTACTAATGTTGTCTCATCGAATCAAACTGTAAAATAACGATTAAGCGATGACTATTGTGGTTAGAGTTAGATCTTGAGCCATCAAGATTTGGAATTTTGTATGAACTTAAAGAAAGAAAGAAATTACAATTTATTTTTTATAGATTGATATGTGTAAATAGGTTCCTAGTAAAGAACATTGTTGTATATATATTTTAACCATTTCGATTTTTAAAGATTCAGTTTCTTATTCTCAGAAGAAACTAGATTTATATACATATAAACGTACGTGTGTGTGTGACACTGTTGAATATAATATGTGGTTGATTTTCAAAGCAACTAACTTTAAGTACAATTGAAGGTATCTTAAACCAAATGTTTATTTTAATCTTCTTCATCTGCCATTCATTGAAGGAATTAATAATAGAGTGAGGGAGACCAAATTATATATGTAGATCCTATGGATATTAAATATTATGTTCAAATTAGGTATTTTCTTGCCGGAAAATTCCGTTAGATTCATTAGAGGATGTATCTGAGTGAATTTCTTTTGGTGAGTTTTATCTTACAAGAAAATATTGGAATTTTTGAAACAATAATTTAGCCAGCAATAGCACAAAAAAGTTAGCTAACAATACAAGAAAATAATTTCCACTTTTATCTTACAACAGGTTAGCCATTAGTATAAAACCAATTTAGCAGTAAATTGACATCCATTAAAGAGAATGCTATGTATATATATATATATAGATTATTTTGTTACATGGTCCGTAACACTCAAAATGTTAACTTTTATGAAAACAAAAAAAGTATATACTATTCGTAGAAGTTAACCTTTATCACTCATTTTACTCATTAATTCATAATAACCTCATCTTCAAATAAATTTAGCCTTTTTTTAGGTATACCCAAATGATATATCAGGTTTTTTGATTAACATATACAACTTACAACCCAAACAAATAAATTCAAATACCAATTAGAGGAATATCTTAGAACTTGGAAATAGTTTGTTACACATAAAAAACAAGCAAAAAAACGGAATTAAAATAGAAAGAAATTAAAAAGAAAAATACAGAAATTAGAAACTAGGATCAAAACAAAAGGCCACGGGTTTCTTCAATGCTTCAAGCGAAGATGCTAAGCGGACCGGTCTTAGTTGAAGCGTCTATACCATTTTCACCATTTCTGATTCCGGTTATCCACGTCCTACGCAAAACCGAAAAAACCAAACCGAAATCGGTATTCCAATCGCTACATAAACAAAACCGAAATAAGCACAAACATGACTTACTTTCTCACATTGTCACCTCCAATATCCATCTTGATCGTTATCCTCTTCGTCGCTCTCATGAAATCGCTACGTTTTAAACCAACAATTCAATCAATGATGAAAATAGAAAACTAAACCGTTACTACACAATTCAATTGAACCATTTCCTCTGAGATATACCTAAATGGTTCGTCTCCAATTCGTTTAACAACACCACTTGCGTCCCGGTACACAACATGGCTCAATAAATCCGACCTCTCGTCTATACGAAACATCTCAGCTAATTTCCGGTACAACTCTTGGTACGAGCCAATAACCGAAAGATCTAGCGTACGTCCCACATCTTCAGATTCCATGAAAACTTTACAATGACCCGTTCCAAGTCCTTGCAAGCCATAATCCCATGTTAACTCAGCTGAACCTTTCTCCTCCTCTTCTTCTAAAGACCGTTTTCGGTTCATAACTTGCTGTTCGGTTAAAATCGGTTGACCAAACAACAAGAATTGATGAGTCTTAACCGAACCACCCGACTTCTTCTTATCCTGAACCAAACCAGGATTCCCCATGGTTAAAGAACAAGAAATGTTATTACTATTTTCTGAATCCCTCGCCTGACGCGACACAATGCTATCGTAATGATGCCTCGGGTAAAGAAACATGGTCGGAGAATGTAATTTGTTACTAGAGTAACAGCTAGTGAGATTGAGATCAGACAACAAAGACGGAGATGGTGATCCGAAGAGTTGTTGAGCTTGCCTGGCTCCCTGTATCCCTGCAGGAGCATTAATGTTGTCCTTTGACATATAACACATGGATTCGCCGCCATTATTAGCGGCGAAACCATGGTTATAAACCGGGAATTTAGTACCGTCAAACGGGAATTCGAATGGCTGCGGTATCCTAATCTTCTTCCTAGGTGAGAAAGAAGGCATATGTATCGCAGGCATATTCGTAACCAATTCAACTAGCCATGGACTAACCCGTTTCACATTTTGTAACAAATCCGGTTCATCCCACGCTACCTATTAAACCAATATAACCGCAACATTTCAGCGTTTTGAAAACGCGATTTTGTAAATAAGAATTGAGGATTTTTCTATATATATATATATAACCTGAAGGAGACGCCATGGAGAATTAGGCCAACGAATTGGATCAGCGACTTGAACGGCGGAGACAGTTCCCATAAACCAACTGATTCTAGACGAATCTTCCGTTTCAAACGCCATTTTAAAACGCATTCCACTGCACCATCTTACTCTCATTGCTGATCTTACATCAGCTGCTTTAACACAAAACTCCGGCGTACTCGCGCGTGGATAATAAACAGCTTCAAACGCTTGTCCACACGCTGCACGCGCCACAGCTTCAGCTACTGCTTCTACCCTAACTCTTCCTGGATTTGCGTTTCCTTCGTTTCCGTTGCGTTTCATCATCATTATCTTTGATGTTGTTACTTCTTCGTCACGGAGGAAACCGGAGAATCCTGGGTAAGGATTGTTGTTGTTGTTGTTGGATCCTAAACCGTTAGTTCCGAGACCACCGCGTTTTGCGCGGCGGATCCCGACGCAGAGGTCACCGGATTCGGAGCGAAGGAAAACGATTGAGTCACCGGCGATTAGTTTTTTCTGGTTAACGAAGGTGCTCCAGCCTGTGGTTAGAAGATGACGGCGAGGTGTTCCTCTGTATATATGCCGGAATTTCCAAGTCTCGCCGTGGATATCTTTAGCGATTACAGTTTGCACCGGTGGCTCCGCCGTGTAATCAAGACGCGGGAAAATTGTCTCAGCGCAATAACGAGGAACGGAGAAACCACCGCCGTTATTAGCGTCAGACTGCGTCAACGTTTTAGCGAAAGACGCGGGTTTCTCATTACCGTTACCGTCGGAAGGAGGAGTTAATCCTAAAACGGCGTCGTTTTCTGGATCCAAATCGTTTCCTGGAAGTGGCAAAAGCGTAATTTTGGCGAAAACTTCGTCTGTTTCAGCATCGGCGAGGAACTTCACAGCGACGACGCGACAAAGTATGAGCGGAGGCACGCGCGGCGCGTGAAAATCAGGAGGCGCGTGAGCGTGTTCTATATGGCCTTGAGCGAAGTAAAAAACAGTTGAATTCACTAAAGGAATTTGAACCATTGATCCTGCACAAGCATGCCATAGTTGTGGATCCAAGCTTTTCTCTAACTCCATTAACAAGAAGATCAAAGTTTCAAGCTTTGAAAAATTTCAAGCTTTTGCTACAACAGAGAAAAGATAACAAAAAAAAGATTTGTTATATCTTCTTTTTTCAGGTAAAGAAATTTAAGTTTGGGAAGACATGAAAATGAAGTTTAAAGTAGAGAAGACGAAGAGAAAGAGAGAAACCAGAAACGGTTCCAGAGGAAATAGAGAAAGCGAAAGAGAGACAGAGACAGAGACAGAGAGAGATGAAAAAAGCTGAAAGCTTACACTTCAAAAGAGGTATATCATAGTGAAGGGGAAAAAAGCTTTATAAGGCCGATCAGATCGTAGAAGAAGAAAGAGAGGTTATAATCTGGTACGGACAAGACCATCTTAATAAACACTTACTACTAATTTCAAGAAAATGCTAGGCTATAGTTGGTGGGTAAACTTTTGTCTAGCAGCTAAAATAACTAATTAGAGTCTAAGTAATTTTAAACAGTTTAAATAATTTTATAATATATAAAAAAATATATATATATATATTAATATAAAATTAAATAATTAAAAAAATAAATTATAAAACGTGAAAATATCAATATTTTGTAATTTCAAAATTTTAAAATAACATAGTTTTTTTTATAAAAATATAGATAATAAATAATTTATTAAATTCGCATATTACATATAAATTATAAATCATGTATTTAGTATTTAATTTATTTAATTATCACATATTTTACTAAATCTAACTATCTGTATAATATTAACTGCTGTTTTAAAAATTTAAACGGTTTAAACATTAATCAGGTAGATTAAAGGGGTATAACTAGACGACATCTAGTCGGCCGTCTAGATGATTTTTAGAATACTATTACTAATTAATTTAATCATGTTATAATATATATATATATATATTTGGTATTTAGAATTAGAACAAAGAACTAAACAAACACTAGAAATTAACCCAACACAAACTTTAAAACTCTTTTATTTTTTTTAGAAAAGTTAATTTCGAATTATATATTTGTTTGAAATAAACCTACAACTAACTTGTTTGTTTCATTTGCTCGGTAATCAAGTCCAAAAACAAGAACAAGTGAGTTTTATAAAATTAGCAATTTACCGTATCACGATCCGCGATATTTTGACATTTTAACTAATGTTTATTTTTTCACTCTAACAACCAGAAACCATTCTTGACCTGTTACAAACCTAACCACGGTTAAACCATTATCCTTCACGTTTGTTTTTCACTCGTTAAGTGAAAAATGGTTTTTTTTTTGTCATTAGACAATTGTGGTAGAAAACAAAAAATATGTTGACCCCATGGTTTAACCAATAAAGTATCTTAGATGCAAAATGAACAGTACTTATTACTCTAATGAGGGTAAAAGAATAGGCATGGACGTAACACACGAAATCTGAAATGAATATTCATAAAATCAGAACAGATTTAAAATAATTTTATTTAAATTATACAAACCAATTAAAAACTAATATTATATTCAAAACCCTGAAATAAAATTATAAATTCAAAATATTAGTTATAATTATATACTATAAAATACCAAATAACAAAAATATTTGAAATAGCCTATATATCAGAAAATATTTAGTTATATTTGTCAAAATAATATAATTATATGTCAAATTAATCAGTTATTTGCCCAAAAAAAAAAGATAAGTCTTTTAAAAAAAAAAAATCGTTCCGATCCCAATAGTCATAAACCCAAATGAATAAAACTAGTTAAAAAATCAGATATGTCCAACTTAATACAAAGATATTTTTCTACATTTTAGAACAAGTATTTTTTACCTTTTTCACACAAATTTCAAAATACTTCTGAAAAATAAATTTACTTCGGTATTATGTTCTACTATTATTTAAAAAACTAAAATGGTATTTATTGCAACGATTTTTTAAGACGTATTTACTTTGAAATTGAGGAAGTATCAAAAAATTATTATTTGAGAGTCAATTAACAATAAAGAACTTAATTTATGATACACCACTTACAAACAGATTCATGTTATTACTAGTTGTATCAATGATGTCATAAATAGGAATATAACTTATGTACGTGGGGTTGACCCGAAGATGAACACGCTGCTGGTAAAAAGGAATTGAGTTCAGTTTATGAGTTGGTTGAAGTTTGTACTCATCGATTGTTTTGTCGGGCTTATATTGCCCAGTTATAACCTGACACGAGACTTATCCATGTATTCTCCTTGTCCTCTTTTACAATCAAAAATATTAGTACCCAAGATATTGAAAATGTTTAGTGGAAAATGGAAAAGTTTTGATGTAATTTTGTGTTTTTTTTTAACTCAAAAACTCTTTTTACATCTTACAATAAAAAGTCAGAAACTAGTTTCCTAAAATCTAGAAAATATAGTTTAATAGAACTGATTTTTTTTAATATACAAGAACAAATATATTTTACAAACTTTTGCTCAAACTTTGGAAATATTGGATCTACTAACGTGACACCGTCTATATTTTTTAAGTCATCATAACCACGTTACATGATTTAATATTAGGTTATGGTTATCAAAAATAAAATTCTTAGGTTGTGATTTTTGTAATTACTAATCCCTTGTTTTAATATTAATTTTTTTGAGAAAATAGTAGTAAGTAGTAAAAAATGTACTCTTTGAGGGTATACTAATTACTAAACAGACGAGTTAAGTAAGGTTACAATATATTTACTTCTCTATTGATGTTATGAAACGAAGTAACTGATTTTTTGTGGACTTGTGTTTTAAGTGAAAATTCATATGACTACTAAAATATAAAATGTAAATAAATTATATAAGTTCGTTTTCGAAGCTTGGACAGAACAAAGTTGAAAAAAGCACGAGAAAACAAAAAATATTTAATAGAGAATAAATGGAGAGGAGGTAGGAAGAAAAAGAGATCATTTAATGCATGACTTCTGAAAAACATAAAATTATTGACAAGACACACAGTTTCTTTGTCTTTCAAGTGTATTTCAGCCATATACTTTTTTCATCACATATATAATTAATTTTAAGGCATATATATATATATAACTAATTAATTTTGGACTTGACATGGCCAAAAGGAAGCAACACAACATTAGAAAGGTAAATAATGTGTTGTTGGGTTGTCTTGCATTATGAATTGTGTGAATGGTCCTATGGGTCAGATCCTCTCTTAAACTCTTTTTATTTCTTTCTTTCTTTATATTGCTAAAAATATAAGTGTCTTTTTCCGAAACTCTAATTCGTTAACTTAACACACTTTTCTTAATTACTTCCTTACCTAAGTTGTACATATGTAGAAGGAAAAGTTATAATTTCTCACCTTAAATAACCATACTACAAAGTTCCCTATTTATTCTTAAACCAAACTTGTAGAGAAGTTATTTTTTGAGAGATTGAATCATCGATAAATGCAACATATGTTGACGATTTTGTGTTAAACCACGAACGTTCCAGTGGTACACTTGTCAGAAATGGAACCCTGAGTAGATTGAAATATATTTAAATGACCTATTGGTCACACAATAAAACCCTATACAAACTTAGTTTGCTGCTAAAAAAACATTTCTGTTTATATTGTTATATTGACTACATAGTCTCTATGTTGAGCACTAGACTACACAAAATGTTAAATGGGTCCGATGTTCTTTATTTTCTGCTAACAGCTAAACCAATTCCCAAATTTTCTTCAATAATTTCTTTTAACTCTAATCTTCAATAACAAAATATGTACTGACATATATGAACTACCCAATATGAATTTGTATCATCATAGAAACCATTTCACACAATTTCATTATGTTTTTTTTTTAATTCTAATATTTAAAATATCCCTCTAACCATTATTAAAATTATATAACAAAAATAAATTTTGGCTTCTGGTATACTACCACTAACTTACTTGAGGAGATATCCTAAAATCTAACAGCATTTGCATTGGTGAGAGACTCTCATAGTTTTTCAAAAAACATAACTAATATTTTATTAGAATCTGATTTTATAATTAAAGTTATAAAATTTAAAAGAAATCGAACCAATACACAATTGAAATCTATTAAATGAGTTTATATGAGAATCTCTTCTTAGTTTTTCTCTTTAAAAAAAGTTTTATTTTTTAATATTGAAAACAACGCATATGTTCCGATAGTATTACTAAGAATCTCTAAGTTAGAGATTCTCAATTAAAAGAAAACAAGAGCGTCTTGATTGAGAGACTCCTTAGAGATGATACTTGTACATTGGTTAAAAAAAATTCAATTTATACTAAAATATTATTATTTTATTTAAAACCTCATTTGGTTATCTAACCCGAAAGTGCTCTAAACGATTGATCAATTCTCTAACGTGAAATTATCTAAGGATTCTCATTTATCTAGTCGAAATGATTTTTACGCCAATTACAAATATGTTGGATGTGCTACTTGTATCTACACTCATTTTAGAAGAATTTGTCGAATGGTAAAAAATTTGATCATCCAAGATTATGTAAACAAAATCAATAGAGTTTAAATAAAGAAAATTTTTGCTAATATACCTTACATCTTTTCCAACTTTTGAAAACTACACCAAATTTTTCAAATTTGAAATATATCTTTTATACATAAAAAAATTAAAATAAATAATATAAAAATAAATAATTTAACAATTATTTTCATTATTTAGTTTTATATATTAGAGAATAATTATTTTAAATATAATAAAATATTCAAAATTTAAAATATATCTCTATACATTAAATCATTGAAACTAAATAATATACAAATAAAGTATTTAACAATTATTATAATTATTTAGTTTTACATATATTAGAGAATACTTAATTTAAATATAACAATAAAATATTTAAATTAACTAAAAATAGTTACGAAAATTTAAAATATAATAGATTTTAAAAATATTTTGTTGGGTTTATTTGATTATATTTTATAATAAATATTGATTAAAATTAATATTATTATTATATGACTCAATTATATATAATAACTAGAGTTATATATTTTTAAAACTATTATTGATAATGACAAATCCAAATCTTATAATTTTCTCTTAAAATAAATTCTAAATTATTAGTAAAACTTCTATATTTTTGTAGATTTTTCAAGATTTAAGATAATGATATCATATTTTATATAAAATATAAATTAATTCACAAAATATTTTATTATTACTATTATAAATTTAAAGATAAATATTATAAATTCATTGTTTATAAATTTTTATTTGAATATATTAAGATAAATAATCTATATAATTTTACAAAAATAAGTTTATGAAAGTTAAAAAATAAATTATCAGTTTAAATAAGTGAAATATGTAAATAAATCAACCAGTCAAAATATAAGTCAACTATTAAAAATAAATCAGTAGTTAAAAAAAATAAGTTCGAAAAAGTAAATTAACTGTTAAATAAATCAGGTTTAATAATAAATCAACATAAAATAATATAAGTTTATTAATGATAAATAAGTCTATTAGAAAAAATAGAAATCAATGAACAAATAAAATATATCAACAGTTTAAATAAATTTAATATGTAAATAAATCAACGAATAAAAATATAAGTCAACTGTTAAAAAATAAGTCAGTGATAAAAATAAATAAATTAATAGATAGAAAAAAATAAATAGACAGTTAGATTGTTTCAACATTTAAGATAATGATATCATATTTTATATAAAATATAAATTAATTCACGAAATATTTTATTATTATTATAAATTTAAAGATAAATATTAAAATTTCATTGTTTATAAAATTTTATTTGAATATATATTAAGATAAATAATTCATCAAATTTTAAAAACTAAAATTCAACAATAAAACATTTTTATTTAGTGAAAGAAAATTTTTAATAAAAATTTCTATTTTTTATTTGGTCAACATTTTACTTTTTAATTTTTATTAACTATGAATTTAAAGTTTAGTGTCATATTAATATATATTAAAAATTTATAATAATGTTAACATTACTAAAATAATTTCATAAAAATAAAAAAATATTATTAGTAAATAGAAAAATTTATAAGTTTTTACAGAAAAATAATTTTTTAAGATATATATTTTTAATTTTAATTTTCAAAAATAAGTTTATGAAAATTAAAAGATAAATTATCAGTTTAAATAAATCAAGTATGTAAATTAATAAACCAGTTAAAATATAAGTCAACTGTTAAAAATAAGTCAGTGGTGAAAAAATAAGTTATATATAGAAAAAATAAATCAACAGTTAAATAAATTAGTTTTAATAATAAATCAACATAAAATAATATAAGTTTGTTAAGAATAAATAAGTCTACTAGGAAAAATATAAATCAATGAGCAAAAAAAATATATCAACAGTTTAAATAAATCAACTATGTAAATAAATCAAACAACAAAAATATAATTCAACTATTAAAAAATAAGTCAATGTGAAAATAAATAAGTTAATAGATAGAAAAAATAAATCGACAGTTAGATAAATCAACTTTAATAATAAGTCAATATACAATAATATTAGTTTATCAAGAAAAAAATAAGTCTACAAAAATAAATTAAATTTAACAAGTAATTATAATAAGTTAACAGTTTAAATAAGTTGACTATTTAAATAAATCGATCAATCGAAATAAATTGACTGTTATAAAATAAGTTAACGCAAAAAAAAAAAGTTGAGAGAAGTAAAAATTAAGTTGACAGTTTAATAAATCAATTTTAATAATAAATAAACTTAAAATAATATAAGTCTTCTGATTTTTTATATTTTTAAAAAATTAGTTAACAATATATATCTTTGGGTATTAATTTTTTATAATAAAGTTAAATTAATGGTCATATCATTAAAATATAAATTAAAGTATTAATTATATTTTTAAAAATTAAATAATTAATAAATAAGGGTATTTTTCAAATTATGAAAAATTAGGTATAGTTTTCAAATTGTTTGTAAAATATGGGATACTTATCCAATTCCCTCTTATGAAAACTTAAGTATAATTTTCAAAAATATAATAAAATATAAGGTACTTATCCAACTCCCCCTTAAATAAATAAACGTACACAAATATATAATGTATAATACTAGGTAGACCTGCAAAACGCTATGTATTTTGTCAACCTACCAACTCATCAAAAATCTTTATAGGTAAATGTTCCATGAGTGTAAGTAAATTTGCTAACAACTTTTTGTCAACAATTTGCATACTATTTAATAGCAAAATATTCCATAATAATTAATTATATTTTCTGTTTAATGTTATAGTTATACTATTGTTGTGGTATAACATGATATCTAGAAAAGAAAAGAAAAAACTTCCAACGAATCTTCTGTTTTTTCTTTTTTTTTCTCAAATGTTTTGAGTTATAATCGTTAAAATTGCGATGTCATGTATATTGGCCGGTATATCACGTGCCATACGTCAAATTAGTAATCCAAAATCAAACACACACATATATATATACATATATAAAATTTAATTGTGTATATACATATTATCTCAACTCTAACAAGCCTCTATTCCACTAATTAGAGAGAGAGAGAGATGATCGAAAGACATGATAGGTGACAAAAGGGAAGATGGGTGTAGTTAAGTTGTTGTGTCACTGTCCGCCAAAACATCAAACAGAAGCGTCACTGCTCAGACAACCAAACCAAACCACCCAAACGTCACTTTCCATGTTTCACCATCAACTGCTTAATTCACCATTAACTTCGTTTTTGTAATTTATTTTCCAACCCTCATAATTCCTTTATTGGCCAACAACGCCCATAAGAAACAAGTGTAATGTTTGTGATAAAATTGGGATATTGAAAATCCCTAAATGATTAACTTTCTTGGTCTATGTTTTTGCTAATAACGACAATAGACATATCAAATCACGGAATTTACAGCTATAACATTTATAGGAAAATATAATACCATTTGCTTGTCATGTCCATATTCGTGATATTTTTTTTCTTATAACCTAAATTATCTAAAAAGGTAGCGATATTGAATTCTATCGATGAACCAAGTGAAGGTAATTTTTACTTTCAGATGAGAAAAATTTCAAAAGAGGTTTTGTTTCCTTTCAAAATATTGAGTTTAAACTTAGTCTTGGAAGAATTTCAGAGTTATGGAGATATGTAAATCAGAATTTACAAATGGCTAAATTTAATTTATTTTAAAATTTAAAAAATCTGTCCATTTTATAAATAAATCATAACCTATATATATTATCATTTTATAATAATAAAATAATATATATTTTAGTTATTATTGTTATTATTATCATTTTATAATAATAAGATAATATTATTATGCTATTAGAACTGATAAAATGATAACTTTCTTTTCTACGACGGGCGAATCTAACTTTGGACAATAACCGTATTTGAAAACATTGTGAACAATAAGTTTACGAATATATAACAATAAGATGGTTATATGTGTATCACATTTGTAGTAGAAAACTTTATTTTTAATATTTGGAATCACGACTTACAACTCTACCAGCATCAGGTTAGAGATTTTTAGTGATTTTGTTTCTATTATTCTCCATAATTCACAATTTTTGAAAATAAATCAGATATTTCACAACTACACTAACATAAAACCATTCAATTTCATATACTAAAAAAAATATTGTAGGCGAAAATGTCTTTTGGGACATTGAAAAAGGTAGAAAAGAAGAACAATGGCTTATTAATAAAAGTGGGCCAAAATAAAAAGATTTTGGGCCCAAACGACAAAGACATAGAGAACTATATTGCGCACTTATTGAAAGAGACACTTGACAAGGTGTTAACTTACGCTCGTGACAGCTAGCGACAACTAACTGTTAACGCAGTCGAGTGGGTCTTGTTTTTTTTTTTTACAATAGTTGACCTGTTTGGTTTCTGCTGATCTAGCACATATCTGATGTACACGTGGCATTATCATGACGGTTATCTTTGTCGCCCACGTTATGTCCAACTAAAGGTGGACACGAGCCAAATGTTCATAAAATTTGTATTATTCATTATTCATTTCTTTTTGACCAAATGCTTTGTTTTGAAATTTATTTGGATTCAAAATTTTTTTGAATATTTGAAAAGTTTTGTGTTATTCGCGAATTATTCGATTCGATTTGTTAAAAATAATATACAATTTTAATATTCAAATTAATTTCTAAAAATTAAATAATAGTTATAATATATGGTAGAAAATAATATTTTCTCAAAAATAAATATAACAATAACATAATAAATAAAAATATTTAATATTTTAATATTTATACAAAACTAATTAATCTATATATATATTACAAAGTAATTAATCTATATATATATTTATAATATATATATATATATTTATAATTATATTACATATATGTATATATATTAGAGTCTATGCAAATATTTAGAATTTTTGAAAATGATATTTGTTATTTAATTTATTTTTTTTACGAATATTATATTTTGTTATTTGCTTTACTTAGAAATTTTACGAATACTTGAATTTTTTTATTTGAATCAAAACGAAATCTAATGAATATTTTGTCTAAGAGTTAGATGAAACATGACTGACCAACTGTTTCCATTTTTTTAAGTCAACTCATTTCTTTGGTTAACTTTTATTTTAACCATATATGATTAAAAAGATTCTTAGTCCTTTACAATAACAGAATGGAACAAGATTTTCTTGAATTTTTTATATACATTTCTTGTCAATATCTATCCATATTTATGAGGAAATTAGTCTTTCATGAATATTAAAATAAATATATTATTTCTCTTACTTATAAAGTTATAATTGTTAAGTTTTTTTTGTTTTGTTTTGGGTCGATATCAAATGTTATGTTAGGAAGCTCCTCTGTGACCAACACAGTGTGCACGCAGACCCCACGTATTTCAATGCATTTGGGGAAAATAAAGAATTAGTCGAATAGCTCTCAACAATAATAGATGATTAAAACAAAAATAATTGCTGATGAGTTGGATCATGATAATTGATGTTTTTCTCTGTTTTTTATCCAATTTTGTTTTCACTCAAACTCTTAAACGGTTTTGTTTTTGTTTTTGTTATTACTTATTAGTATATATATATATATATGTTTTAATATGGATGAGGACAAACGAGGAAAGAGAGATAAAGGGACCCATGAGAAGAGAAAGACAACGAAGTCTGAGGAATCTGTGTCGTTATGTCTTCAGATTCAGATGACACATTCTGCTTCATTTTGTCTTCTCTGATCTCTCGTTTTTCTAATATTTTTGTTTCCTTCTGTTTATCTTTTTTAATTCATAGCATTTGTCTTCGTCACTCACTATTCTCCTTAAATAATAATTCATTTTACAAATATTTAATATAGTATGATTATTTAATGAAATTGATTTGTCTAACAGTTCCCATTATTTTGGGGGGGAGGGGGGGGGGGGGGGGGAGAGAGAAAGAGAGAATAAAAATACACAGTTATTTAAATTTGGTAAATTCACAAAAACGAATCATAATTCTCCACATTACAAAAAACTAATCTAAGAACCATAAATATTTCCAAATCACAAATTCATTAACAAATCAAATAATATTGTGCACTTGATGAGTACTAAAATTGTTGAATCTAAGGCTAATTTGTAATTTAGAGTTTTGTCATAGAAGTGAAAAGTTTTGGAATTCTAAGTTGAGAATGAGAAAGAAAAGGTTTTGCAAATATTAAAATTAATAATGTTTACAGATTGCAACGTTATAGTGTTAGGAGAGTCTCCGATCTGAAATGAAGCTCAAATCTCTAATTCACGTCGTTTTTCTTTATTAGCTTTGTGAAATGATGGTGCTGTAAATAATAACTAAAATCAATCAAACGAGGTAAAAAAAGAAGAAGTTCTTATTGTTATGGAACTCTTATAAATGTATGGTTACACAAAAAATTAAATGTTAGAAAGGAACGTTCGAAAATTAAATAAAATTCGGAAGCTAATATGTCTAATTATCTAGCGGTAACTGAAAGGGTAGAAGTGGCAAGTTCGAATCTTGGCAACGAAAAAAGGATTTAAACCCACTTTATCTTTGGGCCATGGAATTATGGGTTTTGATATGGAACTTTTTGGATATAAAAAAATCAAATAAAAATGCAAATGATTTGCATCGTATATATATAAGTGATTAATTAATCTATTTTAGCTCGTTCTTGTACGGCTACATTTATTATTTATTATTTAAAAAATTGTAAAACTTATTAATGATATTATCATATTTTAATTGAAAATTGAAGAAATTTTTAGATATTTATAAGGAGAAAAATCTCATGAGTTTGTATTTAATTATATACATTAAGTGATGCAATGCGCAACTAAAATGATAATAGGCCAGTACAAGAAAATATAAAAAAATCAACTAAAATTTTCATTGATATATTGCTCTATGTTAAAATCTATAATTTTTTGACGAAAAGTTGAAAGGGTAGGAAATTAGTAGGAAATTTTCATACGTAAATGTTTTAATGAAAAAAATGGTGGGGAAATTCATACTATAATCCTATTACTAGTGGTATCTTTATTGTTTGCTATATTTAATTAAAAACCATAGTTTAAGATTATATTTTAGACATTAAGGATTTTTACATTTTCCCACATAAGTAGTTTTAAAAAAAAAATTATTTTTCCGACTACATACGTAGTTTAATTAAGCTGTGCTTAGTTAAAAAAAAAAATTGAATTTCTTTTCTTATTTCGGTGTTTTAAATCTTTGAGAAAGTCCTTTTCAAGTATTAGATCAAACAACGGTAAAATTAGTTAAAAAAAATGGTTCAACCCGTTGAGATAAAAAAAAATTGAACAAATGCACAAATTATAAAGTGTTGTAATGGTAGAAATTTCAGTTTTTCCATATTTTCTAGATTAATAAGTTTGAGGGAAAAAACTCATTAAGGGGGAGATGTATTGAAATGGATATTTTGTGAGATTTGATTTAAAATGAAAAATCACATGTTATTGAAACATGAATTTTAAAATATCATTTAAAATTCAGTGTTATTGAATTAATGATTTAAAAATGCTTATTTAAATCCAGTGTTAATGAAAATAGTATTGGAATTTGATTTAATAATTTCAGCTGAGATTTTAGGAGATTTCTTTGTTAAAAATACAAAGAACCAAATCTCATAGTTTTAGGTGAGATTTCATAAAATTTAATAACAAATTCCTAAATCACCAAAATTTAACTAAATCATCTCAAAACTCATTAAAACTTAAATCACTTCAAATATTAACTTCAATACACCCCTCTAAGTATATTAATGAGGAGTCTAATAGAAAGTTTAACCATTTTCCTTTTAACAAAAAAATATTTAAACCATTTTCTTAGTAAGTGTATTCTGAAAATGACCGCTTATTATAAAACAAAGGTAGTATAAAAGAGGTTTTTTGTCTCACAAGAGCCTGACACAAACACTTCATGTGACATATCAATTTTGAGGAAAGGTTTAAAATTTTCCGTTAATAGTTTGATGAGTATCAGATTTCTCCCAAACCCTGCGTCTCTTGGAAAACCTAATCATGAGAATGAAATTTTAGTTTTATCTTGTGTGTATTAATATCGTTAAGTTTTAAATTCTATGCGCAAAATTAAGTAAATTAAGGTGGATATTTTCTTTTGTCAAAGGAGATTTACAAGGCTTTTGAGAAATTTTGAAAACAATCCTTCACATTATTGTTAATTTTTAGCTCATTTTATTTGAAGAAATTACGGAGTCTGAAGAGCTATAGTGTGTGAAAAATCCTTTCAAATTTTCTCAAAAACCTTGTAAATCCTTCACATTAGGACGTGTGAATAATGATGACGTTCTTTTATGTTCCAATCTTCTGTGTTATCTTGCACGATCGAGTTATGCTTTGAAAAGATCTAGCAGGCTAGTCGAATGGAAGAACGAGAGAATTTTAAAAAGAGGAAACACATAAACAGATGTACATATTTACTATGAAGACTTGAAAATCATCACCTCATTCATCTGTTAAACTATATAAGATGGGCTTAACTCAAATATAGAAAAGCGTTTCTTGGAGACTAAAGATTCTTAGCCCAAAAAGATATGTATTTTTTTGTTAATGGGTACAAGTTTTTTATTTTATTTTTTCATAAATAAATTTATTCACATCTCATATTTAATTGTCACTCGTTTTGAAAACTAAAGTTGGTACGAATGGGAAGCTTCATATGCCAAGTCTAATAGAGTAGGAGGGCTAGTTGACAAATTGAAAATTCATCATTTTTTATTTTTTTTTCCTGTTTTCATGTTACAACAATTCCTAAAATTAATTAAAAAGACCTATATTGCTTGATCCTCCTCTAATCAATAAACAAAGACACAAAGTTACACATATTCTAACGTTAAGTCTATTATATACAAATTTTACCAAAATAAAAACATAATATGTATGTTACGTTTGTATTTATAAAGCTTTGTTGAGTGATAATGGCAATGAAAATGTAAAATTTAATCCTCCTAACTGAAAGAAAAGAATGAAAATAAAATCATATGGTTGCTCCTCAAATAGCTTAACTAAAAACAAAAAGATATATAATGACATATTAAACTGCTGTTATCCGAGAGGTTTGGCCATAAAGACTAGTAATCCCCTCAAGCCAAAGACCATGAGGGATTTAATTGGTCAGTCTCTTCAAAGAGAAGAGATACAAACCCAAGACCTAAGGTGCATACACTAGTCTGATAAAACAGATGTCAACATAAGCACATAATCAAACAACTAAGACCCTAATACTTCAATTAAAATCCTAAACTCTCTGCATCAGATATAAAATGGAAAAATAAAAAGGAAGAAAAAGAACAGGCAGACACTAAAATCCTAGTTTTAAAGAAGAGAAGTCTTCCAGAGAGAGTAAACCAATTCTACAGATCCTCACATATTTGTTTTCTTTTTTCATAGACCAAATGAGTTTTGGTCTGCTTAAGTTACATAAGCCTTGTTTTAGCCTCTAACCTTGGGATGTCACAACACAGATCTTTCTGGTAACAAACTGGCTGCCTTCTTTCCTTCTCATCTCTACTATCTTCCTGTGAGAATTCGAATGAACGGTTGGGATGAAAGTTGGGCTTGAAGCTGGACGGTATTCTGGAAGAAGACGGCCTGATCTGAACCGAACTCCGCACGCATTGCAGAGAGTTTTAGGCCCATTAGGTCCTTCCCTCCACTGCGGGGTCCTGGTTGTCTCGCAATGAGAACATGTCTTAACTGTCCCATCTGAGTTAAATACTTCTGGATTGTCAGATGCCGCGGTGAAGGCTGATTGACTCTTGTTCTTCTTGCGTTTCTTCTTGGCAGAATTTTCAGAAGGGAGGTAAGTATCTTCAGAGTCTGATTCATCTGGAGCATTAGCAAATTGCTGAGCCGCTGCTAATGCAATTGAATGGAGTAATGCAAGTCTCCGCAGCGAGGGGCGTTTGCGCTTGTTTCTGACGCCTTTGATGGGGAAGGCAAGTTTGAGAGCACTGTTTTGATTTTGGGATGAGACAGAACCGTTGGTGGTCTCGAGAACTGAGACTGGGCTTGAAGACTGGAATAGCTTTGAGACTTTGACATCAGCAGAGGAGCTGTCAATGGTAGATGAGGCTTCCAAAGAAGTCGAATCCTTCTGCACAAATGAAGTCGAAGGCAATGAAATCTAAATCCAGAAACATATTGAATGCACTCAAAAAGTGAAGAAGAAAGGACAATAAGATCCTTCATGGTAAAAAATAAGACATAACAGGATCTTATATGCTGCCACTTATGGGCTGTGACTCTCAAGTTCAGTGAGAAACAAAGAAGACTTCTTCAGAACGAAGAGATATATACTTCAGTTACAACCACTTACCAACTCAGTAGAGTCATAAACAAAGCATACAAACACATGAGAATGATTCCATATCAGATTAACAATGATACTATGCCTAATCCTTCTTGTTATATTATTTATATATATACACACGGATAAAGTCAGAGAAGAATTCCTTCTTTATTTGTCTCCCAGGAACAAATAGACACTAAACCAAACAAAGCAACTTAGGGGTTAGTTAAAGAGAACACCAAAATATCCCTACCACAAAGGCCCAAAAACCACCACACAAAACACACAACGACCTTACCTCTCATAAAACATCCTATGTATTTATGTACACAACAGCTGCTAAGCTAAAAACTATTCCTATCCTTCAGAGACTTAACATAGACACTCTCAGCTGCACCATTAAAAGGATTCTATACCAAAGTAAGAGGTATGTGCGATGTGTAAAACATTTTTTTGCATACCCATTTCTAACCTAAAGGGTTAAAAGCTACCAGATTGAATGTGAAGATTTCTAACATTACTAGATTATATTTTCGTCTACAAATGCTGATAGTTTTAGTTGTGTAAATGATGCATTAAGAGTACAAAATATGCATTGATGATACGTAGATAATGCATAGATTCTTTGACGTCTTCTACACACATTTTTAACATAATGCAGAAAAAAGCTACACAAACGAGTATCCAACAGAATGAATATGTACAATATAACAGATTATTTCCTAAAGCAAATGGATATCGTATTCCTGTGAATTGTTATGTAACCTAAATAAATGAAGTTCGAATACAAAATGATGCACATTCTTAACGCAGATAAGAGTGATTCTCTTTAACACAGTTTAGCAACAAATACAAAGAAACCAATTGAAGCTTGAATCCCTATGTTCCTAATGCAAATATACGATATGATTGTGTGAACAATATATCAAAGTTTCATAAAGGATGCAAAGTGAAACCTATACCGCATTTTCTAACCTTATGTGGTAAAAAAGCTATTGAGGTTTAAATCTAAAAGAACAATGATGTAATACTAGACTAAATTATTTTCCTAAAGCAAATGTGTGTTGTGATCCCATAAAACAATTTCAATACGCATGAATGATGTATATAAGAGTGATTAATTTCTTTTAAAGCTTTTTCTGACCTAGCACACTAAAAGCTATCGAAGCTTGAATGCACAAGACCAGATTTCCAAAATAAAATGTTTACTGTTGATCATAGCATAATCTAATAAAGTATATGCTTAAGTTTGGAATATAAACATGTCTCTTTCACATGCAATTTTCTAACCTATATACAGTGAAAAAGCAATCAAGGATTGAATAAAAAAAGAATCACATGTGTTAAACAATACATCTAAACCCAAACAATGTCTCAATCCAAATCTCTGCTGTGAATAAGTAAATAATCTATCAAGTAATATGCGCAAATGATGCATATAAATGTGATTCTTACTTAAATGTTTTCAAACATAATGTGGTTATAAGGCTAAATCTTAATCTAATAAAAATGGGAATTATAGTGATTGCAAAAATAATAATCTATCAAATGTGAGATATATAAATAAGCATATACAAAAGCTTAAAAACTCACCACATTGGGCACAGACTTTTGGACTCGCACACGTTGTCCATTGCCATTGAAATCAGTAGAGGACAAACTCGAGAGCACATCCAATGATGGAGGAACAAGGTTTTTAAACTCAGCACCCCAATCTTCCTCGTCATTGATGGTTTCAATGTCTTCTAGAGGAAAATCATCAATATGATTGATGAGATCATCGAAGAAATTAGCTGATAGGTCCTTGAAGTCCTCTTCAGGTAACCAAGAACCGTTGTTATTCATCTGTCACCTACTGCTCAAAAAAAAAACATACACAAAACAAAAAACAACAACAAAGACATATAAAGAGTGAGAATCCAAGCCATGTAACAAATATCATTTTCAGAGAGAGCCAAAACATATCAAATAGTCAAATAGAATAATATAAAAAGTTTCATTTGATTTGCCGATGACTGAGAGAATACCTCAAATATGAAGTCAGACTAAAACTCAATTTCTCCAACTAGCTTACTCAAACATATATATATTGACTCAAGTCAAAGAGTAAGCAAAACAATAAGGCAAATTTAACAGAAAATAAATGGCAAAAGAATAATCTGAGTCAAGAAAATAAAAATCATAACTTTTTAAATTTCCTCTTACAGATAATATCAACAATTTTAGTCAAACAGATGAAAATGTCATATTTTAAAAATATTTCAATTCATTTTATCATTGAATTCAAACCCATTTTAGGACATAAGAGAATTAGTCAAACCACATACAAAAAAGTCTCCTTTAAACATTTTCTTACATTGTTGAGTATTGTCTCATAATCAAAAAAAAAAAAAAAACGGAAAGTCTTCATTTGAATGTATGAGGAAGAGACAGAGACTCACGAACCTTGAGATAGAGCTAACTGACTACAGAGAAAGCATTCCCCAAGCACAAAGCCAGGGAGAGAGAAAGAGAAGAATCTAATTGTCTGAAATTGGGGATTTAGGGATTACAGAAACATGAAATAGGGAGAGAGAGAGAGGTCTGAGATAAAGTGAGAGAGAATGTTAATGTGAGGTAATGTTATATGGGATTTTTCAATATGTTATCTTTTACCATTTATTTTTGGGAACACAATTTAATTTCTACATATTATTTTTGTTTTTTTTTTTCAAGTCAAGATTTCTTAACTTTTACGAAATTTTTTAATCATTTTTATGCAAGGAATAATTTTTTTTGCAGTTGCACGAAAACGTGACAAAGATTTACATTTGCTGGAAAGTGTGACTTCAAGATTTTTAATTTGGAAATTTCTATAGAATTTAAGCAATTAATGAAAGAGAATAAACCATTTAGTTATGCTACACAAAATGTTCAATGCATTTTAGAATGTATACAACTATTATTTCTTTTTATGAGAAAGAATATTATATTAGATTTACACCAATTATTATCAAAACTTATCTTAAGGTTGAGATTTTGCACCAATGGTATTGGTTCAATAATATTTCAATAGCCTAATTGGACTATCACATAAAAATGATGTTCAAAAGTGTAAAGATTAGAAGAAATAGTAACCGTTACATGATAAAGTTAAGATAAACCACGTTTATTTTAATCTATTTACGCATTTCTAAACAGATATCGTGTTTATAATGTTTTTACAGTTTTGATGTAGTTTTAAAACACAACACTCTCGAATGTTTGATACAAGAAGAAAACATAAGGGGAAACTCCAAAAATAATTGAATTATAAGGAAAAACACTAGAATCTTATATCAATAATTTGACGTAGTATAGTTTGTATTAGTTTATATAATATATTAATAGAATCATGTATTATTATTATTATTATTTTAATAGGACTTAAAGAAAATATATTATATTATTATTATTTTATCAAATTTATTAATTTAGATTTGTTTTTAAATTGGGAACAGAGAAAATTATTGTTTTATCATAAGATTTTAATCTATCGCGTATTAAATAAAACAAGATTATTGTAGTTTGATTTTTTTTTTGTACATTTATATTTATTTTATATTTAATTCACAATTTAGTTACAATTGTAAACACAATGTAGTTACAATTTTTAATGGTCTAAATAACAATTGCAAGTGTTTTAGTTGAAAAAATGGGAAAGAAATCTAGAAAATGCATATACAAAAACTTGGTTGAAGGCTAGGCGTGGTTTACAGTTTTGCACTTTTGTTGTTAGACTTAGGATTTTGAATTTATGAGTTTAAATTAATTAAAAACTGTAGACTAATTTTTCTACTTCCGATATAGATACTAAATTTGTTCAAAATAACTAATTTTGTTTTCGACAAACAAATATAATTACGATATCAACAGAGTTAACAAAATTGGAGAATATATACAATTTGAAAAATATATTCGGATAATCATATCTAACTAAGAGGTTAGCACTTAGCAGCTTTGTTGTAATTCCTTAAGGCATGATCAAAGCGTATATGCTTAAACATGGTTTCACATCATTTGATGTCTTTCAGTTTGCAGAGATTGTTAATCGTGTATCATCTTGAAAGCCTTATGATCTTTCAGTTAGATATTTCGTTAAAGAAGACATAACTTAATATTTTATCTTATTGACATTTATTTATTTTTATTGAATTCTTTCATTCATTTTATAGTATTTGTAACTTCTGAAAACATAAATCTGATATCATTGTAACAAGTTAACAACACACCACGAAGAAAATAAATTTAACCAGTTTTAAGATGATAACAGAGAAAGCTATAGTCTCATTATTTAATATAGAATATGATTGTGTCTAGTGGTTAGTAGTAGGGAACCAAAATATCAAGCACATGAACGGCCCACATGTCAAATCAGATGACATGCCTTGAGCAAGGATGGCTCGTAGATCCGATCTGATTCAATTATTGTTTTCTTATATTAGTATTCCTAAACTCTTAATTTTGTAACTATTATTCATTCTGTTGTAAATATTTTCATATTCGTCAAATTAAAGATGAAATGGATCGATCACCAACGACAAACGAGAAGAGTAACCAAACTTAATGATGATGGAGTAATTTCCTCATGGGAATGTGGGTCTCCTCCTGCCTTATCTTCCACATGATGGGTTCTATTCAATTTCAAGATATAATTATATTATTTTTCCTAGAATTATAACACTACCAACATTTTGCATAGTTTTACAAATTATATTTTTTGTCGATCTTTTTTTTTGTTGAGTAGTTTTAAAAATCTTGTATTTGACATTGGTTCGATATTTTGATGTAAGGTGACACTATGCGGGATATTTTATGAAACTGTACGAATAGATTCACTAATAGTTAGTATATTAGTAGGTTTGTCATTTTTGTTTATAATATGGAGTCAACTGTCATCTTTACTAATTGTTAATAAAAGTTGCTAGTTTGACAGGATAGAAGCAGGACACTGTTTAAGAACCAGAGATAAAGTATTAAAAATAACATTGGTTTTGTGAGAGTAGTAATGATAATTACTCTTTAACTATTGCTTTTTATTTCTGTTCAATTCAGTGTCTCTTTTTTTTTTGTTACTCTCAGTTATTCTATTTCCCCCAATTTTACTCTGTGTTTTATGTATGAAAGTTGTCAAAATTTTGTTATATCATTTGTAATCAATTGACTTTGTTAACATTTTTTTGATAAAGTGTGTTTAGAAGGGGAAAAAGAGAATTATTGGTGTCAATCTATTGGTACATGAAGTAGATGTAATGCTAAAATCCTGTCATTTAGTATAATAATTTTTTATAACTAAAGTGCAAATAAAGTTTGCATATTTAGACTCTAAAAGACCAGATCTGATATCCATATTACAAGGACATTATCGACATACTTGGTTTGCAGATTGTAATTTAAAACATGGGTTAAAAAAATAGAAGTTTTGCATGAAGAAAGAAATTTTGACTTCTTTGAGACAATAAGACGCTGACTTACAAAATCTCTAAAACCTGTATTTGGTTCTTCTTCCGGTGGATATATGGTGTCCTGAAACTCAATTATTTGTCTTTCCTTGGGTGAAGCAAAGATAATAGAGTAACTTCGATAACACAAATCAAATGCAAATCAATATATATATATATATTTAGAAAGACAGTTGAATGCGAAAAAGATTTGATCCAAGCCAAAAATAGAACCATATCTTAATATGATTGAAACAGATTTTTTTCTGTTTTCGAGAAATTAAATTTGAATATGAACTAAACCGAAAAAACTAATATAAAATTATATATTTGTATTATAACAACTTAAAATATTTTTTGATTAAACAAATCCCATCCGAAACCAAAATCAAATCCAAAATTATAACAAAATGTCTTATATATATATTTAGGTTTTAGTTTGTATATCATTTTTACCAAGATAAAATAAAATAAAAACTGAAATGGAACCAACACCTTAAAAGAAAATTAAGTTCAGAAACAAAGACAATTAGTAGCTTAGGGCACAAGGAGGATACTTGCAAGTTTTCAAGTTCTTGTGACTAGTCTTGATTCTCATTTAAGTACCTGAAAATTAGTTTTGATACTTGACTCTTTATAACATCTATATCAGTATTTCTCATTTAAGGTTCTTCAATATTTTTTAAAAATATGTTTTTAATTGTTTTTTAAGTTGGTCAATAAAAAAATAGCAACCGTAATTGATGCTCTTTGGGAAGAAACTGACACAAACTTATATCTTACTTTTCCTTTATTTACTAATTTAATTTTCTAAGAACCTCCAAAAAAAAACGACCAATGGAGATGGTATTAGAATTAAATAATTGTTATAATAGGTATAAAAAAATTATTATATTGAAACGAGGCAAGTAATGACGAGAAAATATCAAAATATAAGTACGTTACTTGATACTTGATCATTACTTGCAAATAATTTTACCATGGATCTTATTACCCGACTTTATTATATCGGATACTTGAATTTGCAAAACAAATATAAGATGAGCAGCCGATACAAATAAGTATTTATGTTGAGGGTTAGTAACTAGTTCTAATAGAGCAAAAATAATTTTGCTATAGATCTTCTTACCCGACTTTATTATATCGGATACTTGAATTTGCAAAACAAGTATAAGATAAGCGGCCGACACAAATAAGTATTTACGTCGAGAACTAGTAACTAGTTCTAATAGAGCAAAAATAATTTTGCTATAGATCTTCTTACCCGACTTTATTATATCGGATACTTGAACTTGCAAAACGAGTATAAGATGACCAGGCGATACAAAACGGATAAGAAGTATTCATGTCTAGGGCTAGCAACTAGTTCTCATTGGGCAACAATAATTTTACTATGGATCTAATTACCCGACTTTATTATATCGGTTACTTAAATTTGCAAAACGAGTATAAGATGAGCAACATATACAAAACGGACAAGAAATAATTATGTGGAGGGCTAGGAACTAATTTTCATTGGGCAACAATAGTTTTACTATGAATCTTATTACCCGATTACATCTAGTTCTCATTGGGCAACAAGTCGAATGACTCCTGAAGTGTGTGTTAAATGAGAACCGTCAGATATAATAATATATAGGTCCATTACAAAACATCCAACGGCTAAGATTCACCCCAATTAGTCATCTCACTTTCCAAATAATACAAGTACAAAAATCCCTAAAAAAGGCGCAAACAAAAGCAAGAGCTTTCTCTTCAACCCCTTCTCTCTCTCAGGTAGACATTACACACACTCATTTCTTCTTCTTCTTTCTTTACTCTCTCTGCATAAAACAAACCCTAAATTCAATGTTTTTTTCACTAAATTTGGATTTAATCTAATATAAAGTTTTGATTTTTTTTGGTTATTGCTCATATATAGTTAACGTTATTGTTGTTATTTCTAGATCTCGTAAATCCCAGAATGGACCAAGAAGATTCATTTGAAGTGAAAACAGTTTCTTCTTCAATAGAGCCACCAAAAACTCCAAACCCCAATGTTCCAGATTCGATTCCTTCCATTGATTCTGACTCTTCATTATCAGAAGAAGAAACAATCACAAACAGTGAAGGAGGAGGAATCATTAGTTTGTCTTCTCCACTGTGTAACCAAAACAATGATAATGATTCAATATCAGACTGTGTTTTGGTATCTGATGAAGAACTCATTGAGTCTATGTATCAGAACCTGTTGAGCATTGTTTTCTCATTGCAGATTCAACATGTAGCTTCTGCTGAGGTTTGGTGTTATGATGATGGTTGCAAAACACCACCTCCTTTGTCTCGGAATCTTGATTCTAATATGGTTCCTGATACTTGTCCTGGAGCTCCTATGAAGCTTACTAAGATTACAAGGAAGATTGATTCTGGATTGAGAAGAAAACTCTTCTGAATCCGACATGAGTTTAAACTAGTACTCTTCTGACATGAGTAAATTCTTATTGTAGTTGTAAGAGCTTTATTTAGGTATATAACTCTTATGGCTCTTTATTTAACTTGTTTGTCTTTGGAATGTACAGTCTTCTTAGGCTTTTATGTTGTATTGCTAGCTAAGCTAGTTGTTGTTGGAGACATTCAGTCTCAGTAGTTTGTGTTTATGTTTTTTTTATCTGGAACTTATGAACATTGAAGAATCTGGAATAAGATTTGTACACCTTCCCCATTTTAAATTCTAATCTATGGATATGTATATGTAAAATATATCTAGGAAACATCACAAAGGTGATGTCTTTGTTATCGTGTCAGCTTTATCTCTTTATCTGCAGAGGTATAAAAAACTGTAGTTGGGTTTGTACCTTATTGATTGATTGCAATTTGGAGACAAAAAAGTGACCACAGAATCAAGATCTTTGCTTTACAAATGATTGCAATTCTTAGTGTGATTTGTTGTAGTATTGCAAATATGATAAATAATGTATGAAGCAAGAACGGAAGCTTTGGTTTGGTCACTCTCTGTTATTCATCTCGACAAGTCTTACGCGTTCAGGTATTTGCATTTGGGTGATGGTAAATATAACAACACCAGTAAGACCAATGTTGGAATCCAAAACTCAAAAGTATTGAAGCCAAGGCAAGTTGGAAAATCAATGCTTAACATGTTGTAAGAGTAAAATCGTGTTTTAAGTCTATACAAAGAACTTTGGCAGTATCACCAAGATTTTATCAATGTAGCTGCATAAATCTAACTGTCTATGACATCCAATAGATTTCAAAGAATATTTTTATATCTGATCTGGCTTGGTCCTCTAAGGAATAACTGAAACTGAATTGGAAGCGTCTAGGTGGTTTAACCGACAGGTTCCAAGAAGATATTCTGGGAGCTCTTCTTCGGTATTCGCCTGCACAAAAACGGAAATTGCACACTCAAATCTAATGCTTCACTAAGTAACGGGAAAGAACTGAAATGGCTTAGAGTTAGACCAGGTAAGAAGAGTACTAACAAGTCTAAACCATGGGAAATTGGTTTACCTGTATCAAGAAGGCCATTTCAATGACGAGTTTGTTGAGGTAACCAAGAACAAGACTCACAACTCCTCTTGCAACAGTTGATGACCCAATATCAACGCCCAGCTGAAAATAACAGCGGAGGGGTGTAAAAAAGTACGACTCTCTTACAATGCTCAACCATAAATTTAACCAAACCTGAAAAGCTACATTGTTGCGGTGAATACTGATTCCTATCAGGATCTTACCTCAATATAGTTCTTTCCCCTGAAGTAATTGATCTCCAGGGCTTGACCAATAAGACATGCTTTCTTTCCCACACTCTGCTTAACAATCCAAGAGCCCTGACATATTTGCAAAACCCAAGCCATTTATGAATAAATCAGACAACAAAAAGGTCTAAAAAGTGGTAGTATCTATTATGCCAACCTTGGATATGTAAGGAATGAGCTTGAACCTTGAATTCCTATATGCATCATCACCATTGACAAAGCTAACTAGCAAAGGATGCTCTTCAATGGGAGTACTCATCATGTAATAAAGCACAAGGCCGTACGTTGTTGATCCAGGAACCTATAATTTCATTGAACAACAAATTGATTCTTTTAGCAAAAAATGGAAAAGCTAAAAAAAAAAAAGTGGCCACAGGAGTGTCTTCCTCTTACCTGTATATTCACGATGAAAAAGAACTCAGGTCCACCATTTGCTGCATATTTCTGCATTTAAAAAGCTTGTAAAACGTATAATATTAATAAGTAAGATGGGTAAAAATTTCAGAACAAACAATAATTAGAACCTGAACTATGCCTTCTGGGCGTCCCCCCAAATCATCCTCCCGCTTGTCAGATTTTAGCCAGTCTGCAGCTACCATTTGCATCAATGTACCCTTTGCCTTGACCTGGATCCACCAGTAGAGGATGCTTACAAATTGATGAACATTGAACAGAATGATATATTCAAAACTTCTAAGACAACAAAAGTTATTTGCTTATCTTTACCTTCTTCTGGTCTTCAAGATAAGTCTTTCCTCTGATAAGAAAAGTAGAGGGGTCGGTCGTTGACCAGCTACAAGGCAAATCACAAGTAGGATCAGTTGGAAGTGTTGTTCCATAGCAGCAAGGCATGCTACTCTCTTCCCTCGCCCTCTCATGCAGGTCAACATAACCCCTCTTTTGAACTGCGCGAGGAAACAAAATTTGTAACCATTGAAAAGCAAAACAAAATGACAAGACACACTAATAAGAGCAGACTTATCAATGAAAAATAAGAATCACCTGCAAGATCGTGCAATTTTTTCACTAAACTCGTAGCACTATTTAGTTTTGGCTGGCGAGATTCCTGCAATCAGCAGAAAACGAAAAATCAGAATTGTTATCTTTCGAAGCAAACTAAATTCACGTCTGATGTTGCTACCTGACAGCATGTGTCCAAATCAAATTCTGAGGTCCAGCTGTCATCCATATGGTCATTATCTGACGGTTCTGGAACGTCGAAAAACTCATCCAAGTCTACAAGGCTAGAGCGCTCTGAAGGAAATTTGTCTCTCTCTTCATTTGTATTGTCCTTAAACATTCCGCTTTCTATCAGAGAAGAAGAATCACCAAATACACCATCTTCGTTCTGAGCCAATCTTGAGCTTCTCGACAACTCCCCTGATGATAGATTGGAAGGCAAACTTCCATTTTTTGCCCTAAACAGCTCTCTCAGGGCTGATTCAACCAATAAGGATGTTATGACAAAAGAAAAGTGCTAAAACTAAGATAGTTTCCTTTAAGAGAATTGGCAACTACCTGAGAGTCTTCCAAGCATTTTCACAGTAATAGATCTAGCAAGAGATGGTTTCAGATAAGATCTCCAGCACTTCCAATCAACAGCAAGCATGTGCTTCACAACTGATTGCTTTCCGTTGTCTATGGGAGAAATCACATAACCACCACCTGTGATACAAAATTGCAAATGAAAACGTTAGTTACACAAAAGCGATCGATAGTTACAACCGAAAGAATACTAATCAATATGCAGTGGTCCAAATCGACAGCAGATATTATTTTAAGATACTGAAATGAGAAGTAAAACTTTGTATCTTCTTATTTAAAAAACACTCTAACTAATCATAAAAGAGTATGGAGATAATTAAGCTTCCATAAACACCAAGATAGGTGCAAAAACCCTAAAAGAAGAAGAAGTCAAATTTAAATGACACCACTGGGCTAACAAGTATTGGCAACGATGAAAATGTAATAACATGCAAAAACCAACTTCATTTCTATTTAAAACTAGGCGTACATTACTTTTAAGGCACGCACGGACATAGCCTTTCTGACGTGGACACTTCTTATGAAATACAGAGTGATAGAGAATAACTGCGACAGAATGAACAAAGGAAGATAAACTGTTAATTAATGGAACATCTGGCAGATTCAAATGAACAATAATTTATATTAAGTGTTACTAACCATATGTTCCATCATCTTCCCTTCTCCAGTAACGCCGCAGCGAAAAATCTCTTCTCTTCATCCCCCTGTCACTACATCATGTCAGTAATAAGACAACCAAAGATGAGAACTCTGGCAGAAAAAGTTGAATAGCTGACCAAGGTAACCAATCGCTGTATAACTGTTTGTGAATTATATCAGTGTGACCATCAAGATGTTCGATCACACTGCCTTGGTAAAAACAGAAATCCCATCTGCAAAGTTTTGGGATTTTGTTTAGAAAAGGTAAACAATACTTCAAATAACCCAAAACAAGATTACGTTCTATCGACTTGCTTATCTATAGAGTGGCAGTCGTACTTACTCTGATCTTGAGGGTCCGAGAGAAAGAAGTGTCTGGAAAATGGTTTCTGAGGTTCCATCAACAACGCCAACAGCCATGACAGCCGGATGATCATCCCACTGTAAAGTCAAGCAAAGAAATTATCCAAACATGATTCCTTTCCAAAACATTTTCAACAGATTAAGAGTGAAGCAGATACTGACCCTTCCAAGAGAATCTCTCTCTTTTGCCTCTTTGAAAAGCCGAAGACCTGCATGCAGCACATGTTAGAACTATGCATTCCATCAACAAAAACCAATAATAATCAAGTATGCACCATACCATTTTGACAGCCAAATATTGTCCACGGAGAAGGCGCAACAACATCAGTCGTTACAGGATCCACTCGTGCAGACGAACACAATGTCCATTCAATAGAATTTGAGTGATGGTCCCGAACTGAGCTACTCAGTCTGATTTAGGAAAATAATTCGTTCTTAAGGATAAACCGTTATAGGTGCTAAGCAACACATGAAAATTTACAGAAACTACCGGCTCAGCAATTTCATTTAATAGTTACCTAAGCGAGTCCCATCGGCTCCTGGAGCAACTAAAAGCATCTCCTGAAAATGGAGCACCCTGCATAAACCATATAACTATAAATCTCTATCCTCCAATTAGAAGAGCTATTAACTTGTTACTACTTACTAAAGGCCTTGTATTACCTTTAAAGCTGTGTCTTTAATTAAATTGATCCACCTAGCTGCATCCTCAGGACTGCTTGCTCCTAACTAATAAATCAATTAAAACAAGAAGCTTTACCTATGAAAAGTGATGTTCATCATTTCCATCAAAAGGAAAGAAAACGTAATTTACCTTACCTTTAGCTGATCATTGTGATTTGAAGTATTGAATAGTGTAAATATGAAGAATTCCTACAAATTTTAAAACAACAAACCATTATAAGAAAGAAAAAACTAAGATTTTGAAAAAGATCACATCCAAAAAAAAAACGAAAACTTTCATACTTTTCTATGAACACTTTCTCTCCCATTGTCTGTAACTCGAATACATGAATCTATAACTGCACTTCTTCCAGCATTCTGTAAAACCCAAATTCAAATTCTACTAAGTTATAAACCAAAATAGAGATTATGAACAACCAAATTGAAATTGCTATAAATCAAGTTATGGTTAATGACCTTGGATTTAGAATCAGAGATGGATTTGAAACTCTTGAGAAGATGATCTCCAAGAACAAAGTAACGTTTTCTAGAGAAATGCAATCCAAATCGATTAGATCGAATTATATACAACCAACCTTCCATCTTCGTCTCGTTCTCAGACCCAAACGCCATTATAAAATGTGTGGATTAGATAACACACAAAGCCTTACACTTTAATAACCCTAAAAGTTTCTTGATTTACAAGGAAAATTTCCAACAATCAATCAATCAAAAGAACACAGAGAAGAATAAAAACCTACAAGACCCAGCAAGTCTCGAAACCCTAGAATTTTATTTGCAAATCCTCTCTTGTAATCTCCGTTAAAAATTGAAACTTTTTCACATAAAACGACAAACCCAGAAAGAAAAAAAGAAAAAGATGGGCTCAGAGAATTCAGAGAGTAAGACGAAGATGACGAAGGATTGATTTTGAAGTGGAGATTGGATTTTTTGAAATGGGTAACCAATAATTACTGCAATTGAATTTTTTTTTCTCTGAATTTTTCAACAGGAAAAAAACCAGAGAAGGAAAACTGAACATTTTGGGAGTGTACGTAAAAGTGACAATTAAAAGAGACGAATGATTACAAGTGTAAAGAAATGACGTTAATACCCTCCTATGTGTTTCTTTCATGTATTGAAAGTTTAAACCACATAAAAATTGTCTGATTTATCATTTATTTGATGGTTGGATTTGTCTAAACATTTGTTGTTGTTGTTGTTGAGTTGTTGTAGTTTCTTGATATAGCCACTGTTATAATTGATTTCACTTTGTCTTTTGACTATGACCCATTCTGATTTACAGAAATTATATTTTATTGACAATATGAATGAAGAGTATTCGAGTAGAATAATTTTCAGAGAAATGAAGATGGATATATATATATATATATTAATGAATATAATAAATAATTAGAGTGAATGGTATCTGTTTATGTAAAAAATATTTGTATTAATTATTGTTTCGATAATTTTTGGGATCAGTGTAGGTTTTAATTTAGTTGTTGGGAAAACACTATTTATGATTTTCTAACGTTCATTATTTTGTATTTTCTAACCCCTTTATACATTATTTTCAAACTATTTTTTTTTTGAATTTTCACATTTTATATACAAAAGCTTACTAAATTTAAAAACCATATTTTACCACATTTTCTTAAGTTCATAAACTAACTATTTCAACAATATTAGTGAATGAAAAAATAGGTGAAACCCATTAAAAAAGTTTCTAGAACCAGATAGTAATTTTGGTATAGAAGCATTAGTTTCGATTGAGAAATTTGTAGAAACGTATCATAATATCATTGGTCAAGGACGAAATTGTAGTAATATGTAGGAATAAGTCATCATCATCATCATATCTTTTGTTTAAAACACAAATAAATAAGATTTTGTTGGATTGTTAGCTGTTGCAAATAATTTGGCCTATTGATCAAGACTGAAGACCATTTCTCAGTTATTTTTAATATTTTTTTTTCTACCATTCGTAACTGGCAAGTCTCATCATCACCATTCACCACAAGCTTTAATTAAAAAAATTATTCTCTTTTTAAGAGAAATTTTCATTTTAGATGATATCTGTGGGTCCATAATATAAAAATGCTTTACATAATTCCCCGAAAGATGGAACAACAACGACAACGTAGCATGGAATTGCGCGGTAATTTTTTTTTGTTTCTATTGTGATTATTCTTTCTTTTTATGGTTAGATAATTTTTATATCACAAATGTGAAAATGTGTAATTGTTGTCCTGGTCTTTTGGATAGTTTTTTTTTTACTTAAAGTGACCATTGCGCTTACGGCTTATATCTACCAATACAAAATATTTGTTATTTTTTTATAATCATTTTCGTTTTTTTCTCTGATGACACAATGAGCCATATGAGATTAGGAGAGGGAGTCTGAAAGCCCGAGTTGAACACCGACACCAACGGCTGAGACATTATTGGTTCAAAACAAACAAAGTGAAAATATCACCTTTTCAAATATGTGGTTGGTATACTCGTTTGTGGACAGATGTTTTTTTTTTGTGAATGTAATGTACATAAGGTGAATTGTAAATCTATTACAGTGGATGAAAAAAATTGTATGCAGATCCACACAGGCTAGTTATATAATTAATAAATAAATAGAAAAGAAATATTGAACTAAAATTTCTGAATATAAAAAAAACACCTGAGAAGATTTTTTAGTCGGTTTGTTAACAGTTCACCTTTACGCACAATTTAAATTTTAATAGGTCGTACTAGATTTCTACCCGCGGTACACCGCGGGTTAATATTTTTAACTAATAAAAGTAATATATTATATATTATCTTATTTATGTAATATACCGAACTATTTGTTATTGTTTTATATTGTTTATATAATTTTTTTGAAATTGAATATTTACCATAACTCAATATATGTAAAAAAATAGAAGCAATTAAGTAAAATGTTATGATTGATCTGTTTGACACGTTTAATTATTATGAATTTGTATACCCCGTAAAATGTTATAGAGATTTGTTAATAAAATATTTTATTTAAATGCTTAATGAAATGTGAAAACATGGTTACCTAGTTTACAAATATATACTCAGGTGTTCTTATAAATTTCACAGTATATTGCCTCTAAGAGTGAAGAACTTTCACTTGAACTATCTAAAATATCTTCTATAACCTTAAATCTCTCCAAAAAAATGAATCAATTATTTGAAATGAGTTGTTTTGTATTTTTTTCGTATACAATATAAATATTTTTTGGTATACGATTACGAAATTTGAAATGTAAAAATGATATAATATATATAGAATTTTAATATTTGAAAGTTAATGTTATGAGAATATAAGAATATATGACTGATAACATAAGATTGTTAAGAAAACAATAATTATCAAGAATAAAGAAATAAAATATTCAATAGAAATTTAATTTTGAAAAATAAATTGGAATCAGAAGAAATATATAGAAATTTGTAGTTTAAATTTTTATAATTTCAAATCAATTTGTTTAATTACCAAGAATTTCATTAATAGTAGCCAAAGAGTTTATATTTTAACTGTAACAAAATTATTTTTAAGATTTTCATAGATATTTTTTTCATAATTAATAACAATTAATAACAAAGTATTTAATTTGTTAAATCAATTTTTAATAATTTTAAAATTTTAAAGGGATTTCAAATTTGATATAATAGTATCGGGATGAGTATAAAAAGGATTTTAGAATTAAAATAAAGATATGTAAATATTTAGTTTAGATATTCATGGTAACAAAATGATATTTTCGATTTATAGAGATATTTTCTCACAGTTAATAGCAAAATAATTTAATTTTGTAATTTGAATTTTAATAATTCGATTGTTTTAATTAATATATAAACTGTTTGATTAGAAAATAATATTAACAAATAATTAATATAATTTAATAATTTAATTAAAAAATAGGTAGAAAGAGAGAGATAAAAATCTTAATTAGATATTTTTTTATAATTAACTATATAAGATAATTATTAGATATAAATAATTATGTTTGTTTACTTTGATAACATTATTTTATTAATAGATGCTTGTAAATATTGTTTGGAAACAAAGATTAAAATACTTATTTTTTAATACGATAAGAGATATAAAAATATTTTTTTTTAGAAAATCATTTAAAATAATAAAATGTATATATTTTGAAGATAACATCAAATCTAATTTTACACAGAAAATGAATAAACTAACTGATTTTGTTTTTTTGAAAACAATCTAAGAAAATCTTAAAATTCTTTTTTTTAAAATGATTCTGTTTTATTAAAATAATCTTAAAGGCTGATAAATAAGTTTTAGATAAATTATATATATATATTTGTTTTAATGAAAAACGTATTTTAATATATATATACATATATATTAATAAAAATTTAATTTTCTGATTAGTTTCTAAATATTATTCTATGAATAAATTTTAATATAAAACACATACATGACAGATTTATAAAAAAATCTCATAATTAATTAATCATTTGGAAAAGTAGTTATTTAAAACATAATTAGGAAGTGTTTGGTTAATTAGATAATATTATCTAATTAAAAGATGCTTGTAAATAGTGTTTGGAAACAAAGATTAAAGTACTTTTTTTTTTAATAGGAGAAGAGATTATCCCTGAAAATTAGGCTATAAATTTACCAACCCTCCTTAAACTTCGTACAACACCAACCACATGAGTATGATATTTTATTCCGGAGAGTAATTAGCCTAGGACCTTCTTCCTTCGAAGGGTAAATTTATCGCCCATCATTTTCTCCATAAACTCAAAACAACCTAATCAAAAAATTATCACCCAAAGCTATCTTGATACTAATTACATCTTTAAGAAATATTTGGCAAGTTAACTTTATTTTTGTAGAGAACAACCATTTGATTATTTGAACATGAACAATATAACACGAGCTGGAGAAGATAATTTCATCTTTGTAATGTCCGAAATGGAGGAAAATGAAATATGTAAATGTAAATATGAAAAAGAATAGAAAATGCCCATTGGCTATTTCAGTTTTTTACAAAAACATTATCAATGAATGGACCAAAAAAAGAGGCAGAATTAAAAAGACAAAACATAAAGAAAGAGTAATTGTGTGATCATACTGGAGAATGTTTGTCTAATTTCTTGGCTTCATGATGGTTCTCTTTGTCTTGGCCCAGAAGCGGTGTCGTATCTCTATCTTTCCCCTATTAAAAATTAAACAAAACCAAACAAATTAATAAGTACTTAGAATATAAACTTTCATAAGACTAACTATTTCCATCTTTTCATCATTAATTAATAGTGGTGGAATACGTACAAGAAAAGTGGAATCAGATGAGACTTGTTTAGATTTAGAAGCAACGGAGCAGAAGTAAGAGTATAGAAGCATGCCGAGGACAGCGATGAGGATTCCTGCGATGTTACGAGGTGTGAAAGGATCATGGAGGAGAGTGTAACCAAATGCGAGTACCAAACACGTTTTGAGATGTCCTAAGACTTGGTACGTCACCGGAGATGTCTTTCCGATCACTAGAAACGTGCTGAAGTTAACCGAAACCGCTATCAAACATGACAACGTTATGAACCCCTGCATGTATACAACAACATGATTCAGCCGTGTTTCATCATGTGCAACTAGAAAACATTCAAAAAAAAAATTTGGTTAAAAAATTCTTTTTAGAAAAACTATACTTCAAACATATCTTTACTAAAAAGAACTCATATAACATACAAAATATTTTAAGACGATTCTGATAAATTTTACAAAATTATTTTCTATTAGGAATGTTATAATACGACCATGTCTAAAAATGAGTTAGGTTGAAACGGGCCAGGCTAAATAAATGGGCAGACTTTAATTGAGCCGGACCAATCCACCATAACAACTCTAAAAATCAATCGTGATAGGAAACAAATAATTTTACCACGACGATGGGAGAGTAATGGAAGGAGAAGACATTGAGACGAGTGAGGTACTTGTCCACAAAGGGACCTGAGACGAAGAGTATAGCAGCTTGGAACGGGGCAGATTGATATAAGAGTTGTGTTGATGTCACGTTTAGTCTCTTCTGGATTGTGTTTGTTAGCTTCAACACAACATTTTATCAGTCATATTAATTGTATTAGCTATTGATTAACGAAACATATGAATTACAAAGCATACAATTTGGCCGACACAAGTTGTGGCGATGGCAAGGAGAGAAAGAACAGAACCAACAAAATTGAGCTGAAGATCTGTGATTGATGCTATTCCAACCCCAACCAGCAGCAGAAATAATGAGAATTTTATCTTCTGGCTGCAAAACCAAACATGTTACTATTTTAAAGAATATAATACAAACACGTGTATACAGTAAAATGAGCTCTATTTTCTAAAGTTTGGCATCATTTTCTTAAATGACATGTCAATATATTGTAAATTTTTGAAAATGAAACAAACAATAAAGATAATAAATAGTTAAAAATGAAACATCATCATATTGATCGTATTTATGATACTTGTAAAATACTTTGATATATAATATAAGTTATGGATAAGGAACAATCAATTAATTTGTCTACATTTGAATCAAAGCAAATCCAAAAAATGTGAAAACGAGTGAGTACTCAATTAGATTTTTAAAAGAAAAAAAAAGAATAAGCAAGGGTTCACCTGAACTTCTTGTTAAGGAAGAGTGTTTCCAATACAACAGTGAATGGTATAATAGCAAGTTTAGTCATCTGCCATTATTCAAATAAAAACCATTGAATTGGTGAATCATATAAGCATTACATGATGAAGATAGAAAAAAATATTACTTGGTAGAAGCCGATAGAGTTGAAGCCGAGGCTGAGATTGAGGAAACCAATGGAGATACCATTGAGAAGACCAAAGAGAACAACTGTTCTCATGTCTATTGGTTTATTCTCAAAGAAGTTAAGTTTATATGCCACATGAAGTGTGCAATATGTTACCATCAAATGCCAACTAGTTAATGTTGTTGCTGCAACAAAAAAAAACCATAGCCAAAAACCAATAAATATTACAATTTACAACATATGTTATAACATCGATTGTATAATTTCATCAAAAATATATAAAAAGTATTGATTGTATGATATTTCAAATCAGTCATCTCTTGATGAAAAGAAAAGTTGTAGTTACCAAATGGGAAGCCAAGATTAGTCATCAAAGCTTTATTGCAAATGACAATGGAAACAGAAGATGCAACAGATAGAAACAATGCTCCAATCACACCCATTTGCAAACTCTTCATCTCTCCCATCTTTTTTTTCTCTTTCTCTCCTCTCTGCCCTTCAAATCTATGAAACGAAGAGAGATAGAGAGAGATAGAGAAGGTTTTTGAATTTGATGAAAGAGGAAATGCAAAGGAGATATATGAGGTTTTTAATTATTATTTTGTTAGTATAAAACAGGTTGGTGCCTAACACCAAACTTTTGTTCTCTCCTAATTTCATATTTTCTTAATGATGTCATATTTATTTATACACAAGATACATGAAAAAACTATTATGATTTATGTTGCTTAATATATGGTTTTCATCATAAGAGGGTTCATCCTAATGATATGAAAGCTAATTCTTAACCATAAAAAAATACATAGGCAACAGAGAGAAAATAGTAAATAAAGGGACATTTCCTTTATTTCCGTGGAAAAATAATTGACTTGAATTAAAAGCAAAAAGGAAGGTGAAACTGAAATTCTTTTGGAGAAGATATTTTTAATAGACAATAAAAAATAAAAATTGGAATATGGATTTGGTGTAAAGCTTCACATTCACTCCAAAGTCCAAGCCAATACACTTCTATCAAATCTCATACTACAATATCAATAAAAAGGGTTTCAGATGCCCCTATAAAAGTCTAATTAGCGTATAATGTTCTATAAAAATAATTATCTATATTTTTTTTATCCTTTTACCATCCTCGAAAGATACTCTTTATCAGCTTCAGCCAATCTATTCTGAAACGTAGTCCATTCCATTTTGCATCTATCTCTTACTCCTTGCCATGGAGCTTTCCCATTCTCTGACTTACCTTGACTTCCAAGAGATGGTATCACTTTATGTATTATCCATTGCGAATCCACAACTCCAATCTTCTCATGAGCAGGCTGCAAAAAACACATATAGATAGATCTTTTCATAATCCAATCCAGAGTATGTTATATATATTGTTCAGTATTAAGCAGAGGGTTGAAAACTACTTACTTCAACGCATCTTCTAAGCGCAAAGTCGAGACCCCATCCATGGACTAGATCGTTCTGTATGAGAAAGGTAAACAAACTGTTCAATCACATGAAATCCTCAAGCATTAGTTTGAGAGACTAGGACTAGTTCAGATAAACACAAACCTGAATCATATGCCATACACATCGCCATGCTTCTCGAGAAAATACAGGCGCCATTATTTCAACAAATCTGTGGGAGATGATAATGAATATTTGCTCTTGAGTGAGGCTAAAGAAAGAGGTTTAAAGAAGAGAAAGAGAGATTTACGCAGCACATGGAGGTAAATGCGGGTCCTTACACCATCCTGCTTTTTCTTTTGTATCTCTGTTCACCAGTAAAAACAATTCAAACTTAGTTCATAGCTAAAACACATTCTTAAGTCAGAGATATAGAGAGATATATCTTACTTGTGGACCTCTCGGTCACCTCTTCGCTTTGTCATTTCCCATGTGAGTCCATTGTTGGGTTCTAGGCCTGGTTGAGAAATCTCTAAACCATGCTTCTTAACTAACTCAATGTACCTAAAGTTTTAATAGAATTCCATTATTACATGCAAATACGACACTGATCTGCTGCATCAAACCAAGTAACTTACTTATCCGCATTGAAGTGCTCCACTCCAAGATCCTCATCCCATATAAATATGTACTCGTACGCTGACACAACATCAGGATGCAAAAATCTCTTCGCGTACCACCTGCAAACACAATTTGATAAAACATCAAGATTTTACAGAATATTTGATGACTACACTCGTCTTTAAACTACCAGATGACTCACCATTTTGTTTGCTTTCTTGTACTAATATGAATCGCGCTCTTTGACCACTCAAATTGGTCCCACTCAGTTGTCCGGCCATCATAATGGAAGAGCAAAATCTGGAAATCTGCAGAAAACTGAAGAAATGACAAGAATAAACAAATCTGAGTGTATCCAGCAAAGAAAACATAAAAACTAAAAACATTACAATATTACAGAACCTTCTTAACAACTGCATTAATATGGTTCCTCTGCTCCAACCCAACTGTAAATGTCACAAGATATTTTGGTTTCTTCTTCAAATCCTACAAACGTTTATGGTTTCAATATTAAAATTTCCAATCATCTAGACAAATTTGCCAAACGTATAAATCACATGTAAACTATAAAGAATCACATACTTCATTAGGTTCTCCCCATAATCTACGCAAGTAAAAATCAGTTTTAGCCACAACAATCCCTGGAGGTAGTAGCTCTGCACCACGCGGATTAGTAGGAACAGATATCTGCAATCACACAGATAAAAACAATACACTTCATCCAAAATATATTTCCTTTTTTCAATCAATAATATAACTGATTCATTTATCGTCAAAATGGCCTTGAAGAAAATATACCTCAGGAAATTTTCTTGAACCGATATCTTCAGGAGATTTTCCACTAGACAACAATTTCCCATCAAGAGATGATATAAGTCTTGAAGGTATATTAATCTGCAGTAACAAAAAAACAAAATTCAACAGACAAAAAAAAAAGTGAAAGTGACTCATATAAGCAAAAAAAAAAAAGATCAAAACTTTGAGAAACTAAACATCATACCTTAAAAGAAAGTGAAGGTAATGTGATACCAATAAAAGTACCAAACACTATTCCCAAAATTGTTGTGATAATAACTTTTGCATTTTCACTTGTTCTTCTTGGCGCACCACTGCAAAGCTAATCACTAAGTAATCTTCTTCAAACTGAAATCAAACTCCAAAAAAAAAAAAACTCCTCTTTTGTATATAACAAAATCAGAAAATATTATTACCTTCGGTGCATTGTTCCCATTTAGTTTGCAATATCTTTTTTTCTTTCCAAAGCTTCGAAATTGATTCAAGGCTTGAGTAAACTTTGTGTTTAAGCAATAACCCAAAAACTGATTATCAATGAATAAAACAGAATTAGGATTTTTCAAAACAATTATAATCAATTATTACTAATGTGTGAAGTTTAAATTATTTAATTTTTCTTAAACATCAGGTTTAATTGTAAGATAGAATCAGTCTAAACAATAACAAATCGACAAAAATAATAAATTATTACAGGAAAGTGTAATAAACAAATATAATCAAAATTTGATATTTCAAAATTAAGCTATGTATATAGAACATCAAATTCAGTATAAAAGAAGATGAATTTGTAGATTCTGAAAATCGAATTATTACTTACAGGATTTAGATCTCAGAGATCTTAAAACGCCGGTGAAAGCAACTTATAGGTTAGAGGAAATTCTCCGATCCACGAGAGCAGAGAGTGAGCCTGTGTGAGATGAGAGGTGAGATTTGGGTTTTTTTAACTCTTAAAGCCCCAAACTTTTTTTTTATTTTTTATTTTTTTAAACAATCTCCTGGTTATAAGAAGAGATATATGTAAGGCTAAATTTTTTTTAAAATCAGTTATATTATATAGATAATTAGATTTATCGAAATATACTATTATTAAACGGATTAAACACTAATAATATGAGTTATTATTTATACAGAATATATAAATTTAATAAATTATTTAATATCTATATTTTTATAAAAAATACGAAAATAATTTTATTTTAAAATTACAAAATATTCTTCATGCTCTTTTATAATTTAAAGTTTTTAAATTATTAAGATTTATTGTTAATATATATATATATATTTATTATAAAATTATTTATAGCGTTCGTTTAGATTCCAATAAAGTTTTTGGGGATACGGTGAGAATCACGGCTGGCCATCTAAGGCTTTCTTTGAACATTGGTAAAAACGTACATTTAAAAAAATACAACTCATTTACATCTTCTGAGCCCAAACATTTATTATTGCATAAAACCGTTAAATCTACCCAGAATTCGCACAGTCATACACCAGTCCTGAGTCCTATGTACATTAGATACAGAAAAAGATATGTAAGGGTTTGTAGCAAAAGTCATATGGGCTAAGTTTGAGAGTCAAGCAGCCTATAGATGGTCCATGCACATTTGTGCTTGGGCCTAGTATTCTACGTGTGTGTTTAATCGCGTATAATTTGGAAATTATATGCTTTGGTTTTAGAGGTTTCAAATGGGTTTAAACGTCAAAAAGTCTTGTGAGTTTAGGGTTTCAGCTTTAAATTCAAATTTTCATATCCAACAAATTTTTTATTTACTAGTCACAACAAAAAAAAGGATCTATATAGAGAACACGAATTACATTTAAAACTCGTTACCAAAAAAAAAAAAAAAAAACCAAAACCCCCGAGGATTGAATTTTTCGTGGGGTGAGGTGATATTACAAAATACAAACTAAACAAAACCAACATATTGTTCTGTCTTTTCCAGTTGCTTGGACTAAGTTTTCAATTCAATAAAGAGGATCCCAATTTGGAGAAACATTCAATTGGGCTGTCCTAATTAAGGAAATTAATTAGTCCTTTCTCATCTTGAGATTTTACAAGTGGGACTAAACCCTATCTGCTCCATCTCCCAACTTTTCTTTGAGGCTACCTTCTCATGCCTTGGTACATATTCCTAAGAAATCCAAAAAAAAAAAACATTTAAATTAATTTTTGGATAGAATATATAGCCAAATAAAGAGAGAAAGGAAAAAAGGAACCTCAAGTTTCTTGACAAGTTCTTCAGCAGAAGGAGCAGAGACAATGATATGACGAGCCGTTGGTGAAATGAAACCTTCTTCCACTGCTTTGTCTATGAATGATAACAATGAATTGTAGTATCCTTCCACATTCAACAGTCCCACCTTCATAATATTAAGAGTAATTAAGGAAAACAAATAATTACATTTCTTGTAAAAGTTAAATAAATGTAAAATATACTGTTTGATGGCAATAAATAATATCATTGAATTTTCTTAACTATATCCATTTTTTTGTCTTGTTAGTTACCTAATTCACTCTAAGATTAATTCAGTTATTATAATAGATGTAAATACTAGAAGTGGAGGCAAAATGATTACTGGTTTATCATGGATGCCAAGCTGTGCCCAAGTGATTACTTCAAGAAGCTCTTCAAGTGTCCCATACCCACCTATATAATTTTCCAACATTAAATACCATTTTACTTATCAAAATTTTACAAAATTATTGATTATAAATAATGTGGATAAGAAAACGAAAAGGAACCAACCAGGTAAAGCTATAAAAGCATCAGAGTGCTTAGCCATCTCAGCTTTCCTTTGGTGCATGTCTGCTACTGCCTTCACTTCTCCCACTGTCTCTCCTGTTATCTTTATTCACATTTTACAATTTTTACACATTATTATTATTGTTGTTATTATTATTACCACTCACTCACCACTTGTGTCTTATATATTTCCAAAACAAAATGACAAAACTCTTACACACTCCCACCACTTGTTTTATGGGTTTCTTCCTCCAAATATATGTGAATGTAGTAAATTGATCTTATGCAACTGTTTTAAATTCAACATGTAAACTTTTTTTGTGTAAAGAAATTCAACATGTAATTTACACAATCCAATTAATCTTATGCAATCATATTTTTAGCCCATAATGTTGTAAAAAAGATAGATGTAATGATGATTTAGTCTCTCGAGGTGTTTCTCTGGCATTTACCACTTTGACCATAAAGCTAATCATGTTTTGGGCAACATGATTGGTGACTTTGATTTTTTTTTTTTCTTAAATGAACTCTTATAACAAAACAAACAAAAAACAGATAGGGAGACATGAAAATACCACCGGCCAATAAATTGGTTTTTTTTTTGTCTCAATTGAAACCATCTATAATATGAGACAAATATAAAATACGTGTTTAAAGATAACATTTATGAGGTTGATGGTCTTGTTAAACTATCTACCACCAATTCTTTAAACTTTAATTTTTATTTTATTTTACGAAAGTGGTAAGAAAAGAACAATAGTTAATCAATGTTATTCTGGAGTTATATTTCGGACGTACCTCTTTTGGCATTAGTGTCTTGGGGATAATCCTGAAGACAGTAACAAGACAAAAAAAAAATTTGGGTTAAAAAGTAAACATCACAATTACTACACGAACGCCAAAATTATCCATTTTATTATACGTTTATATTATTTTGTTTTCTCTTAAATGACTCGTGAAAATTAAATTCGAATGTTGATAATCTATTGGCCTGGACATGAATCAAGTGGATTAGAAGAATTATAAGTTTTGGTCCAAAAAAAGAAGAAGAAGAACTGTAAGTCTAACCACATAAATCATAATTTGTTTTTTCTTTTCTCTTGTGAATGGTGACAAAGTATGGAAATAGAACAAACGATTTTACCACATCGAACCGTCTTTTTCTTTATCACTATTTATAGCCTAAAGTTTTATAAAGGGTGTAAGAAACTAACCCAATGACATGGCGACCTCCATTGAAAACAGCTTGAGAAATCAATCCCATTAAACCAATGCTCCCTCCACCGTAGACAAGATCGATATTTCTTGATACCTACAAAAAACAACATTTGATTTTAGTAATGTTTGGTATTAATTTGAGGGGTCGCTTTCATAGTTCATTAGTAAGAAAAACAGAATACAATTGTCGACAAAAGAAAAAAAACCATTACATCTAATAGTGGATAAAGATATATATTGACCCAATAATTACATCTACTGTAACTTTTTGACACCTTGAAAAATAAACCCATTACATCTAATAGTGGATAAAGGTAGAAAATCCATAATCACATTTTCTGATAAAAGTACCCACGAAAGTACATGAAATAAAAGATGGTAAAACAAAAAATGTATGAACTTTACCATCACAATTCAACTAAAATGTTTTTTTTTTACTTTCTTCCTTTTTAAGCTTTGGAATTATGTTTCTACCAGTTACCTCAGCCAGTACAAATCAAAGATAGTATTCTTCTTTTTTTTTGTTAATTAAGATAACATTCTTTCAAATAAAATCATCTAAAGAAAATAGATAATGGTAAATATTCCTTCATGAATAATTAACTCCAGTAACTCAAAACGGCTTAAACACTTTAGTTATGACAAGTCAAATGATTTAAACCCATTTCCGAGCAACTTGTAAAATCTTTATTGGGTCAACGGAAAAAATAAATTAATTGAGATGCAACTTTTAATATTCATGTATTTACAAGACGTCAAAAAGTATAATAATAATTATTATTTTTCCTTGGTGGCAAAGGAATTTATGCCTGGTTATTTATGTGGTTTTGATTTTCTACCATTTCCTTTTAACATCTACTTCTAAGTAAGAAGAAACAAAGTCTAAGTCGTAACTCATGATAAAAGGAGGTCTAAGACATGAGTCTTCCTAAAAAATTGGTACTGCTAAACTTTCACTGTTATTCTCAAAAAGTTTTCAAACTAGAAGAGGAAAAACAGAGCTTTGTTGAGGGTTGTTCTTAAACTGTAACCAAAAAAAAAATGGAAGTTCAATTTCCAGATTCAGAGTTTAATTTTCTTTTGTTAACAAATTTTTTTAACTCTTGTTTACAAAATTCTATAACAAGAGAAATAAATTTCTCAAAAAAGGAAGTGAAAATGGAAATTTACCAGTTCGGTTCCGAGTTCGATTGCAGCATCTCTGTAACTGGGTTTATTACCAGCACTACTTCCACAAAACACACATATTCTCTTGAACTTCGATTTTGTCTCCATGTCTCTCTTCTTTTTGCCCCCACACAAAGTTTTTTAAAGATTTTTTTTCTCTGAAAGATGATTCTATCTTTCTCGTTGTGATTGAAGTGTATGTTCTTTGCACGTATATATAGAATATTGGGCGGTGGGGTATATACCCTAGCTCTTACGCTTCCTAATAGTAATATCTCAAAAAGAACTTTTAAATAATTAAATAAATATTGCCTCATGAGTTTGACATTTTTTTTATAACACGAGTTTGACATTCTTCCATAATCAATAGATTATAAATGGTTGAGAGAAAAAAAAAATTAGAAGTTAGAATAGAGATTGTCTTATTCCTTGTGTGTTCACTGGAGACCAATATTATACCATTACAATGCACTAAGTGTCTTGAAAAAAGTGCACATTCATTATATGTATGTCACATGCTATTAAATATTACTTCAAAAAGTACTTTTGTTGACAAGGTGTGTGGATTCGATTATGTTTAAAAGTTGCCGACTGATTCTCCATAGATCACATTTTAAAATTGTGATAGCAGAGGACTTGGCACAAGAAAAAAAATCGAGAATAGGTTAGTTTAACGAAACGAATACAACATAACAAAGTTTGGAAGTCGATTTTAAGTGGTGTTTATTAGAGATATCTACTTCCGACTTGTTTCTTCAGTCTCATTCATTTCCGTTTCATTATTCTCTTTGTAACTCCTAATTGTATTATGTTATATGTATGATGCATCTTTGTACATCTTCTATTCTCAATTAATGAAATAAAACAAGAGATTTCAAACATCTTTCAATGCTAATTTTTTAAAACTATTTTCTTGACGTTTTAAAAGATTTTTTTTTGATATAACAGTTTAAATCAATAAAACTAACAAAAAGCCTAAACTATTAACCTTTTTATAAAGAAAAAAATACTAATGCAACTAAACTAATAAAAAACATTATTTAGAAATAAGAAAATGATTACTGTGTGACACCCTCTCGGAAATCGGAACGGGTATTTTCGTCCAAACCAATGAACACAATACGGGTATTTTCAACTGCGCAAGTCTCAGAGCTTAATTAATATGATGGTTTCATTAGGGTTAATCCAAACAACAACTGAGGTTACTGACTCCCCCAAATTTGGTAAATTTGATACGTGTTTACTCATACGGAAAACATAAATAAATCTAGCACCCTAGAGTATATAGTTTGTTACAATTTCATGTATACTAGGTAGGGCTGGGCGTTTGGATATCCGATCGGATTCAGATCGGGTATTTCTGATGTTCAGGTGTTCTGGTGTAGAGATATAGGATCTGATCGGGTATTTTAGAATTTCGGATCAGGTTCGGGTAAACACCCATCGGGTTCGGATATTTTCGGGTATACCCGAACTCAAATAATTTTTGAACCAAACTTTAAAAACTGATATATATTCACTATTTTTTTTTTTGAAATCAACCCAAATTCATTAAAACTATATAAAATATCAAAATAAATACAGAAAATTCAAACCACCAAAACAAAGCAAAACACAAAGTTTATTTTTTTATTTGTTCTTGAATTTATGAAACATTTAACATTAAATAACAAAAAATTTTAAGTAAAAATTATATAATATAACTAAACCAACACATGAAAATTAACATATATGAAAATAAAAATAAGAAAAACTAAAACATTTAAGTTTTATACAAGTTTAGATTACTTTGGGTGGAGTTCGGGTTGTTCGGATATATCCGATGAGTAAAAAATATACACCGATCGGATATTTTAGTACATCTATACCCGATCCGAACTTTTTACTTCGGGTTGGGTTTGAATTCGGGTTCGAGTATCGGTTATTATGCCCATGCCTATATACTGGGTGTTATCTGTTTCATGCATGTGTGCACATAGATTAAATGTTATCAAATAATTAAATTATAAATAAGAATGTTCAATACTGATATAGTATATATATATATATATATGAAAATATTTATATACATAAATAATTCATATTGTTAAAAGTTAAATTTAGGGTGACTTAAGGTGAAAAGAGTTTATTGTTAATTCTTATATATTTTCTTCATCATCACATATAATATATTTTTTGTTAATTATTTTATTAAATGAAAGTTTAATATGATTCAAAATAATGTTAAAAAGTTTAGTTTAGTTTTTGAAATATAAATCTACAATAGAAAAATGTAATTATATATTTTCCATTTTAATATACTCTTACTTTATAATTGATGATCATTTTTCCATTTGTATTGATTCTAATTATTAGGGATAAAAATAAAAACTTATTCCAACACACAAAATACTATTTTCCGAAGCCATTTTTTCTTCCAAAACAAACATTAATAAAGAAAAAAGGAGTATATATCATATAAAAACCTCCCTGCTAGGCATTAGTCGGGCGGTCGGGGTGGACTCACCGCCTAGGCGATTAATTGGAAAGTAGACGAGATTAATCAAAGATTAGTTTTAGGTTATTTTAATATTTTTAAAAAATATTTATCTATTATATTAAACTTTTAAATAATATTATTTTCAAAATTATAATAATTACATGAAAACGTAGTATTAAGAATTTATTTTATGATTTTTATTTAAAATTTTAATATAATTTATTATTAAACATCACAAACTTTCTATATAAATGTCTAAATAACAAAAAAAATTATACTTGAAATCTAAAATAATCGGATTATAATTTATTCAAAGAATTAGTTATTAATCGAAACAGCGAGTCTGGATATAATAGAAATTTTTAGAACATGGAAATTTTCTACTTAAAAATCGCATAATTAACTTTATATTAATGTACTAGCTGAAGTTTTTTTGTTGTTGTTAAAGTCTAGTAGCCAAAGTTGATGGCACGAGGGTAGTACATTTTTCAGTGCCACCAGTCTTATAACATTTAATATTGCAAATTTCTCGATAATTTTTTCATCTAATATAAAATAATAAATTATATTAAAAAATTATGGATCTGTTAAAAAGTGTGTGAATCTCTATGATTGAGCCCTTCATTTGAAAAACAATGGCATGCGGTTCTTAGTTTTATGTTTATCTTATAAGATCGAGCGCTTGCATAAGAAATGGCACGTTGTTTAAAACACTGAATTAAGAAAACAGAAAACAACCGAATATTTACAAATGTAAGTCAATCCCAAAAAATAAGATAATGTTATAACGAATGTTTGACTATCAACATTGTCGTGCTTAATGTTAGGGATGTCCACAGTCAAGATATCCGAAATTTTTAAGGTATTCAAATCCGGATTTGAAGAATTATGGATTTGATCCGTATCTGTCAATATCCACGGATATCCGGATCCGGATCCGTGAGAAATAAGTAAAATTCATAAAATAATAATATAAAATTATTAAAAATAAATAAATAATAAAAATAAATTGAAAATAATATTAAAATAATTAAAAAACATTAAAAAATATTTTTACTTTGTAAAGTTTTTAAAATATCTAAATTTTTTATGTAAAATTTATTTTTATTATATTTTAAATAATTTTCTATATATTAAATTATATATATTTAAGTATTCTATATATATTTTAAATAAAAACTATACATAAACACGGATCCGGATATCTGAGGTATCAAAATAAAATATCCGGATACCTTAGATATCCTTTTTTCGGTTCGGATCGGAACGGATCTCAGATTGGATCTCGAATCGAATCTCAGATCTCGGATAATTTGCCCAAACCTACTTAATGCCATACAAATTTTCACCTTACTCATTAGGAATTAAATAAATTATATAGTTTAGTAACTTGTACGGAGAGTGCTATCGTCGTGTTATAACAGAAATATACATTTAATAGTAAATGTATGTTATAGATAAATAAATATGACAATAATGTAATTTATCTAAGATGTTGTTTCTATCCAAGAATGTCAGTTAGAGCCGAGAATCTTGGGAGATAGCCGAGAATCTTGGGAATCTGATATAAACTAGTCAATGATAGATCACAGATTAAGTTAGAATTTTGGCTACCAAAAAACAGCCTCCTATGTTAATAGACTGCGGACATGGGTTTCAAAGATTTTTCTTGTAGAACATTATACATATTTTTGTTAGTTTCATTTATTCTGCACCAACTGTATTTAAACACATTAATCACATTTATTTCGTACTAACCATATAGATTGGAATGTTTTGTCTACTGCAATCATTTAATACTTTGATTTCCCAGTATCACTGACCAAACTTCCTAATTGGTTCTTCTCTTTTGAGCCACATAATGTGGCAAAAGTGATTTATAAAAATCCCAAGAGAATTCTATCTGGTTAAAGTTCGAATATTTACTTGATTTCTTTTGACAAAAAATACCTACACAAATACAATATTTTTTTGTTTTCTTTTTGTTAATCACACAAATACAATCTTCATTTTAGGATTCTCTGTAGGAGATTCATGGTTCAAATTCAGGGACAGTAGAAAAGCCAAAACACTAGATTTCCACCTACAAAAATGTATTAACATGTGAAAAACATGATGGTTTAAACTAATATTTTATCTGCTAACCAATGTTCAAGAAAACATTAGATACTGTTCGGATGGTGACCCTCCACCTACCGCCTACAACGCCTAGTCATAATCTAAGTGACTTTAGACAGTTTGAGCGGTTTAAATAATTTTATAATCAAAATATATATTATATTAACATAATATAATATAACATCATAAAATTATAAAATTGAATAATTTAAAAAGTTTAAATTATAAAAACATGAAAGTATCAATATTTTGTAATTTTAAGTTTTTAAGTACCATCATTTTACTATTTTTAATAATATATATATATTAAATAATTTATTAAATTTGCATATCTCACATAAGCCATAATTTATATAATTAATGTTTAATTGATTTAATAATCAAATATTGCCTAAAAATCTAACTATCCGTATAATATAACCGATTTTTAAAAAAATTAAGCGGTTTAGACGTTAATCGGACGATTTAAAGGGGTCTACTACCTAGGCGACCGGCTAAAACGCTTTTTAGAACATTACTTCTAACAACTCTCTCTGTCTATACATGCCTAAAATTATTATTTTTAATAGTTTCACAGTTAAAAAAATTAACATAAGAATTCAACTCATGATTTAGAAAATAGCATAAATTCAAAATTCGTAGTTCATATTTTTTAAAATATTAGTAATTTTGTAAATATTGTTTTCCATAAAATGTGAATTAAAACAAAACACGAGATATTTTGTGTGGTGATTTACATTATTATACGAAAATAATTCAATTTGTTTTAACGACTCGACCATAAGAGAAAACTGAACCACATCCTGTGCCTATAACGAATTAAGAGGCTGATTGGTTATCACTATTACTGTAGACTTTTGTTTTAGGCTTTTCGCTGTAAAGATTTTGACTGAAAAATTTTAACTTTAAAAACTATGACTTTAAATATTTTTCAAAGTTTGACTATTAAAATTATAATTTTATATAAATAATTTTTATTATACCATATTTAAATAAAAATAATTATATAAATAAACTTTATCAATAATATATTTAAAATGTAAAATAATAATTTATAATATATATATATATATATATCAACTAATTTTATTAGCACGATAAATTAATTGTTAACTACAATAATACTAAATTTTATTTATTAATTACTAAAAGAATTCTGATGTAAATAACTAATAACTATATTTAATACAATCTTTATTAGAAACTATTAATTAATAGTATTTATATTTTTTACCAAAAACTAATTTAAATTATTCATCTAGATTTTATTCTAAATCTATTAAAAATATATTAGTTTAAATACTTTTGATTCAAAATATATTATTTTGAATGATAAAGATTAAATTATTTTAAATATTAATAATAAAATATAAGTTTAAATTATGAACAATAAATTATTTTGAATAGTAAATAATAAATTGTTTTTAATATATGATTTTCATTTATTATTTATATGTATGATTTTAATTAGGTCTTCCACATAAACTTATTAATTAGTTGTAATTATTATTTATTTTCAATTATTTAATTATTGGCAGAAAAAACTTATTTGAACAATTGATACCAATATAAGAATTGGATGTATTATTATTACTATTTAATATATTAATTTCCATTGTTTATTTTAATTTTAAGTGTTTTTTCTGAATTAACAAATAAATTAAAAATATCTAAAACTTACGTAATTTTTTAGAGCCTTGAAAGTCTTATTTTTAAGACTTTAAAAATTTAAACTAAAACTTTTTTAAAAACTTTAGAAATGATAGTTAGACTTTTAAGGCTTTAAAACAAAAAAAATTTTTAAAGTCTGTTTGGATGAAAATTTACTTTAAAGACTTTAAATTGTTTTAAAGCCTTCAAAGTCTCCAATCAATCACTACCTAAAAGAAGTGAATATATATATATATAAGTCATGTACCGATTTTAACTTTCTAAAATATGTGAGACTAATGTTTTATAAAAGAAAACAAACCTATAAAACCCCCAATACTACTGTGATTCAACTTCTTTATTATTTATGATTCACCTTAATAGTTGTATAGGATATCAAATACATGCATATATATATATATAGCTTAACATTTGAAATCATAACATTGCCGGTACATAACAATGACATTTAAAGGGAATAAAGTAATACTGAAATAATTTCCAGATCACATATTTCGAGCATAACTTGTTGTAGTGATCGGTGACGGGTTGCCTTTTCTATTTAAAGACAACTTCAGTATCACTGGACATTCCTTAATTGCCAAAGAACCAAATACATTACGACACTTATCTCTTACACTAATCAGTTGTGGCTTCACCATTTTAGGAAAGTATGGTCCACCACCTTGTGTCCATCAAATTAATTATTTGGTACATATAAACAAAGGTCCAAATTCATATAAATAATAGAATTTGTCTAGAATGTAATATGCATTGAATATGAGCATAAGGTGTAGCCAACAAATTCACATGTAATAAGTCAACTATACTAGGAATCCCTTCGGGCTTTGGTATCTAATAGAAGTTTTAAGGTGATCGTATTCTTCCTATAAGTAAAAATGCTTTCATTTCTGAAGCATGGCCAATATATATAACATGAAGAATATATACGAGTCAAGAGATGTGAATGTTGTTTAAGAAAAATTTTGTTAGTAATCAACATGAATTATAGTTTAGTTTGTTGTTGATGTATCAGATTTCTCATTTTCATTGTTGTCGATTAGCTTGAAACCTATATATGTCCAGAAACTAGAGACATGGTAGCATTTGAAGAGTTTCATGTAACAGTTATGATTCATGAGACTATGCCAGCTTCAGATCTTATTGTGATGGATGATAATCTATTGCTTATATTTTGACAACATTATTTATTTTAGTAGTAACATAATCTTTTAGGATTTCCAGGGCTTTTCATTAGGTTTTTCATTAGGTTTTTTGGATTTTCTTATAAATACTAGACTACACATATATTATATGGTTTTCTTCAGTTATTTTTTGAAGTTAATAAAAGAGTAAGAAAAAAGTTTTTCCTCTTGATTCTTTCTTGTCTTCATTTCTCCAAAAATCCTCAATAACAAAAAGGACTTTCATCATGATTCAGAGTCTTAAGCTAATATCGTCTCTAGCATCGGTCGAGAGGTTTGTATACCGACCATTGTAAAGAATAACAGATTACGTACAATTTAGTATTTACCGGATGTTTAAGGATGTAACACTACTAGTCCCATGATCTCTGAAGTTTTGAGATAAAATAATTATGTCTATCGACCATCAGATTAGAACTCGTTTTGGTTTGGTTTGGTTTATTGAATCTGACAATTCCACGACAGTTTTTTTTTTTTAAGAGGGAATATTCTACAATTGTTTTTTTAATGTCAAAAATATATATATGTACAAAACTAAGATGTACGATTGTTAGAAGAAGGATAAGCAAAACCACAAAAAATGTGAGAAGCGTATCACATGGAGGAAGAAAGAGAGAGGAGTGTGCATAGGGGACCAGAGACCCCAATTCTACCTTGTTAATGTTCGACAGAGTCCTTTTCTACAATTAAAATTGTGTTACTGTTGTGCTTGGTGAGCTATGACACTATCTTATATTGGCATATCAAAATTTCAATACCTAGATGAATTGTTGCTCTCAATGTTTGTAACTTTGACTTTTGTTGCTTCATATATTTGTACAACATTTGACATCTCAATTAGTCCACAAAGGCACGTTAAGAGGGAGTTGAAGAAAAAAGAGAGATAAATCTTTTGCATGTGGAGGCTGTAAAAGGGAGAATTTAGGAATTTAAATATGAATTAATGAAAATAAAAATAAGAGAAAATGTTTAATTTATGTCTTCCCACAAACACTTTAGATTTCAAAAATGATTATGTTTAATTTTAATAATAACTAAGATAAGACACTTATATAAATACGAGAGATGGAAATTGTCTAATGGTCTAGCGTTAAAATACTGTAAGTTCGTTAAATATTATATAAATCGATCCATAGAATATTTTTCTTATGTATATAATTGAAGAAAACTGCAAGAAAATCGCTCATATCCCTCTTTGTAAAAAGGTCGACGAAGCAGAGACCGGGAATCAAAACGATGTCATTAAGTTTGACAAATTCAAACACAACAAGAGAATGAGCTTGCGAAATGAGAGGCCCACTCCAGCAGCAACAAGTAGGCCTGCTCAGCAACGGCTCCTTGTACCTGCAAAAAATGACGTCAAGAACACAGACGAAGCAGTGGAAGAAGACAAGGAAAATTTGAAGAAAGTTGAAGGTGCTTTCAAGAACCGTTTTGCACCTCTATCAATTACAGCCACACGATAAAAATGTCGACATAGACAATAGAGTTTCAGTGATTCCTCTCTGTAATTCTCTATAAAAGTAGAGAAACTCCAACATGTAAAAACTAAGCGATTAAAACCTCAAAAATGAAAGATTCAGTTTTTTACAAATTCCTTCTAAAAGCTTAAAGCTTATTTCTCACATGGTATCAGAGCCATGGCTCTTGAACTATACTCTACTCCTATTCTAAACATTTCTAACTGTGTTACAATAAGACTTACTGAAAGAAACTATGTTCTTTGGAAAACCCAGTTTGAATCATCCCTCTCAGGTCAAAATCTTCTAGGTTTCGTAAATGGAACCTTTGCTGCTCCAACTCCGATCCTTCCTCGTCCTAACATTGATGGCCAGACAACAGAGGTGGTAAATCCTGACTATCTCTCATGGCATAAGTCTGACCAGGTTGTTAAAGCTTGGCTTCTTGGTTCCTTATCAGAAGAAATCCTGTCTGAAGTTGTCACAGCCAACACATCTCAGGAGGTATGACTCTCACTTGCAAACCACTTTAATAGAGTATCTTCTTCACGTCTGTTTGAACTACAAAGGAAACTCCAAACTGTAGAAAAGAAAGATAGGTCAATGACAGACTATTTGAAGGAGATTAAGAACCTATGTGAACAACTTGCTCCTGTTGGAAATCCTGTGAATGAAAAAATGAAGATATTCACAGCTCTTCATGGTTTATGCAGAGAGTATGAGCCTATAAAGACTTCAATAGAAGGAGCCATGGATAATCAACCTTGTCCTACCTTTGAAGATGTCTTTCCAAGGTTAACAGGCTATGCAGACAGACTGATTGGATATGATGATGTTTCTGAAATATCTCCTCATTTAGCCTTCAACACAGTCCAGACACCTCAGATTTTTGGTTATCAAAACAACAGAGGCAGAGGGTTTCAGAATAACAGAAACTATGGAAGAGGCAGAGGATCCTACTCAACAAGAGGTAGAGGTTTTCATCAACAAATCTCCCAGTCATCAAGCGCTTCAGGTTCATTCAACAATAACAATAGGTCAATGTGCCAAATTTGTGGAAAGATGGGACATGTGGCCTTAAAATGCTGGCACAGATTCAACAATAGCTATCAATATAAAGAAATGCCCACTGCACTAGCTGCTTTAAGGATAACCGATGTGTCAGAACATAATGGACAAGAATGGTATCCTGATTCTGGTGCTACAGCTCATGTAACAAGTTCACCACATCACCTGCAGCAAGCTCAAGTATACAATGGCACTGATACGGTAATGATTGGTGATGGAAACTTTCTTCCAATCACGCACACAGGCTCAGCGGTGTTGCCAACAATGTCAGGTACTTTACCCTTGAAAGATGTCCTTGTGTGCCCTGATATAGCTAAGTCTCTCTTGTCTGTTTTAAAGCTTACTCATGATTATCCATGTTCTTTTGAATTTGACTGTGATGGTGTGCGTATTAAGGACAAGGAAACAAAGAAGCTTCTTGTTCTGGGCAAAAACCATAATGGACTCTACAGACTTGAGGATTTACAGAACCAGGTCTTCTATTCAAATAGGCAAAAGGCAGCTAGTGATGAAGTGTGGCATAGAAGACTTGGCCATGCAAATTATCAAGTCCTGCAACATCTATCTATCAACCAAGAAATCTCTATAAATAAGCGAACCAATCTGATGTGTGAAGCATGTCAACTGGGGAAAAGCATCAGTTTACCTTTCTCTTCTTATACTTTTGTTGCTTCTAGAGTACTAGAAAGAGTCCACTGTGACCTATGGGGACCTTCTCCTGTTATGTCTGTTCAAGGTTTCAGATTCTATGTAGTATTTATTGACAATTGGTCTCGCTTTTGCTGGTTTTATCCCTTAAAGAAAATGTCTGATTTCTACTCTACGTTCATCATCTTTCAAAGGCTTGTAGAAAATCAATACAACAGCAAAATAAGAATTTTTCAATGTGATGGAGGAGGAGAATTCATAAGTAATCAGTTTCTAACTCATCTGCAACAAAGTGGAATCAAGCAACTCATTTCCTGTCCTCACACACCTCAGCAAAATGGAATAGCTGAGAGAAAGCATAGGTACATCACTGAACTGGGTTTGTCTATGTTGTTTCAAGGAAAGATACTTCATAAGTACTGGGTTGAAGCTTTCTTTACCTCAAATTTCCTGAGCAACATATTACCAACAACATCTCTACAGGATAACATATCACCTTATGAGAGGATCACATGTTTAAAACCTAAGTATTCCTCTTTAAGAGTCTTTGGATGTGCCTGCTATCCTATGCTCAGAGAGTATGCTTCTACTAAATTTGATCCTCGTTCATTGAAATGTGTGTTTATGGGGTATAATGAAAAGTATAAAGGCTACAGATGTCTATTCCCTCCTACAGGTCGAGTGTATATAAGTCGGCATGTTTTCTTTGATGAACAAACCTTTCCCTTTTCAGATAGTTATCTTTCACTCCAAACTGCAGTGTCTTCTCCCCTTCTGGAATCATTACACCGTAGCTTCAAAAACAACTTTCATCTTCTCTACCAGAAGAAGACAAGGATGATATAATATGTAATGGCTCAAGAAATCATCAAGATCAGCAACAACAAGTGACTCAGCCACCTGGAAATGAATCTATTAGCCTCAGAGAAGATAGTGAGCGTTCTGAGCGTACGGCAGACTTTGAATCTGTTTCTATAGGCGACAGCACTTACTTATCGCCCTCTGACACAATGGAATCATCTCCAAGCTCTGTCAATGTTCAAACCTCAGCTGACAATCCTTTGGCATGTTCTCAAACTAAAACAATGGAAGACTTGGCACCTCATCTTCCTCTGCCAGCTCCCATCAACTCTCATTCTATGATAACAAGAGTAAAAGAAGGGATTAGAAAACCAAATCCCAAATATGCTCTTATAACTCATAAAGTCCATTATCCAGAACCAAAGACAGTAACTGCAGCTCTAAAAGATGAAGGTTGGACGGCAGCAATGAAAGAGGAAATGAATAACTGTGCAGAGACAAATACATGGTCCTTGGTACCGTACACTCCAGATTTGCATGTTCTAGGATGTAAATGGGTCTTCAGGACTAAACTTAAAGCAAATGGAACACTAGACAAGCTCAAGGCCAGATTGGTAGCAAAAGGGTTTAATCAAGAAGAAGGGATTGATTACCTTGAAACTTATAGTCCAGTAGTGAGAACTGCAACTATGAGATTAGTTCTTCATGTGGCAACAATTATGCAGTGGGAGTTAAAGCAAATGGATGTCCAAAATGCATTTCTTCACGGTGATTTACATGAAGACGTATACATGACACAACCAGCATGCTTCATTGAGAAATCAAAACCTAATCATGTATGCAAACTTCACAAGTCTATATACGGCTTAAAACAATCTCCTCGAGCCTGGTATGATAAGTTCAGCACCTATCTACTTGAGTTTGGATTCATGTGTAGCAAGTCAGATTCGTCTCTATTTGTCTGCATCAACAACAAAGACGTGATCTTTCTTCTCTTATACATGGATGATATGATTATAACAGGTAACAACTCTTCCCTTCTTAATAACCTGCTTCAGGAGCTAAATAAGCAATTCCGGATAAAAGATCTTGGTCAACTTCACTATTTTCTTGGAATCCAGGCATAATTTCATTCAGAGGGGCTATTCTTGTCCCAACAAAGATATGCCGAGGATCTCTTAAGAGTTGCACAAATGGAAAATTGTGCTCCTATGCCTACTCCTCTCCCTTTACAGCTTGATATAATGCCTACTAGAAAAAATGGTAAAGAGGATGAGAAGGATCTGTTTCCAAACCCCACATACTTCAGGAGCCTAGCGGGTAAACTGCAGTACCTCACTCTTACCCGTCCTGACATCCAATTTGCAGTCAATTTTCTGTGCCAGAATATGTATGCCCCAACACATTCAGACTTCAGTCTGTTAAAGAGAGTCCTTCGCTACATAAAAGGTACAATCTCTATGGGAATAGCGTTTAATAAACACACTGACTCTACTCTTCGGGCTTATTGTGATAGTGACTACGCTGGCTGCAAAACAACACGGCGTTCAACTGGTGGTTTTTGTACCTTTCTGGGCCATAATCTCATATCTTGGTCCTCAAAGAAGTAAGTCACGGTTGCCAAAAGTTCCACAGAAGCTGAGTACAGGTGTCTCTCGGATACAGCCTCTGAACTCACATGGTTTAATACCATGCTCAGGGATCTTGGTGTGCCACAGCCAACAATCCCATAGGTCTATTGTGATAATCTTTCAGCAGTCCATCTCTCAGCAATTCCGGGGTTCCATGGTAGAACAAAACACTTTGAGACCCATTACCATTACGTTAGAGAAAGAGTAGCTTTGGGGTCTCTTATTGTTAAACACGTTCCCTCTCAACACCAAATTGCCGATATATTCACAAAGTCACTACCAAGAGAAGCGTTTCAGGCACTGCGATTCAAACTTGGTGTTGCCTTGCCACCTACACCAAGTTTGAGAGGGGCTGTAAGAAGGAATGACGAAGCAGAGACCGAGAATCAAAACGATGTCATTAAGTTTGACAAATTCAAACACAACAAGAGAATGGGCTTGCAAAATGAGAGGCCCGCTCCAGCAGCAACAAGTAGGCCTGCTCAGCAATGGCTCCTTGTACCTGCAAAAAATGACGTCAAGAACACAGACGAAGCAGTGGAAGAAGACAAGGAAAATTTGAAGAGAGTTGAAGGTGCTTTCAACAACCGTTTTGCACCTCTATCAATTACAGCCACAAGATAAAAATTTCGACGTAGACAATAGGGTTTCAGTGATTCCTCTCTGTAATTCTCTATAAAAATAGAGAAACTCCAACATGTAAAAATTAAGCGATTAAAACCTCAAAAATGAAAGATTCAGTTTTTTACAAATTCCTTCTAAAAGCTTAAACCTTATTTCTCACACTCTTTTCGTGTTTAAAATATATATATATAATATACATATCTATAAATTACATATAATATTTTACATCTATATGTGGTATATACAAGTTTGTGTATATATATATTTACGTATATGCATATCTCTGTTTTTTAAATACCTGTGATTGAGAGATTAATATATACATCTCTTATCAATATATACATATATGTCAAATAATATTTTTTCTTGGTGCAAAAGTCAAATAATAAGTTTAATATATCATCAATTTTAAGACGCGGTATAAGGTGGCAAAATTCATTGCGATTGCTAGTTTGAGATGTTTTTTTGCGTAAATCCATTTGTAACGTCACATAATTTTTGTTTTTTTTAGCATTACAAAAAATTAAAATAATCACTAAAACAAATTTCTAAATCTTTGAAAATTCAAAACTCGAAGAGAAAAGCAAATAAGACAGAATTCTAGATTGCCATCGTTCAGAGGCTCACCATCAGCTGTTGGTCTGTATGTTCCACCTTCGTCCAATGGTCAATTTGATATTTTGAGAGGCCCGAAACAATATTCTATTTAATCTGCAAATAACAAGATGATTTTTTCCTCTTCTGTTTTACTCAAACGGTATTAAAATTTTGCTGTAATCGATCATCATTATTAAATTACTTCAACTCAAATGTGTTAGATTGCAACGTTCTCTCGTAACATAGTACACAAATATAAATGCATTTTAATAACACTGATTAACTAGTTTAAAATATTTTCATAAACTACCACTTCCTAGCATTTAGAATATTACACCACCTCAGTTTTCTAGATAAATAACTTTCTAAAACAGATTTTTACATACTGAATTTTTTTTGAAAAAATTATGGATATTATTTTGGCATTTTTTTAAAACCGGAGTTTTATACATTACATTAATTTATTTCTCCAGACCGATGAATTTATGACACAATAGAAAAATGATACATAAATCTGTTTTTCAAAATTATAAACCAAAACGGCAGATTTTGCAACATAAAATCAAGGCGGCAGAGTTTGCAAACATGACTTCATAAAAAAAACTATTTTAAAAGTACACCCAATATATATATATATAAAGCTATTTTAAAAAGTATGTATTATAAATCTAATGTATCTAATCCATGAATAAAACCATTTGGCACAGAAAAATGTAGTTATAAAACATTTCTTCAAACCATCTCCATAGGGTATCTCCAGCTAAATTGCACAAAAGCATACGTGATCTAGTTATTAGTCATTATTAATCACACCAAAAACATACTCGATCTGGTTATGTGAATGTTGTAACACGATAAGTGTTCGACGATGGGATTAGAATAAAATGGTACAAGTCTAAGAGACAGAAGAAGTGGAATGCCTGTGTCACCATCTCCATCCTTGCTCTTTTGTCTGAAGTCAAATCACTCAATAGTCAAATTACTTACACTTGTACACGTTAATGCAATTTAGCACCCAAAAAAAACCACAAGACACAATGTACAACTCTCAATCAAGTATCACAGATACGTCTCTAGACATTTCTATTATTTTTTTTTCAAAATTTTGTGAAATTGGTGGGAATTCCATTACTAAGCCACCGAAGCAGTATGATTAAGTACTTGTAGGGTGCAATGGGCAAAATAGGCGTTAATACAAAATGTTGTCTCTAATTAAGGTTGTTTCCACCAAGACATGTTCCCACAAGAACATCTTTTTACATCTCTATGCAAATCACATCTTGTCCCTCATCTCCTTTGGAACATCATCCATCATTTTCACTAAATTATCCCCCAGCTTTCAAAAAAAAAAACAATAATAATTTGCGTCTTAATAATTATGTAGCTGACTAATTTGTTTTTATTTATTGTAAAATGTATGTCTATCAGTTTACAATTATCGGCTACTAATCCGTTTTATGTGATTTACTTTTTCTACTAAAGGTGTGATGGTTTAGAGATAGTGCAAAAAATTAGTTCTATTTTGCCTTAACTTCAACCCTTTCAGAGAGGTAATTTAAAACGTATCATAAATTTATCAATTGTCTAGTTTCAAATCCATTTAGATGTATGAGTTTCGACCCCGAACTTCGATGTGATTAATAAAACTACTTTTCTCATATAATTCACTATTGTAATATATATATATATATGTATACTGATAATTTCTGTTTTATAAAAATTATTGTTTTAGAAATTTATTATTATTTTACAGTAAGTATCATTTTCTAGTTCTAAAAAAAGATTTGAATTTAATCCGTAGAATTTAACAATGATGGGTATAATAGAAACTTGAACAATTTTCTTAATAATCGACAAAAGTATATAATGAAAACTTAGAAGTACCATACAATTTAACTTATCAAATCCATTTTTAATATTAAACTGAACTAGAAACTTACTAAACATTCTGATATCTTTTATAATAACTTACTAAACACAACTAGGAACTTGTATTGTAACCATAATTTTTTTTTTTTTTTTTTTTTTTTGTAAACTTTGGACGTTAAAGTTTCTGAACTGGTTTAATTTATTATATTTAATTTACAGAAATAATAATTAAAAAAAAATAGAATAGGTGGAATAGTTACATAAAAAACTATGAATTTCTATCTTAAATTTATGACATTTTTATACACTAACTTTCTATATAATTTTTAAGCTTAAACGAAGTACGTAAGTTATATGACCTTTCTTTATTATTTGTATTCCAAGTATTGTAATGACTTTTTCATGGTGTTCTTATCCGAAATAGAGAAAGATGATTTTGTCACGAAACAAACGTTTCAAAGAAAATTCTAGCAAGCAGCCTTGCATCATTGTGATTGATCAACAACCTGCATAGAAAAGAGCCAAAAGTAAATAACATGAAAATAAGGTTGCGACACGTTCAATAACTTTCTAATCGTTAAGACATTAAAGTGAATGGAGAGATTTAAGAGACGTGTTAAGATGAAATTAATATATATATATATGTGTCATTGTTAGAGACATTTGCACATCTCCGTCGACAAATCCTAGTTCACTATATTTTTCCATGTAGATGTCAAAATCCAATATTAAATTTTTGCATTGGATCTTATCCTCATATTTTTAAGAAGAGAATTGACTTTTTTTTTTATCCTTTCTCAACTCTCTTTTATTTCACTTTTGTCTCCTATAAAATAAGGTTTAATATGGAAACTTATGTCGACCAATAGAACTAATGATGATGAAATAAATGGGTCTCAAAATCCACTGGTATATATTGTATAAAATCACTAATTAAGCTTATATGTTGTGGGGGAATTGAAATCTCTTTCACCATTTAATTTGGATGCACTCTAGTTTAACTTTTCCGCTGGATAGTTGGAGCCAGTACTCCACTCTACATTGTCTTCTTCTTCCTTCTTATTTTTTTTTTTTTTGTTTTCAGTCTTATCCAAAAACTTTTTGACATACTATTTCTGATACTTTTCAACTAGTTAAAGTAACTTGCAATGTTTTTTGAGGAATTTATGCGATCATCTATTTGCTATCAAATTCAGGATCATCTACAAACTATTTTGTAATTAGTTTTGTGTAAAATTTTTTAAACAAAACTCTATGTGATATATTAGTGTTATACACTGACCCATGTTTTTCTTAGCTAAATATAAAAAAAACTAACAAAAAAAATTTCAATCTATAGGGTCATGCAAAAATGAACTATGGATCCATTGGTTATATATATATATCGAATTTTATTTTATTTTTGAATCATAGTTGTATTCGAATGTTTCAATTGCACATGGTAAAAAAGACAACCCCTTAATTTATATCCAAAGAAGAAAAGGAATATTCCAATGTTGATAGAAAAAAAAAATCAAAGTTGGCTGTCATGCCCACGTCTCACAAGTTTGTGGACACTGCCTCAACTATCCACATCTATTACACTCATAATTTTGGGTATTAATGCGGTCCTCAAAGTAAGAGTCACAATCTGCACTGTCATTTGTACTTTTTTTTCTTAGTCTACGATTATTATTAAAATATAACCAACGGAATCAAAATTTTAACTCCGAATGTGAAAAATTGGTCCCAATACGGGTAAAGACTCTGCACGAGATGGAAGGTCTTCGAATGAGAGAGAATACTTCAAAGGTTGGTTGTTTCAAACGCTCCAAAATAAGTGATGAAAACGGAAATGTTGATTCTAAAGTAATGAAAAACTGAAAATGCAAATCATACTAAACCATATTAATATCTAGAAATGAGGACAAGTTAATACTAAGTTTGATGCAGCTAATACATCTCCCATATAGAAGGTTATACAAGCGTCTTCATTTACGGCTTCATGACTTTAGATATGACAGTTTAAAAAACTTATGTAGAGTGAATTGGACTAAACATCTTCATTGCCTTCGGGCTTTTCTGCTTTGCTTTCTTCTGCGACTAATGGATCTGACTGAACACAACTTCCTTCAATAGCAACAGCACCAGTTGTACTGTCCGGTTTTTTTTCACTGTTAAGCCTCTTTCTTTCATCTGATGGGTTCTCCGCATCTTCTTCCTCCGTCATTGGGAGGGATGAAGGGGGTTCTGTACCCTCAGCAGCCACGGACTGAGATATCTGCATACTTCCCACTGGCTCTGCTGATGATAGTAATTGAACTTGAGCTTCGGATGACGGTAATTGAACTTGAGCTTCGGATGATGACAGTAATCCAGTAGAGACCTCAACTAACTCAGTTTCAACTTGTACTCGATCCTCACTGCTCTTTTGCACAGCTATAAGAGATGATGAGGGCTCCATTTCAGCTAATTGGCTCTCGGGATTTTCGTTCTCTGTCATTGGGAGAGGTGAATGGAGTTCAGTAACTTCAGTAACTACTGGCTCTGAGGATGGTGGCAACTGAGCTTGAGGTTCTGATAAACATCCGGTATTGACATCAACAAACTCACATCCAGCAGTTTCAGCTTGATCATGTTCCTCCAAGTTTTGCACAACTTTAAGAGATGACGAGGGCTCGATCTCAGCTAATTGGCTCTCGGTATTTTCTTTGTCCGTCATTGGGACAGGTGAAGAGAGTTCGGTACTTTCAGCAACTACTGGCTCTGTGGATAGCGATAATTGCACTTGAGGTTCTGTTGAAAATCTGGTAGAGACATCAACTAACTCACATCCAGCAGTTTCAACGTGACCTTGGTCCTCGATGTTCTTTCGCACAACTGTAAGAGACGACGAAGGCTCGGCATTTTCTTCCTGCATTGGGAGAAATGAAGAGAGTTCTGTATCTTCAGCAACAATTGGCTCTGCGGATGATGGTAATTGAATTTGAGGTTCAGATGACGATAATTGAACTTGAGATTCTGAGCATTCCTTGGAGACCTCAACTAACTCGGTTTCAACTTGATCTTGATCCTCAATTTTGTTTTGCACAACTGCAGGACACGATGGGGGCTCGGTATCATCTAATTGACTCACAGTATTTTCTTCCTCTATCATTGGGAGAGATGAAAAGACTTCTGTACCTTCAGCAACAACTGGCTCTATTTGAACTTGAGGTTCTGACAAACGTTCCATGGAGACATCAACTAACTCAGTTTCAACTTGATCTTGATTTTCAATGTTCTTTTGCACAACTGTAGGACACAATGAGGGCTCTGTATCAGCTAATTGGCTCTCAGCACTTTCTTCCTCCATCACGGGAACAGATAAAGAGAGTTCTGTACCTTCAGCAACCATTGGCTCTGCGGATTGCGGTAATGGAACCTGAGGTACTGTCGAACATTCCATGGAGACATCATGATCTTGATCCTCAATGTCCTTTTGCAAAACTGTAGGACACAACGAGGGCTCTATATCAGCTAATTGGCTCTCGGCATTTTCTTCCTTCATCATCGGAACAGATGAATAGAGTCCTGTACCATCAGCAACCATTGGCTCTGCGGATTGCGGTGATTGAACTTGAGGTTCAGTCGAACATTCCATGGAGACATCATGATCTTGATCCTCAATGCTCTTTTGCACAATTGTAGGACACAACGAGGGCTCAATATCAGCTAATTGGCTCTCAGCATTTTCGTCTTCCATCATTTGGAGAGATGAAGAGAATTCTGAACATTCGGCAACCATTGGCTCTGCAGATGGCGGTAATTGAACTTGAGGTCCTGGCGAACATTCCATGGAAACATCAAGTAACCCACATTCAGCAGTTTCACCTTCATCGTGATCCACAATTTTGTTTTGTATACCTGTAAGAGACAATAAGAGCTCAGTATCAGCAAAATGGCTCTCGACATTGTCATCCTTCGTCTTTGGGAGAGATGAAGAGAATTCTGTACCTTCGGCCACGATATCTGTTTTGTTTGCCTCTAAGCGAACCTGCATATCTCCCACTGGCTCTGTGGATGGCGGCATTTGAACTTGAGGATCTGACAAACATCTGGTAGAGACATCAACTAACTCACATCCAGCAGTTTCAACTTGATCTTGAACTTGATCCTCAACATTCGTTTGCACACCTGTAAGAGACAATAAGAGCTCGGTGTATCAACAAATTGGCTCTTGGCAGGTTTTTGGAAGAGATGAAGAGAATTCTGTACCTTCGGCCACGATACCTGTTTTGCTTGCGTCTAAGTGAACGTTTGTATCTTCCACTGTCTCTGTAGATGGAGGCAATTGATCTTGATCTTGATCCTCAATGGTTTTTAGCACAGCTGTAAGAGATGATGAGGGCTCGATATCAGCTCTCTCAGCATTCTTTTCCTCAGTCATTGGGAGAGATGAAGAAAATTCTGTATCTTCAGCAACGATTTCTGATTTGCTCTCCCCTAAATGAACTTGCATACCTCCCACTGGCTCTGGGGATGATGGTAACTGAAATTGAGGTTCTAACTCACATCCAGCAGTTTCAACTTGATCCACAATGTTCTTTTGCACATCTGTAAGAGATGAGGGCTTGATATCAGCTGATTGCTGCGAAGACACATCAGCTTTAATCTCAGCGTTGCGGATATGATCAGCGTCATCTTTGGATTCTTCAGTATCCATTTGCTCAACCAAAATGGATGGCGCAGGCTGGATATCAGCTAATTGGTGTGAAGACGCATCAACACTACTCTCAGTGTTGCAAATATGATCAGCATCAGGGTCTTTGGAATCTTCAGTATCCATTTGCTCAACTAAAATGGATGGTGCAGGCTTGATATCAGCTAATTGGCGTGAAGAAACATCCGCACTTATCTCAGTGTTGCAAATCTGATCGGCATCAGGGTCTTTAGGTTCTTCAGTATATATTTGCTCAACCAAAATGGATGGCACGGGCTGGATATTAACTAAATCATTTTCTGGCATAGCACAGCTTATCTCTACCTGAGATTCCTCTGACCCATTGCAAAGTGGAGCTCTTGAATCCCTTTGTTCAATTATTTCTGACGGTTCACACTGTGGTAGGCTATTTCCGTTCTCATCCTCAGACTGTATAGAAGATGAAGGCTGACACGTCTTACCTGAAATGTTGCCACTATCAGTAGTGGCACTGCTCTGCATGGTATCAATTTGCTCACAATTTCCATCATCCAGTTGTTCTGCTTCATCATCCAGCAATATACTTCGAGACTGATTAACCTCAGACTGGGAAACCACAACGTTCGGCGCTTCTCTATGAGGTGATGCAGGCATATCCACGTTCTCTTGCACATCTTCGGAGTCTATCGCACCAACTAGAAGAGTGTCTGTTTGATCCTGTGACACTTTTAAATCAAGTGATACATCTGGGACCCGCCCAGCTAAAATATTCATTTTTTCGCCACTAGACATACTTTCTGATACCGCATTTCCCCTATCAATGTCACTTGAATCGGTAAGAGCATGTGTCTCTGGTTCCAATCCCTTATGTTCCACTACTTCCATTGTTGGACACGAAACAAGAGACTTTCCATGTAGACCGTTTTCTTCATCATCTTTTGTCTTCTCAAAAGGGGCATGGCTAACGGCATCGTCATTGGGCATATTGGATTGAAGAGTTTTCTCTTTCTCCTCACTCTCAACTGAACAATCCGGTAGAAGTTCATCATCTTCCGTATCCTCCATCTGTGTGTCGGCAGTGCCAACTTTAGGCCTATCAACACCTTGAACCGAAACAGATTCTGCAGGATCTTGTTCTGTATTAGCAGATTTAGATATAGGATTACCATCATCTTTATGGTCAAGAGACATAGAGTTCTCATTACTTGCAACTAATACCAATGCATGCACGTCAGTGCTACTGTGACCCTTTTCTCCTACATTTGGCAATTCATCAGTCTTCAGAACAGACAATTGCATTTCAACAGAACTTTTTGTATCAACTTCTTTCGCTGTCTGATTTGCAATATCAAAAGATTCTTCATCCACATGTTGAACTTCATCTCTTCTACTGTCTTGAAGAATCTCAGAATCCACATGTGGAACTTCATCCGTTCTACAGTCTTGAAGTTTCTCCGACTCCACGTGTGGGACTTCATCCGTTCTACAGTCTTGAAGTTTCTCAGAATCCACATGTGGGACTTCATCCATTCTACCACCTTGAAGTATCTCAGAATCCACATATGGAACTTCATCCGTTCTACTACTGTCTTGAAGCTTCTCAGAATCCACATGTGGAACTTCATCTGTTCTACTGCCTTGAAGTATCTCAGAATCCACATGTGGAGCTTCACCCGGTCTACTGTCTTGAAGTTTACCAGAATCCACATGTGGAACTCCATCCGTTCTACTGTCTTGAAGTATCTCTGAATCCACATGCGGAGCTTCATCCGTTCTACTGTCTTGAAGTTTCTCAGAATCCACATGTGGAACTTCATCCGTTCTGCTGTCTTGAAGTTCCTCAGAATTTGTCTCAATCTTGGCGTTTGCATTTGTCTGTTCTTCCGGGATAGTTCCTCTTTCATCACCATTGAGAGTTTTATCTTCAACTTGAAAAGAATTATTTTTTTCCAACTTCTCAGTAGGTAAAGGTTCTGAAGTTGTCGACGCAGATGCAATAATCTCAGATTGAATATAGCTCGATGAAGATGATTTTTCTTCTGCAAGGTCTGGACCCACGTGGCATGTTTCACCACGACTATTATGTGTGCTATCACCTTCTTGCGACGTTTTTTCTTCGATAAGCTGATCTGCGTTGCACTTTTCCAAAGATGACTTATTTGCCAAAGAGAGTTGTATCACAGAAGAATCAACTTCAACACCAGGAATCTTGACAAGGTCATTCTCTGCAGCAACCTTAGACGACCCAATGTCACCATCCTTGTTTGCAACACATACTGGAGTTGTCAGATCACTAGGAACAGGGTGAGGTACATCTGAGACCAGTTTTTCCTTGCTCAGGTTATATGGAGCTTGTTGATTCTTAAGATCAGAAGAATCATCTGCCACTCCCTTGGCAGATTGGATTTCATTCTCTGCCTTGTGAGTCTCAACTGTGTGCAAATTCATATCCCCTGGGGATTGTGCATCTGGCACATTTGTTCTCGTTGCTGCAGAAGGCTCTCCAACTTTATGTTTTAATAGGGAAGTCTCTGAAAAGATCTCTTTCATGACACGAGCAACATCCGTTACATCAGCGGTTTGTTTCCTAGCAGAACTACCAGTACCAGAGGTGTCTCTTCTACTTTCCTGACTTAAACTGCTAGAAGAGTGAATGTTGGGCGCAACTGGCTGGCTGACGTGGGGTTGTTCTTTACCAACAGTATCATACTTATTTCCTGCTGATATAGCTTTGGTGCCTGATGAATTACCAACCTTGGCCTCTACTTGTGGTGTTAATCCTGTACTACTTGCAGAAGAGCCATCAGTAGTAGGTAAAGCTTGACCACGCCTTTTTCCTTGGCGTTTAGGAGCTTCTCCTCTGGTTGGCAAATTGCGGCCTCGCCGCTTAGCAGGCCCGGCTGCAGGAAGAGAAGGAACATTGGCTTCTTGAGCCGAATATATGATAAGTACAACACGGAAAAGATTTAGAAATCAGAACAGTTATAAGGAAGTTAGAAGACTTCATAGATTCATACCTTCAACCGTAGAACCGACAGGTCTCGAACTCACTGCCTGACTAGCATCAGAAGGTGCAGGTGTCACACCTGGCAAAGCTGTCACACCTGGCAAAGCTGTATATGTTCGACCCTCTTGATATTTGTTTCTTCCAGCCTCAACAGAGGCTACCGAAGAACTTTTGGATCCATCACAAACAGAAGACACAGCACTTTGATTTTGCACTGGGCCACAGCCTGCATTAAGATGCTCATGAGCATTGTGTTCTTCATCATCCTCATGCATGTTATAATTACAACTCCTAGATAATATGAAAACTAGAAAGTGATGTTAGAGTTATTTACCCAACAAAGTAGAGCTTGTGGAGACTGACACGTCAAGTGGCTGTTTATAAACTCCTGGACGCTGGCAGCTCACGTCTTGAATAGATGGCCTGTTCACAACCGCTGCTTTTCTCTCCAATGAATTCTCCAGTACATTTAGCACCTGGGCACGGGATGCTGAATCAAATCCAGGAGGCGCATCTAGGTCATTATCTACTGCCTCATCTGATTGGACTACAGTCATAGCAGATTGCACAGAAGGCACTTGGTCAGGATATGAAGTACTTCCTTCATTAGGTTTAGGGACTCTAGAAACAATCTCAGATGGACTTGAAAGAGATGTAGCGGTTTCAGTTCTCTGAGTAATAGAGCTGTTGGAACTATGCAATACACCTTCACCTCTTCTTCCCCTTCCTGCTCCACGCCCCCTGCTTCTTCCCCTACCTCGACCTCTACTCGGCGTAGGAGCAGAAGAAGCTGGCAATGAATGAAAACCAGGAGGAACAGATAAATCGGGCGATGTCAGGGCAAGAGACAAACTAGGATGAGAAGCTGCTTCAAGTTTTCTATCTGCACTAGCAAAATCAGGACCAGTTACTGGCGATGATCTAGCATTCCCTGTTGCCTGTGTCCTGATAACAGCTGCTGATGGTGTTACCGGAGTCAAGGATTTCTCGGTTCTTTTCGGCCTACCACGGCCCCGTTTGATAGGTGGTGTTTCTTCTTTCAGCGGCTGCTGTTGTGGCCTTGGGGTTTCCATCGGATGTAAAGTCATTGCCAGTGCCGAAGATGTAAGGAGTTGTGCGTCTCCAGAGTTTTCAACCAGAATAGTTGCTGTATCATTTGCCAAGCTCTTTTCGTTTCCTTCACCCTTGCCTTGAGGAGAATCAGGTGACTCAGTCTGACACAGCTTCTCAAACTCCTCCTCTGTTAATTTCTCTTCATAAGATCGAACCTAACAAAGTTATAATATTTGTCATTCTATAGTAATGAGTAAAAATGTAACATGCATGATCATATTTTGAAAGAAAACTCAACAAACCTCTCTTGCTCGTTTCCCTCTTCCATATTGGTGAGTATCCAAACCTCCTATCGAGCCATCCTTCCGCTTCATGCCAACATTTGATTCTTTTGCAACCATCGGGACATCATTTAGTTTCATTGTTTCATATAGTAGTTTTAAATCATCTTCGGTAACAAGCCGAGAGGGTATAGGTGGTATAGGGGCAAAGCTGTTTGAACCTGGCCCATGTACCAAGGCGTTCCATGTTTCCTGCAGGATCATAGCTTTTCAGATAAAAATCATATAAAAATAACCCGAAAATAAAGTTATTAAGAACAAGCATACCATCTCATTTTCTTTCCTTTGTTTGTCGATGGACTCAAAGATATCAATCTCTGACTCCCTAGAAAGACAACAAAAAAAGTCAGATCTGCAAGAAAGTTAAAATAAAACTCCAAATGCATGGAAATATAAAGAGTGACATCTAAGAATAAGACAGAAAGCCAAACTATCATTAAATCATGAAAAAACAGCGTAGTTGATATGCGAACAGAAAATATGATGTATAGATACAAGAGCAGGTGAGTGACAGGAAAAAAAAAAATACAATAGCAGGTAACAATTTTACAGTACGAAAATAAAAATACTTTGTACAAACCTGTTGGCAATCATCTTAATAGGATAGCTAGATTTATCATAGTGCAGAAGCTAAGGAACCAAACTATCATAATATTTTAAAAACTATGTATGCATAGGCTGTTGTAAGATTAAAATATGTGCACAAGTAAAATATTCTTAAAGAACACGATATGATAAACAGCAGCCACCTTCGAGCTATAATATCATTTAAGGCATCATCTCCCAATACTGGAGCATCCTCTTCTTTCTTTGATTCACGCAAAAGGGATTCCAAATATTCTTTACGATCTTCAGCACTGTCAGAAAGGAAGAAAGTTAGTTTTAGAGAATTGGTAGTTAAAACTTATTGAAGCCTAACAGGGATTTTTCTCGACCCACCTCGTGTTGTTGTCAAAGAAGCCAGCAGTTATACTCTGGTTAGCAACTCCAAGTTTGTGCTCAGCTGAAGCTCTGACTTGCTCCTCAACAGAATTGACCTTAGGATATAATTAAGGTTGATAGACAAACAAACAGTTTTCAGACATTTTGATTAAATAATTACACATCGGTTGAAATGGAACATGCCAAGAAACAATTAGTATTTTCCAAGAGTACTGCAATGTTTTATTTGTCCCATAAGTCATGTTGAACAATCATGGATTTAGGACCGCAACACTACATTATGGAGCCTAACGATGAAACAACAGAAACCAAGAAAACCAGGGTAAAAGTTACAACCATTCACAAATAACCACATTTTCAGAAGTGTTAATACCTTGAACAAACTATATAGCAAACTAACCGTTTCAAAACGAAGAACAAGCACATCTTTTTTCTGGCCAATCCTGTGAGCCCTTGCTTGAGCTTGCAGATCAACCTGAAATGTATAAAAAATGCTGCTTCAAATCTGGCCTGATGTCCACAGTATTCAACTATAACTTATACAGAAAATGTTATGTGTAACCTGAGGATTCCAGTCAGTATCAAATAATATCACGGTGTCAGCAGCTTGAAGATTAACTCCCACTCCACCAGCCCGTATGCTGAATTTCCATGAACATAAAAATACATATTAATAATACTAAAAGCCAAAAAGTTTAAGACTTGTAGTATTTCAAAACATAACTAAACTAAATATGAATCATCTCAATAGAGAGTGGAGCTACAGAGCCAGGTCATGATATATGATGCATCACCTCAACAGAAATATAAAAAATGGGGACTCAGTTTTGTTGAAACCATCGATCAGAGCACCACGATCTCCCCCAGAAGTCTGCCCGTCCAGCCTAAGGTATTTGTACCCCTTTAAGGTGAGGTAATCCTCCATAACATCAAGAAGCCTTGTCATTGTGGAAAAGAAAAGAACCTGCCAGAATCCATACACAGTAAAAATAAAAGTTACAACCATTTGTAAGCGCTTCCGCATTAAAATTGGGGTAATCAAACAACAAAGTTACAAATTATGACATATTTGACTTTTTGTGCGTTTCATAAAAAAAAACAGAAAATTTGATAGCCGAGGACTTGAAAGTTCAGCATAAAATCATATGGAAGCAACCAAATAAAGGGGTATATGCTAGATGAAAATAAACACAGTTCAGTGAACAAAAACTATTACGCTTCATCAAAACAAAACAAAATTTCAAAAAAATTTCGTGATAGACATCCTAATCCTTCAGAGGCGAAGGCATTGCTAGGTGCTCTAGCACAGTACTTGAAAACAGGTAATTCAGCTTAAACAATCAGCTTTCGCCTTTTACAGCATTGAATCATCAGAACTATTTATTTACCATGAGAGATAAAAGAGAAATCATTACCCGATGGTCTGTTGCTTTGAGTTTGGGCAAAAGTCGATCCAACATCTCAAGCTTCCCACACAGTCTTACAATTGGGGGAAGAAAGTGCTTAGGAATTATGCTATTAACCTAACGAAAGTGAACTGCCATCATTAGGATTTTCCATAGTGTGCTAACTAGCAATTCATTGCATTTAAATAAATAATTCCAAAGAGATTGAGATGATTACCTCCTCTGAATGCAGTTGGCTTAGATATGGATGATTGCAAATATTCCTAAGCTCCATTACTGAGTTGTGCACAGCACGAGACTGCAAAATAAAATAAAATAACTAAGAAATAACTCAACATTGTCACAAACTGCCTAAATTCTGGAGCATAAAACAACACCTTCGCATTTCCAATCGAGCCCAAATTATCCTCAACCCTCTTCATTAATAGCTTCTGATAAGCAGAAGCCTCACAGCGTATCAATCTCTCTATCTTTTCAGGAAGCTCATTCTCAACCTACCAAATATATTAGTCGACACAATTATGAACATATTAAATAAAACTTAAGAAAAAAATAACTGACATAATCAATTGGAAGATATCCATATTTACTGACATACTAAAGAGACAAAAAGGAGATATTATGTTATGAACCTTATGTTTCAGCCGACGCAGCACAAATGGTCGAAGAACTTGGTGAAGTCGATTGATAATCAGTAGATTCTCTTCTTCTGATAGCAAGGCCTAGTCAGATGGCAAACATGAGCGTGTAGTTAAAACGAGGATGTCATAAGAAGGGTATACTAGTTAGTTAAAACCACGATGTCCTAGTATACCTCTTCGGCAGAATTTTCTCCATTACTTTGAAACGGTTTGTTGAACCACTGTGAAAAGTCTTCTGACGAGTTGAAAATATTAGGCAGCAGGAAATTAAGCAGAGCCCACAATTCTTCAAGGTTGTTCTATAAAATATACAAAATAATGAGATGGTGGGCAGTGCCAACAGCAGAGAATAGCAACAATCATGATTGTGAAATCAAGAGTAAGCGTCAATGTCAAGAGGAGAAGAGAAGTAGGGATTTCTACCTGCAAAGGGGTTCCAGTTAATAGGAGTCGGTGGGAGCTAACATAGTGTTTCAGGTCTGCATTTAACTTGCAGGATGCATTCTTTATGCGATGTCCTTCATCAATGATAATATAGTGCCAGTGAATTTTGCTTAATTTAGGTCTATCATGCTTGTTCATTAGATACTCATATGTCGTCAGAAGGACATTGAACTTCTGATGAACAATTTGCTCCCTACAATGAAAAGGGAGATAGTGAACCTTAACATCTAAGACATCAAGAACAACAACAAGAAAACTGTCTCTCTGTACTTGAATAGTTTGCGCCTTTCCTCAGGAGGCCCACAGTAAACAATTTTATGAATCGCTGGGGCCCAGAAGTTAATTTCTGACTGCCAACCAGGCAGAACCGAAGATGGCACAACAACCAAGAAGGGACCTCTATCATTTTTAGTCTCCATTAGATAACAAATCAAGGAAATGACCTACAAAAAGCAAAACAAAAATTACAACTAGGGAACAAAGGCATCTTATAAGACAATCTAGCATGTGTTCCGAGATCCATATGAGATTGCATTATATACCTGAACAGTTTTCCCGAGACCCATCTCATCAGCTAGAATGCCATTTAAGTGATTATTGTACAGTGATACTAGCCACCTTAAGCCATTCATTTGGTACCTAAAATTTCAGGCGTTGTAGTTTTAAACATCCCATGTAAACTTACTAACAAAAGGTTCTCAAATGTATAGTAAGAAGGGTACGGTCCACTTACTCTCTTAATTTTCCACCCCTTAGGCTTGCTGGCTGCTCGTTAATATTTTCTTTTATACTGCAAGAAAATATCTTGTGAATAGATGAATGAGGAAAGATATCAACATATGATTCTGTTTACAAACTGCATAACCACCTTAGGACGAAAATAAAGAACAACGAAAGAACTAACATACAAAAAGAGAATAAAAACTTTACAATGTCGCTAAGGCTGTGGTTCAGAGGATGCAGTAATATTACCTGTGAGCCATCAAGTAGTATTTTTCATTGCTTTCCAGATAATGCTGTACAGCATACATCATATACATTAAATACAGATGATAGAAAGCTCACAACAACAACAACAACAACAAAAAGAAATTCTTGGAAAAAAGAACATGCCTTTGCTTGGTCGCTCTCATCTTCATTTTCAATCAAAGTATCATCCTCGGCAGCATTTGACAAACGTGTTTCATCTGACTCATTCTCAAATCGACTGGTCAAAGATTTTGCCTCCTTTAACTTGGATCCAAGTTTCTGAAGATACTTTTCAGTCTCTTTGAGTAATTGCTTTACTCGGTCTGACTTGGCATCCTATATATTCACCAACATTCCTAGTTACACACCAGCCTAGAAGAAACAATATAAACCCAAAACATCCATACTCGGTTTAGAGACCAAACCTGCACCATTCGTAGATAACCCTCCACATCATTAATCTTTAACAGATTAATCTTCTCACGCTGAATTTTGTCAATCTTCTCACGATGAAGCCGTTCTTTTCTCTTGTGGAACTCCTTCACATACCTATTGAAACCCTTCAACCTTTCTCTCCTAACTTTGAACAAATCCTCTAGTTTTTCCCTAAAGCAAGGTTCCAAACAAGGATTTAAGTACAAAGCAGTTTAAAATAAATCTGTTACTAATCAACTCACCTGAATAGAGAGCATCCAAAAGTAAGTGGATAAAAAGACTTATGGATTAGGTCAGAAAACAAATAGAGAGCACTTACTTGTGAACTTCTAACCCGCCAAAGAAATCCTTCTGCCTCTCACGAATTCTCCTTTGTCTCTCTTCCTTCATCTTCTGCTCATACTTCTCAAGCTGCTTAATTCTCCGGCCATGCTTATGTTTCTTATATGACTTTAGATGCTCAACATCAGTTGCAATAGGCTTGAAGAAGTTGTAAACAAACTCACTGCTCCAACAAGTCAACATAACACTAGCAGCTGAGAGGTGATACAACAGGTGGATAATGTATATACATATATTACATATAAAAAAAATTTGCATCCTCCGTAATGTGACAAAGACAAAATAGCTAGTTGTATGCCCTGTTAGCTCGACTTGATCACAATAGGTATAAGAAGGTGAAACATCTCCATCCTAATATTTTTTTTAAGAAATAGCAAAATACTTTACCTCCTCAGACGTCGTTGTAGATTTAATAGCTGAAGCTTTTTCAGTTCTATTACACTCTTGGTCTTTGCAGATATATCATCTGACGAACTCACAGATTCCTACAGATTAGGAGACATGAATCAGAGTCATACAGAACCAGAAAAAATAATAGCGAGAACCTAATAAGTACGGACAGAAGTATAACTAGTTCGTAGGTATTACTACATACAAATAGTTCTTCAGTACTACATCAAATGTGAAGGTTATTTCAACCAAATTACCCCAACGCAAAAAAACAATAGTCACACAGCTTCTTAAAATACGAAAACCAATAAGAACCTCATCACCAGAACTTTTTAACATGATTTTTGTACTAGAGAAAATCAGTGTTCCTCAAGGAAGACGAATAAACAATAGAGGTTTACCCATACTTGCTTAATACAACTTAAATTTTTCCATCTCACTGAGATCAGATTACATATTAGCTTGACTGAAAATGCTTCCCACGATCAGTCCAACATGTTCCAGATAATAGAGCTGAAGATCGTAGGGCTAAAAAATTTGCATGATCACAATGTCACGCACGTATATGTAGAGAATCAGATACTTCAATATGATCATTGATCTGTTCCAATTACAAGATCAAGAATACAGAAAAGCAAGAAGCACCACAAACAACAAGCAATAACATAATGCAAAAAGTTGACAGATGGAAAAAATCAATCACTCGTGAAAATAAAGGTATCACCAACTGTAACAGGAAAATTATACAGAAAGATTGGGGCTAGAGAGAGACCTTCAACTCATTGAAACGTGCACCAATTGCCTGGTCGGCTTTCTGTTGTTTAACAGCCCAACTCCGATCAACCAACAGTCTCTTATTCTGTCGACCCATAATCCATTTCTGCGACATGGTGTACTTGGGTGACAGTTGCACACTACCTTCCTCTTGATCTGCTTTGGGCCATATATCCATGTTTGAAGAGTTATCAACGGCATTAATGTACAGTACACTCCAAAAGGAAAAGACCCATCATAAAAAAAAATCTTATCTAAAGTAGTCCACTAACCCGAGGCATGAAAATCGTCAAGCTGAACAGCAGAAGTTGAGAGGTCATTACTTTTTATTACTCCAGCCCAGCCCACCATCTCTGATGACGTTTGTTTGGTCACACCAGAAGAAAAAGCCACTTGAGAATGACTAACAGCAACCTGAGTTTGTGCCTGAGAGCCTGGAATTTTAGAAGCTGGAAGCTTTTGACCGTCAGAAAATACAGTATTTGATTTTTCCCCTAATCGTGCTCTCTCGTTGTCTTTGGATGAGAAGTCCATTTCATCCAATCTTCCAGTGGGATTGTCCGTTCTTGACAACAATGCGGAGACGTCAGGAATTCCACCCAAATCAGTGGAAGTATGTGTTCTCCCTTTCGGATCAAACAATTCTCCTCGGAAACCATCTGTAATGAAGGCTAATTATGATCGAATGGAAACCATGTAAGAAATGGATTAAAAAGTAACATAAGCGAGAACCAATATTACCATCTTCACGGAAAGTATTTCGAAGGGCGATCTCTACATGCAGTTTCTTCGGCACCAAACCATTTCTATGAAAAGGAAATCAACAAGAAATTTCCGGAGTTAATTGTGGTGCCAAAATGACTGAACAAGAGACTAGGAGAGTGTAAAATACCTAAGAGCTAGAAATACAAGGCACTGGGCTCTGAGCTGCTTCAGTTGTTGCTCTCTAAAAGGTGAACCTGACGGCAGTAACCCCTCTACTGCAACATTATTTCCTGGTTCTTTATGAACTGGAGGCCTGATTGCTGTGACTTCCCTGTTCTGCCAGCCAGACTGTCATAGAAAATAATATGTCACATATAGAGGGCATGCATTCAAACCAGGTATCTTTGGTAACAAGTGAAAGGGGAAAGGATATTTTGCAGAGACGAATAAGACTAGATGCAAGTAAGATTCAAAACCTCATATAGAAAACAAATAGTTAACCGAATCACGTTTTTGACCAAAATGGATTTAGAGGCATCTAAGTTTTTTTCTAGAAAAAGATATATCAAGGGAAATTCAAGCAGATTTTCGTATTTCTGATTACGAAACAAAAATAGATCAAATACTGAAAAGAAGGGACAAATTTGTTGGAGAATAAGCCAGCATGTGCGAGCACTGTATCTCCTTATACACAAAAATGTTTCTGTGCATCTGATAGGTGTAGCAAAGTCCCAAAATAATAGAAACTGGCAGAGTCATGGAGGCTCAAAATGATTTCATAACTAAAATGTGATGCACACAATATGTATTCAGTCTAAAGGGATCCGGGAAACTTGATAGTGTCAAGGTATGTACCTGTGGAGTCGTGTATGCATCTGATGACAACCCAACATGCAAATTCCTAATGTCACCTGAGGTTTGGTGGCAACAATATAATAAGTTAATAAAATAACAAGCATACATTAATAAAATAGCAAGGTGCTTCTTGTACTCTAGATTAAAAAGGACATGCTCCATTCTGTAAAAAACAATGTTGAAGCATGTATCCCTACCTGAATTACCAGGCATTTCCATTTTGATTACTTCTCCAGTCTGATCATCAATCTTGTGGTTATCAAATATTTGAGCATTATCCATATTTTGATCCCAAGAAAGTGATGATTCACCTCTTTTTCTCTTTCCACTTGATTTGGCATCTCTTTGATGCATTGTCTCACTCCTATTGTGAGATTGAGAAATTCCCGACGTAGAATCCAAGTTGGATGGACTCTCACGATCAAATGATCTGTTACTTTGAGTTCCAGACCCTTGGTAAAAGGTTTGAGATGCACTGTTTGATCCACCAAGCTGCCTACCAGGAGTGAATGCATCGTATTTCGACATCTCAATATCAACTAAACTTGCTTTTCCCTCATTGCAAACTCCAACCATTTGGGAAGACCCTGTTATCCACATTAATGTAGAAAGTTAAATAAAAAAAAAGGAACTGAAGCAAAGTTTCCATATAATAAACAAAACTCTAAACTGAACCAAAAGAGAGAAATGATATACCAGCCAAATGCGCAGACCCAGAATCTTCCGTTTGGGTACCACCAGCATGAGGAAGACACGATGACTTCAAAGCTTCAATGTCAAGACCGTGTTGATTGACTACAGTGTCCATGGCCCTTGGATTTTTAGAAAGATCATATTAGTAGAACACTAACGAAAAACAGGAACAAGAATGATAACTTTAAAAAGCATGAGAAACAGCTTTTGGCTGAAGACCCAAAATAACAAACTGTGAATGAAATAAGTGAGTCTTCAGAGACAGAAATACAAGATAGAATGAAGTGAAGTAAGAAATCTGGTATACGGAAGTCAAATTAAGGGAGGGTTTTCCAACGACAGCATAAACCCCACCTATTTTTATGAACAAATATTGCAAAAGCCATCCAATATGCCTTATCCAAAAGTTGAAGAACAAAAGTAAAATCATCTATATGATATTCCCCTATAGAAGCCATTGGTATACTTATAGCCCTCTGTTCTAATCTAAAATAGGAGTGAATAAGATTTGGGAAGAAGATACAGTAGCCACTAAACTAAGCACACCGATCAAAATTTCAAAACATTTTGAAGAACATCAACAGCAGGCAAAAAGAAACGGAAGAAATTCTATCTGAATTAGCCAAATACATTTTAGTTCACTATAGTGAACAATCAATCAAAAAAAATATTAGGCAAAGTGAGATTAAGTTCCTTCGGACTACGTAATACCATCATAAGAACTACATGCCACATTTCAAGTGAATTACGACTTACATGAAAAAAATCTACAAAAAAAACAGCAGCCTAAGCAATTATATAAAGGTAAGTTGTGGAAAGTAGACCAAAAAAAGAAATCAAAGTCTTTGAGTTAGATAAAGAAAACAGCATAAGAATATAATTGCATCTAAACAAACTAAGAAGTAACTCATTAACAAATAACTGGTGATATCTAAGGAAAACAATACCTAGAAATGACTTGATATGGCATTGAGTGTTCCTTTCCACTGGTTTTCATGTGCTGCAATATCTAGAAAAAAAAAAAAACAAATGATGTAAAAGCAGATCATTAAAACTGAAAAACACACGAATAAAAAGTATACACGAGGGTTAAGTCACTTAACCACATAAAGTTTAGCTGCAAGCTTTGCAGGTTCATCTTTAGAATCTTGAATAAGCTTATGCAGAAACTTAGCTGCCTCCAACTCAATATTATGTGAAGATGCCATCTTTAATTTAAATTACACCATCACACAAGAAAATCCCTGCCTCACACCAAAAATGAAAGAATTGATAACACAACTGAGAATTAAAAACGAGTGATTGTAAATAATTAAAAACCCAAAAACTCAGAGGTCAAAATTCATGTGAGTACTCAAAAGGGATGCATAAAAACTCGTCAAAATTGGCTAAAGAAGCTAATAATTCCCCAAATCGCAAGGAAAAAGGGGGAATTTCTCGCGAAAAAGAAGAGTGACAAAACCCTAAAAGCTAAATAACGATCGATCAAATGAGAAGAAGCAGAGAGTGAGCTTTACAAATTCAGAGATCCGACTGCAGAAGACGAAGCAGAAGTGAAAATTTCAGATGAAAATGTAGAGCTGAGAAGTGAAGCTGCGTCGTCTCTGCGAAAGCTCACGAAATGAGCCACCAAATTCTTTTGCATGAACTGTCCAAATTTTATATTGGGAATTAGTAATATTCGGGGATTTGTTTTAGAGAATTTATTATTTTTAAAAACATTTAATCATTCTAAAATTAAACATATAGTATAGATAATTAGATACATTCCACCTTTACATCGCAAATTATTTTTAAATTTTATTTATGTATTTTATATAAGTTTATTTTTTAATTCAACTAAAATCAAATCACGATATATCATGGATCAACTATTTCAATATAAATTTGTAATTATTTTTTATTGTTTATATTTATATTTTAATATATATATATATGTATATTACTCCATGTTCTAAAAAGTCTGTCCTAACTCCGATTACACCCCGATTAGTCGCTACGCTCACTCTCGTCATCTCGATTAATGACTAATCTTTCGAAAAAGTCAGTCAACCTATTACTTCCCGCCTAATCCGATTAATCTCCATCTAATCTAATTATTTTCTGTCTAATCATTTATAATCTAATTATTTTAAAATTTTCAGGTATACAAAAATTTTGTTTTTGTTATACAGACATTTATATTGAGAGTTTGTGATGTTTATAATAAATTATGTTAACAAATATAAATAAAAGTCATAAAATAAATTATTAATACTACATTTTCATGCATTTACTATAATTTTTAAAAATATATTATTTAAAAGTTTAATATAATAGATAAATATATTTTAAAAATATTAAACTAACCTAAAATTAATTCTCGATTAATCCTTGTTTACTCCTCGATTAATTCCGTAGACGTTAGACCCATCCACGCTGACCGATTAGCGCCTAACGAGTTTTAAAACATTGATATTGCCTGAATTAAAATCTGATCTCAAACTCAAATTAAATAATATATCTCTATTTTTAAAAATTTGAGTTACTGCAGAAAAATCTAAATTTTTATCAATTACATGTATATATAATCATTCAAAATAATAATAAATTAAAATCAAATAAAGTTTAAAAGGGAATTCATAATTTTTTAATTTATTTTATTGATTTAGATTAAATATAATGATTTAAGAAAATTTGAAAATATTGTTAGTTTCAATAGTATTAATATATATATATATATCACTGTTTGGGTGTAAAAATTAGATAAAAGTTATTTAGATTTTACTAAAAATAGCTAGAAGATTTACTAGTACATATATATATATATATATATATATATATCTATTTATATGTATAAATATAAAATATATCATTTATATGTTTTTAAAAGTAGTCACTGTAGAAGTATATTTTTGGAAAATAATTTTGATATATTGATAACTATGTTATGAAAATATTATTTTTAAGATGTATCCATATTTCAAATGTTAGATTGGTAAACTGTTGCACCAAAAATAATCTTTGAATAACTTTACTAACATATTTATTAGATTTTTCACGAAAATTATGAATTCGATGACATTTATCAAATTTTTCTCGTTCTTTAAATATATTTTTTACAAAACATGAATTTTTCTCAGCTTGCATCATTTTTTCTAAATTCGTGATCTAAATTTACAAACCAGTGGTTTAAATTCATTATCTAAATTTACAAAACATGTTTTCTAAATTTACAAAACATGAACTTTTTGCAAATATATGATATGTTTTTGAGGGACTTTGGTTGTTTTAAGACCTTTATGGGAGAATTGCTTTGGAAACTATCAACCCCAAAACTGAAATTATTGACCAAGGTAGCTTAGTTACATTTGGTCGATAATGTTGAACTATGGATAGTATTTAAGATGCATAAACATATATTATATTTAATATCAAATTTTAAGAGGCAATATATGTATTATATACAGGGTTTCACTAGGTCATTCTCTCCAACTCAATGCTTATCTTTTGCAACCTCCATTGAATAAGAAAAAAACATAATTTATATCTATAACCTCATTTGGATGTGAGATGACTAGCTAGGTAGGGGTTAATGCTACAAACATTCATATAATAAGTTACTCATATCTCATTTTTATGTAACTGAGGAGTAATTATTCCGAGTGAGTGCAGGCCATTGGCAAAGCAAACCAAGGATTAGATTGCCTCCCGATAATAATATCATTGATTTCCAACCTATTCAAAGATATGTACATATTTCTTTAATGTAGTAGTATATGAATGTTAAGGGTGTATTGAACAAATATTTTGAGAGACTTAAGTTAAAATGACAAACATGTATTATTGAAACATAAATTTTAAAATATCTTTTAAAATTCATTGTTATTGGATTAATAAAAATTAAATGTACAATCAAATTCACTTACTGTTATTGAAATCATTTTAAGAATTAGAATTGAAAGTTTCAGCTGTGATTTCCTAACTAAAACTACAAAAAAAAAATATCAAAAAAAAATCAAAATCTCATAATTTCAGGTGAGAATTTTAAAACCAAAATTCTCAACTCATCCAAATTCAACTAGGAGGTGTTATTCAATTAAGTTTTAAAATGATTTTATTGTATTTTAATTTGATATATCTTTTAAAATACCAGTTAAAATGTAGTATTTTGTTTACTCATGTTTTAGATAACAAAATACATTAAAATACATTCTAATACAATTACAACTAAATCAAATCAAATCAATATTGAATAACAGTTGTTTTAATGTATTCTAAAATACACAAACAAATATTTAATTCAATAACAATGTTTTTAGTGTAATTCATCAAATACATAATTGAATAACCCTAGATTTCACTTTGAATTTAAAATCCATTTAACGAATATTCAATAACACCCCAAAATCCTCTCTAATTTTAATTAAATTAAATCACTAATTCAATATCTCCCATACTAATATTACTTTAATCAGATCATGATTTCGTTCTAGGTTTAACACAAGGTTTTTTTTTTAATTTTCCAAGAAAATAATTTAAAAAAAATACTTATGTAGCTCATTACTTTCTCTCATTTATAGGCTTTGAATATAGAACTTCTGAGTAATGAATGTTCTGAGTAATGCCTTCAAAACTATAAAATGGTGTAAATTATAATTATAAGTTTATAATACATGTATCACAGCCAAAATATTATTTGTGTAAACCAATGATTAGTTTATTTAATTATTTATTAAAAATTATAGAAAAATGAAAACCTCTCCTAATTACAAATTTTTTTAGAACTTTCTCTCTGTTTCATCCTATAATACATACTAGATATATAAAGTAAAAGAGTACAAATTTTTTTGTTATTAAATCGTATCTCAAACTCATTCACTAGAAAAATCCGGTTCAACCGGTTTCTGAATAGAACTCATCATACGAGAATTCGATTCACTACGCATAAACTTCTCACGTTCACGGTTAACCTAACCGTTGCAGCCTCAAACCTACAATGAAATTCCTCTTTTGCCCTCAGTTCATTCTTGTACTTCCTCTTCTTATACCTTCTCCAAGCAGCTTGAACAAAACAAGCCGCCCAAGTCCTCCATTGGTGTGAGTAAAACCGAAACTTATGTCTCAGTTGCTTAGTATGTAATCTTCTAAACTGTGAAGCCACAAACTGTAAATCTTCAGCTTTCAATGCAAAAGCTTCAACTTCACAAATGGCTTTAACAGTACGTGTGGAAGAAGGTAAGATTACAACGGGACGAGGATCTAGAGCCCATGTAAGCAACTCTTCACCGCAAAAATCGCCTGGTCCTGTGAGACAAGAGTTGAAGAATCCAGTTCTACCTCCATTGGTTGTGTAAGAATCTAAATGACCTCTAATGATAAAGAGCATTTCTTTAACCGGGTCGCCTTCTCTTACAAGAAACGTTCCTTCTGTACACAATGCTGGTTTCAGTCTCTCACATATCGCATCAAGCATTCGTTCATCCATTTGATCAAACAATGGTACCTGTTTTAAAGAACTCTTTGAACAAGATTTGAGAATCAAGAATTGATCAAGAAAGAAAGAGAAAAGGCTTACACGGCGAACAAGATCGAAACAGAGATGGCGTTTGATGTCTCTTCTAAGATCAAGTGGAAGACTTATTAATAAAGCTTCTTCATCAACTCCTCTTGTGGCTAACCATCTGTATTGATCATATTTTCTTACGGCTTGTTTTAATTCTGGTGGAAGTTGTCTATGGTGCATCCATTGTTCTGTATCTGTTCTTCTTATCCTCCATTCTTCAAGTCTCACTGTTGTTGATTGTAAATATGTTTGCATATTTCCAATAAGCAATGCAAATAGAACAAGGCCAAGAGTCGCTATGATAATGGCGAAGAGGATTTCGCCAGCATAAGTGCTTGTCGAGAGATTTTGTCCTAAAGAACTTAGGTTTTTCAAGCCCCACCAAAGACAGTAGAAGTACTTGTTTAAGAACTTTGATGAAGTAACAGTGGAAGTTACTGCATCTCCGTATATACCAAACTCGTAAAACTTGCTTCGCGGATCGCATATTCTTGTTATATTGCTCCATCCAAACCAAGAGTTCCTTTGAAGATCTTCCAGTGTTCTGCATTCGAAGAAACGGTATTGACAAATCGGTTTCTCGATGTTACAAGCATGTCTCCAACAAGCCTCTTGCCTCTCTACTGCAAGAAAATACCAACAAGCTCCTAAAACCTGGAAACAAGAATGATTTGAGTAATGGGAAATTCTCATAAACTGATCTCTAAACCAACTCACAACAGCTTTAGTCTGCTACATGTAGCCCTAGGATAGACACAGTAGACCTGTAGCTAAGAGTTGAGTCACTTACATGGCTTGCTAGCATATATAGCATAAGGTTGCAGGCAGCTCCTGCCCAAGCAGTCTCTGTAACAACACCAGTGGCTTTAATGATCTGGCGAGATAGAGGAAATATAAGAAACATCCTTGGAATATACTGGAAAATGATGATAAATCTAAGAACATTCTTGGTGTTTGTCATTGGTGAACCTTTTAGATTTGGGATTACAATCCAAATCAACAACTGAAAATGTAACAGTTCATGATTCTTCAAGAATTGAATACCATGAATCACTGAAGCTGGAGCATGTAGACTATATATATACCTGAGGTAAAGGTAAAGCAGCAACAACATGAATCCAGAAGCTTTTATGAAGATATCTCCAAGCAATCTTAGTGGAATCAATCACAAGCTCTCCTCTACCGAATACACGAGAAGGCGGTGCAATATAAGCTGTTCTAAAACGTATAAGAATCTGAGCTATGTAAAAAGCATCAGCCAAAGATCTAATTAGTGTAAGAACTACTTCAAGTCTTATACCAATGTTGATACATGCTTCATTTCTCATGACCGGTAAGAAAAAAAACAAAGGGTCAACAAATAGAGAAACCAAACATGCTATGAGAAAAATCTTGTTCCATCTTCTTATTGTTTGTCCACGAGGATCTAGTTTTTGGTTTTTACCCTTTCAAGATCTTCAGAGAACACTCTTGAGAGTACTTTAGCTTTTAAAGACTTGCCTTTACTTAACATCTTCACATTTGTTTTAGCTGGGATTTGAGTTCCATTGATATTGAACTTGAGCTTAACTCCAGATTCTCCTCCATGAACAACTTCTTGATCTTCTTGAAATCTGTACCATTAAAAACAAGTTATGTTTGATAAAAGAATCTGAACAAAAACAAAACAGATTTATCAAGTCCTAACCTCAAGATCTTGAGTTACGAAAACCCATAGCTTCTTTCTTTATCAATGAGGACACGAGAAATTTAAAACTTTACAGGTACATTTGATATTTTGAACCCTGACTAGAAACCATATAAGCCACCAGAATAATAACTTGGAACATTAAATTCCCAGGAAAAATGGGAAAAAAATAAACCTATATATTCAGATACGTGTGTTTGATAAGACAACTGTACAAAAGATCAAATCCAAATGATTAGTACTAAGAGATGAGTTTAAGTGTGTTTAACGAGGATATAGATTAGCTGAATCTGGTTGTAGAAAGATGGGGAAAAAGTTTTAGTCGCTTAGGCTACAAGCAAAGATTATAGAGTATAGTTTAACGGGAAATATTGTTGGATGTGAAAAATAAAAATAAAAGGAGAGTTGAAGTTTAAGGCACCGACACAACACAAACAAAAGAGCAGGTGGAAGAATAAGAAGTAGGACCAGAAATGTGAAAATGTGAAAATGTGGTAAAAGAGGAAAAAAAAAGACAGTGAACTGTTTGTTCATTCACATATGCTTTTTTGCAGATTGAAAATTAGCTTTGTATTTGAGAAAGAGATGAAAAAGGTTTCTTGATTGAATATGGTTTGAGTTTCGAACAGGACTGATGTGTGGACAAAGTTGAACTTTGCTTGTACGGGTCACACGATTATAAATAGTAGCCTTTAAATGTAGCTACTGTTGTGGTACTAGTCTATTTATTTACATAGTTTTTTTCTTCTTAAAATATTTATTTACATAGTTCATATCTTATTATATTAAAGTACAAATCCAAATGATGGTAATAACAAGTTTTTCGGATTAAAAATATTAATTAGAGTAAACAAAGATATCCTGCTTCTAAAAAAATTTCCACTTAAATAAAAATTTGATGAGTTCTTTTATTTTATTTTGTTAATTAATAGAAATTGTGGCTGGAACTACGATGGATAAAATTTGTATGCGTATTACTCTTTGAAAAATCCTAAAATGTTTTTTAATAAACAATCTGAAAGATTTGGCTAAAATTCATACATCAACCAGAGTCGGGATCAACGTTGAATAATTTGCTTTTTATCAAAAAAAAAAAAACCGTTGAAAAATTTGGTGCATACGTTTTTAGCTTTCATGGATTCAGCCAGTAGTTCAAGTCCACGTCGGTAGATCCCTAACTTTTCAATAAGAGACTATTTTTTATTTATTTTTTAATCTTTGGGTTTGATATCCTTAACTAGTGCTTAATCCAGTGTTTAGATACGCACATTTCAAACCTAGTCCCTATAAATATATACTAGTTGACAACAAAATTCAGTTACTATAAACTAACATTATCTCATTTCATATAAGATGTATTTATTTACTACTATTGAGTTGAGTGTTTAGTAGTAAACATAGAGCTCAAATTAAGTTTGTAAGATCCGAGGAGTTGACTCATTTTGGAATCCAGACATGTGTAAGTATACCAGTTCTTGCACGGACCACATTGCTTGACTTTCAAGGTTCTTATAGTTCTTTATTATTTTCTTCCATTTTTACTATTATATTAGTTTCGCTTAGTTTGTTTAGTTGGGAAATATTGTTCTAGAGCATTTTAGTCCACGCTAAAGTTAGGTAGGTCCTTGATACATTCATGCATATGACGATGTTTTAATTAATTTGTTGAAGTTAATTCACTGAGTTTCTTTACTCGTGGAACAAGTGTTGTTATATTTTGCTGTGTCGCCAATAGCAATCAGTATTTGTCTTCTTAGTTAAAATATAAGTGATAAACTTAATATTTAGACAATCTGGTCACAAATCTCGTAGCATTTTTTTTACCAAAAAAAAAATCTCGACGCATTTCCTGATTGAATTAGATTTGTTTTAACTGCACCAATGTGTCTTTCGTTATAATATTAACGAGTCATATGAATATATATGTACAGTACTACGACTATTTGTATTTCTTTATGTTTAAAATATATTATGATGAGATCAAATAACGTAGATAAGTGTAATGATGTTAACATATATTAGTATATTATCGTATTATGAATAGGTCAATGTAGTCTTGAAAGGTTGTCTTTGAGCAAAAAGACAAATTTAAAACCTAGACACAAGTTGGATACACTTCGATTTTGTTAAACTCTAATCTAGAAAGCTCACATATTTATTATATATTGAAACTGAATTGCAAAAATTAAAAACTCACATGTTTATTCGTTATATATGTCGATAATGAATTAGTAATCGTATAGCACATTCTTCACTTCGCTGAGAGATTTTAGTAAACCAACTAATCTATTAATTTCATGAGAATTTGGAGTTATCGTATGAGTCTTGATCAAACAATAAAATCTCTTTCAAAATGTCAGCAACAACTTTGTTTAATTTAATTAATAGATTTCATCATACATATATGTCATACTCTACATATTTGCAACAATGCAGTACGAGTATAAAACTCCCTCTAAAAAAGGTTTTAACATTCTTTATATATTTATATATTTGGTTCATTTTAAAAAGGTAAAGAATAAATTAAGGGACAAAGCTTGTGTTGGCAATTAGTTGACGGTTACATTGAGAATAAATGGGTATGGTCATGTCCAGTCTATGGAACACGGCATATGGGCTTTCTTGATTGATCCCATCATCCCCCACCTTCTCTTTCTTTGATTATCCAACATGTTAATCTACTACTCAATTATTATTCCAATACATTTGTAGAATTAGTCACAAGGCATGACATAACTTTAATATATGGTGTTATATTTACCTTTGTATCGTATAAAGTCTTCATTAATGGAGAAGCAAAAGACTATAGTTCAATGAAGTCTTGTTATATATAGGACATGCTCTGAGTAAATTATATAGCTTGTGTTTCTACAAAACAAACTTATGTGTTATACATAAAATCAGTAGTGTAAAATGACAAATCTACATAAAATATTACATAATTAAAGCTTCACTTGAGTTTTTTTTAAGTTGTTTTGGATGTAATTTGTGTTTCGATTAATCATTACATCTAACTTTTTCATTATTTTGAATGCAACTCATTTTGCATCTAATATTTGCATTCGTACTCAAATGTTTAATTTGATGAAACAAACAACATCCGGATGTTGACATTTTTAGAGGAGATGAAAGAATCAAATCTAGCTTTCAACTACATTCATCTAAAATTGCATAATTTGATGTAAATTTGTATTCATTCCAATTTTAGTAGAACTTACATAATAATTGAAAGACACATATGTTAATTCAGCTGGAAATTGTTCATTTTCAAAATAGGAGATAAACGATTGAATATTAAATTATTCATCTTATTTTCATTATTCGACTCATTTTTATTCGTTTCAACCTCATTCATCCTAGTCCATAATTATCTTAAATCATGTCAAGGTTTTTTTCACGTTTTGTTTAACAATTGGTGTAATTTCAAATGTTGTATAATTTTATTTTATTAAAACTATTATAACTGTTGTATAATTTTATTTTATTAAAACTATTTTTATTAAGTTTACATAAATCAAGACCATATAGTATAACAACCCGTGACACTCACTCAAAGAAACTCTCAAGCCTCAAACCTTCATGTAAGTGAGTTTTTTTTCTTTTTATCTACAAGCGTACAAGATGCCTTAAGAGTTTTGTTTTTGTTCTATGCTTATCTCTCTACTTTTAAATATGGGCCAGATGGTTCAAGCAAGACCGGCTTCACATTAGGTAAACAGAAGGATTCGAACCGTGGTTCAGTCAGATCAACTGATTCCTCTTCATGTCCACTCCTACTCCCACCTCTTGACCATCCTCCTTTGCTTTCTTTATTCTTCTCATTGCTCTACAAGAACAAACATAAAAAATATTAATGTTTCAAACGCTAAAAACTTGTTTGTATTAGCGTTTTCCCATGTAAAAACATACCTGAAAAACATGAATATTTGGGAAGTTTCTGCGTCTGGTTGTGTCTGGTGTAATGGTTGAAAGAATCTGAACAACTTCTCTCATTGTTGGTCTAGCTTCTGGTTCCAAAAGCAAACATTCTTTAGCTAAATAAGCCATTATCTGCATCTCTTCTTCCACAAACTTCCCATCTAGCCGCGGATCAGGCAGTTCCTCAATCACCCGCTTACTATCTTGTAACCGCGGCATAGCCTAACACAATCAACCAAACAAATGAGTTTCAGATTGGTTAAAGATTCACAAAAATAGTGTTGTTAATTACCCAAATAACAAGGCTTTCTTCTCCTTTGTTGTTACTCGGTTTCTGTATCGGTTTTCTTCCAGTTATAAGCTCTAGTAGAACAACACCAAAGCTGAAAACATCTGACATTGGTGAAGCACATCCCGCAATTGCATATTCAGGTGCAAAGTAACCAAATGTTCCTTGTAGTCCTATGGTTGGAGAGCTTGAACCGCTTTGTAACCCATCACTACTTAAACACTTAGCCATCCCAAGATCTGTTATCTGTAACAATATACACTCATTCAAGTTCAAATAAGGATACATTGAACTCTGAAAATGTTTGTGATTACTTACTTTGGCATGCCAATTCTCATCAAGAAGAATATTAGTCGATTTAACATCTCTATGTAAGATTCTTGGAGCAGCAGCTTCGTGAAGATACTCAAGTCCTCTTGCAGCTCCAAGAGCTAGGGAGATTCGAATGTTCCATGTCATTTTCTCTCCCAACTCTCCATCTAAGCAATCTCTTAGACTTCCATAAGACATCAACTCAAAAACAAGAAGCCTCTCTATGTGTTTGCCATGAAACTCCAAACAATATCCAATTAATGGAACCACATGGTAATGATGGAGTCTTGATAACAACTCAACCTATGAAAACATTAAAGCAAAAAGAACACAAATTTCTCAATCTTGACCAAAGATGGATCCTCAAATCAGAAGCAGGAGGAGGAGGTTTATACTTCTGTAGAGAATAAAATGTCCGTATCGTTTCCTTTAGGAGCATTTAGACGTTTGATTGCAGCGGTTTTACCGTCTTTGAGCTGTCCACGGTAAACACAGCTACTTCCTCCATGTCCTATTACACTATTGCTAGAGAATTTATTGGTTGCTTGCTCTAATTCTGCGTATGAGAACTGAAATATCGATCCATGGATTGTTTCAGGTTTGCTCACAGAAAACAAAGAAGCATTCTGAAAAAAACATCCTGAAGAAAACCAAAAAGAAAAACAAGTTCTGTTTGATGTATCAAAGCAAAGGATCTTCAAGAAACTAAGTGTGTAAAATAGTTGACCTGCCACTGAGGAGCTAATGCTAACAGAGCTTTTACGGGTTATTAAGTTAGCAGAGCTCTGCCAACTTGATTCTCTATCTGATGAGACTGAAGAGGCTTGTCCAGAAATTGAGTTCCTTCGACAAAATAACAAAACCATAGATGCAAACAATGCTATCAAAATGAGAACTGCGCAGAAGAGTAGTATAACAAGAACGAGTTTCCTCGATAGAGATTGCTTCTTGTTCTCGCCTATAGGCCCTGGAAACAATAAAGAAGACAACAACCATATGATATAATCCACAGAGATTGCCACAGAACGATGTAATAAGAGTCAAACATACCAGCAGAGCAGTTGCAAGAAGTGAAACATGAAGAATTGGAACCAGCAATAGCGATTACCGGAAATCCATTTGCAGGACATAAGCATATCCAATGGTCACTATCTCCTAACATAAGAAGAGAGTTATAAAAGTTTAGCTTTCTTTAGAATCTTGAAAACTTTCTTATTTGGTAAAGACAAAAACTAAAAACCAAACCTGGTTTGCAATTACATGATGTAGAACAGTTTGATTCCATGATAGTACTTTGATTGTTCGAAGAGAGGCACGTACATGTATAATTCGTTGCGCCTAACAAAGAAACTTCATCTGTTTAATTTAAAATGTCACACCATTCTTATATATGTTGCTGAGGATAAACTAACCTCCATAACATTGTTGAAATGCTACTAAGCACACAAGAATGGCAAGCTCGGTTTCTACTCTCATCTTCATTTATATTTGCTACCGAAACTACACCAAAGAAAAATCAAACACTTGACTGTTATAGATAGTAACTCTAATATGAGTAGACAACAACGAAGATTAGATGAAGACCATCATGTCGAGTTAATTCTTCTGCTAGAATACTAACTCCAAGTGCACAACAATCAAAAACCTGAAACAAGTTATGTTAGATTAGAGAATGTAGAAGCACATATGAAATTTTTTATAGAAACTACGAGTAAATCTACAGTGTAATGTGAATAAATGGGTTGGTGAACAGACATCCAAAAGATTCTAACTCTGTTGCACCCACTAAGAACAAAGTCCCAACATAATCCAAAAAAAAACATTATAGAACTCCAAAATCTTAAGGACACAGAGCTAGAAGAGAACACAGGTAACCACAATCAACAAAAAAGTAGTTAACTCATACCAGTATACAATCACAGGAATCATTTAAGATCCATTGCAACTCATCTACTTCTGTAAAATTCTAGTTGCCTCTATAGTTAGTTGGGCTATGTTTTTATAGATAAAGAGACACAACAACCAAGCTTGTTAGACAACTTCATACAAGAAGAAGCAACACTTAATATTCTCTGAGTAGTTCTAATGAGAAACAAAACAAGTAAAGAGAGCCAGTATTAACCTGCAAAGTAGTGAGCTTGGAGTAAGAACAAGGTTGTTTGGTAGTGAATTTTTCAGTGGCAAGAAGTTGCAGACAAATTATATAAAAAGGAAGAAAGAAATGAAGCATATTTGAGGATTCGGATTTTACTAAAATAATGTGATTAAAGGAATAATTGAGTGTGATGAATATTTAACATTAGTCAAAAAATGGAAACATATAATAATAAATGGAATGAAAACAGACCAATCACCTTTAGAAAGAAACTGGATTGCAAATCTGAGAGTGACCTTTCAACCATTTTAGTATCATTGAAAATTAAAACCACTATTATATCATTAACTTTAAACTGTTTATTAGTAGCAAAATCTTCATATTATAATCAAAAGGTTTTAACTTTCCTAAAAGTTCATTTATATTAGATTGTGAATCCAAAGAAGAACCATGTGTACTGTTACTGTTAGTCCAAATGACTTCTCTTGGAAATTTTTAAGTAATCAAAGATGTAGAATTTTATAAGATTATTGATTCTAAATCCGAAATTAAGGACTTGGATAATACCAAATTAGATAGAGCCAAGAAAAGGCTTTGCTTTAAAGGAAAAGCAAAACGTAGATGGACCCAAAACTGTAGATATATTTTCGGGGCCCACAAATTCCGGTGTCGGTTGTCGGAAACCGGTTTTTAATGTAGGACCTACAATTTCTCGGTGTCGGTTGTTTTTAACCGGTTCTTAAACCGGTTTTTTTCAATTGTGGGACTCACAATTTCCACCATTGACCGAATCCAACTTCTTTTAATGTGAAGAAACAATGTCCACCAAATTCAAAGATATGCTCCAATGAAAAAAGTGGAGTTCTTGAACTTTTTATATTTTTAAAAGAAAATTACAAAAATGGTTTTGAAAGTGAAAATTAAAAAAAAAAAAAAACCTTGAAATGAAGAAGCAACAATGTCGCTTTTAGCAATCAACATTCTAACACACATTTCTAAACGAAACGTCAGTTTTTCAAAATGGTTCTTCATAATTTGTATTCTGTTAAGTTTTTAAGGGCCTCAATAGCTGCATATTCCCTTAGGAGAATCTACAAAAATACTATATATTATATACTCATCTTCAAGGATTTGTAACTCACTGATCAACTAAAAGATAGACCAAACCACTCTATGACTTCTCTTGTTTCTGTTGCTGTTCTCCAATCAACCTTGTTGGATTTGTTGTTGATGCTGCAGCAGAAGCAGCAAAGTTGGCAGCTCGAGATGATCGTAAATGAGGTGGCATGGCTCTCACTATACCTTGTAGTGGTGAAGTAATAGCTGCTGTATAAGAAGATGGAGTATGGTTGGGGATTAAAGGTGGTGGTCTTATCCGAGGTGTGTTAAGGGGTGATAGCGAAGGAAGAGCTTCTGATGTGACTGAGGGGCGAGGATGGGCGGTTAAATTTGAATGTGTGTTTGCTCGTAGCGTTGCCTGCTGAGATATTGGTCTTGGCTGAGACGTGTTGTCGCGGGGTGAATGCAAAGGACGAGGTTCAACTGTTGTGGCTGAGGGTTTAGGAAGCGCAGTTGAATTCATGGGTGTGTTTGATTGTACTGCTGCTTGCTGAGATATTGGTCTTGGTTGAGTCGTGTTGTAACGCGGTGACTGCGTACAAGGACTTGAAAGATCTGGGACTGGAGCTTCAGATGTGACTGAGGGTCGAGGAGGAGGGGTTGAGTTCCTAGGTGTGTTCAATTGTACTGCTGCTTGCTGAGATATTGGCCTCGGTTGAGTCGTGCTGTAGCGAGCGGAATGCTTATTAGGACCTGAAAGATCTAGGACTGGAGCTTCCGTTGTGATCGAGGGTCGAGGAGGAGGGGTTGAATTCATATGTACATTTCTTTGTACTGCTTGCTGCTGCTGAATTGGATGTAGAGTGCTTCTAGCTGCTAGAAAGGGATAGAGAAAGAGTGCAATTATATTATTTGCTTTATCTGCGTTTAATTGAGTCATATTGAAGCGAAGGAAACACGAAAAGGGACCTGTTGCATTCGTGATTGGAGCTTCTACAGTAACGCAGGACCGAGGAGAAGCAGTTAAATTCACATGCGTGTTTCTTTGTACGGTTTGCTGCTGCTGCGTTGAAGGTTGAGAGCTTCTAGCTCCTAAAACAGAAAGTGTCATTTAGATCATTTGCATAATCAAAATTTACTTTACTTTAAGTCTTTACACTTACCTTTTACAGCTGCAGTATCAGTTGCTGCACTCCTATCAGTACATTTAGACATGAAACCGTTCGACAAAAGACTGCTCATGACAATAGAATTCTTATAGACTTCTTCCTTCATCGCTTGATTGATATATTCATCATTAACCTCTTGAGACTTCTTATCATACTCCCTCTGTATTTCAGCCTTCTTCCTTTCCAGTTCAGCCTTCAATTCTGACGTCTGCTTACAAACAACACAACGAGACCATGAGCAGAGAGGACGACCATCAAATGAATGAAGATAGATTTACCAAGAAATTAGGAGACTCTAACCGTGTCTTCAAATTTTTTTTGTAAAGACCCTTGTTCTTTGTTCAGCTGATCCAGTTGATAGTCATATATGTCATTAAACGAAGGGAAACGTATCTGAGGATTCTGTCCCATAGGATTGTTGGGAAGAGACGTATCCGCTGATGCGTTGACTGTTGGTCCTTCATTTGAGATGTTAGGAGGCTGAACACCACCACCTTCATAAACAAATAGCCTCTGAATAGTTAACTTTAACATTCTACTACTAAACACTAACTATCATAACTATCCATGTGCAGATCCTGACCTAAAGAAGCTGTTCTTGAAGCCCAATGCTCTACCCGAGGAGTAGGTTCTGCTGCTGTTGGGATATTTAGGCGGAGGAATGATGAAGATGGTGGAGACCATGTACCTTGAGCACCCTGTAGAATGAAAATCCAAAATTCATAAACAAAATATGAGATCTAATCAGTACAACCACACAAAGACCTGAAACTTTAAAACCAACAAAGAGAAACATTATTTCAAGTAACCTGAACTGAGCTAGCAGAACCTTGAATATCAAATGTAGATGAAGAGTCTCGAAAATGAAACGCTAACTCTTCAGGAATCACTTGCCCCAAATTGACAGCATCAAAATCATGACTTGTTCTATGATCTTCTTCTCTAATCAAAGCTTCTTCTACATTCAAAGGTAACTCTGTAGATGAACCTTCTGCAAGATCGACCCATGGCTGAGATATCTCTGGAATACTCGATGAAACATCTTCATTACAAGCTGTTGGCGATATAACTCTATCACAAACATGATCTTCAGAAGACTGTTCTCTCAAGGCAGGAAGTGACTCTTGGCAATCAGAAGCAGTCAAAATCTCAGGTACATTAGTTGAAGTCACCATTACAGAGCTATCTAGTTGAGCAAAACCAGATTTGCTTTGTGAATTTGGCAAAGAATCTGTAACTTTTCGAGTTTCTTCTGGAACCATTGCATCAATTGCTTTCACCAATCATTGGATGAAAAGTTTTCTGCTTTTTTATTTTAACCAAAACATATGTCAGACAAAACTAAGTTATTCAAGAACACACACTACAGTATCAAACGCTTAATCAATGAAATCAAATCTACATTTCAATATCAAAGTATAAATTTTTTCCCAAACTAGCTCAAAGTATTAATCTTTTTCCTTTTTTTCTGTATTCGATATTATAAAATTTCTGATCTGAAATCCAAACTAATAAATTTTAGGGCTAGAAGAAGAAAGACATAAAACTAAAACCCTAACCTTAAAAATGGAGAACTCGTCAACGTCGCACTGAAGCTTTTCCGAGGATATACGGTTTGTTCTTTCTCTCCTACCTTTTCTGCAACTTATAGAACAACGACATCAGTTTGGTTTAATCTACTGGGCTTTTAGGATATTGGGCCATGTAGTTAATTAGACTATTGGGCCATGAAGTAAACTAAACCCAGTTATTGAACTTTATTTTATCTTGGATAAAAAGAAAAAATTATTTTACTTTAGTTTTTGTTTGGTGTCTTCTTCTTCTTCGTCTTCCTCAACAGCAACAACAATGCCAGTGAAATGGTAAGTATCAATAATTTTGCAGAAATCTGAAGAATCACCAAATCATTCACTATGAATTTTTGAAAATTGATAGGGTTTTACATTGGCAACCAAATCAAGGATCAACAGTAAGTAGTCAAATCCTAAACGAAGCAACACAATGCGTAGAGAGCATCAATGGAGTCAAAGAAGGAAGATGGAAAGCAACTCTAAACTATTACAAACCAATGTTACGAGATCAGGCGAATCAAGCGGAGTTCCCGCGTGATTTTCTAGGAGTTTCGTTAGCAGATGAGCCGAGTAAGTATTACTTCATAATAAGGTCGAAGAGGATTGTAGTGGAAGCAGATTCGTCGATTCAATTGATAATGGAGAAGCTTCAGTCTTACAAATCCAAAGTTGCGCTTTACTTTGAAGGCTTTCAATATCAACTTGGTGATTTTAGGTTAAGAGTTGGTAAAGTTGTTCCTACTCATTCTGAGAATGTTAGAGGCATTGTTATGGAGGTAAACAAATTCACATTTTTTTTTGTTTTGGTTTTTTGAGTTTTTTGATTCAATTTAAGAATGTTTTATGTATTTAGATTGTTTTTTTAGTGATGATCTTTGATGCTAGTTGCAATGTTTAAGAGAGATGATGATGAACATTGGATAATGTTTGATGCTTTTTTGATTGATTGAAATTTTTGTTGTTATTGATTTTTAGTAATGGTCTTTGATGTTAGTTGCAATGTTTAAAGAGATGATGATGAACATTGGACATTGTTGATGCATTTGAGAAGATGAAATGAAATTCTTGGTTTTTTTTTATTTTAATACAGATTGTCTTGTTCTTGATGATATTTACAATGTTTGAGCTTGAGCAAATTGAAACAGATGAATAACAAATGTTGATGTATATAGATGATGATATTAAGTATGTTGAGATAGACTATTAGAAGATTTGAATCCTTGCTTTTATCAATATTTTCTTGTAATCTCAATTTGGAGTTTGTAAGTTGTAACTAAAGGATGTGTGTGTAATTGAACAATGTTGATGCATAGATTGGTACTGGTTTTTTGTTTTTGTTTTTAATCTCAGTGTGGAGTTTATTTGTATGTTTGTGTCATTGCAGGTGGAGTATCTTCCAATATCATCAATGGAGAAGGCAAGAAAAGTAATGGAGGAGTTCTTGGAGATATGGCATGAAGCTCTGTCTAAAAGGTCGTTACCTGGTAAATTCGTAAACATAGAACTCAACTTTGGGGAGTTTGGACTTGCAGACAACTACACTCCACAACACACTGCTGTTCGGTATGCTCTTGTCATGGCTCACATGATTGCAACAGTTCAAACTGTGAGAGGCTAAACAAAAATACAACCTTTATTTTTTAGGTAAAATTCTCAGTTTTGCATTACATTGGTCATTTTTATGTATAACTGCTTGTTTGAACAAGGCAACACCCTCTTCAACTTCTTCTATTCGACTGAATAATATGACATTTAGTTTTCTTGGTATCTCTATTATGATTGAGTTTTTTTTTTGAAACGAGACTGGATCAACAAAAAAACGCATGATGAACCATGTCAAAACTCAAAAACGTGGGAGTCGAATATTTTTGGTATATCAAACGAACCATGCTTATCTTTGTTTTGACATTTTGTCAAGATTCTCTAAAACATGCTTTAAAAGGTTATGAATCCTAGGACTAGTAGATATAAAATAAAACCGAAGTTAAAATATTAAATAAAATGACAAGTCAATAGAATAAAACCATAGTTATAATATCAAATTAAAAAGACAAACAGATAAACCAAACTTAAAATATAAGACTCTCTTGATTTTTATTTGGTTATTCAATTCCACAATGCAGAACAATCGGTAGGCTTGAAAGAAACCAAAAGTGAAGAAGGATCATAACCCACCAAGAAATTATTCTGTGCTCTGTTCCCAAATACAGCATATTTTGTCGGATCATCACCAGAACATACAATGGTCACACAAAAAACTCCACTTTGAATAGATTCTTCATAAATATTATAATTCTCCAAGACAAGATCAGCATTTTCCATAAAATGCATTGTGATCACTGGAAAGATCTCTATAGTATCCGAACTATAACAAATCCTATTCCAGTTATTAGGGTCAGCTACACGATCCGCTTTCACATAATCATCCACTGCTTCTTGGACTTTGTAACAATAGCTACCAGTCAATTGTGTGTAAGTGGTTCCAGAATCTATCAACATGTTCCCGTTTAAAGAATGTAATGATGTCCCCAACGTCTCAATGCGTTTGTCCACGCTTATAGCTTCTAGATTAAGGTAATAGAAACCTTTTTTCTCAGTTTTGATGAACATAGTTGTTGATACAGTTCCTTCTCCTGATACAATAGCATTGCTTCCAAAGTTCATCTTACTAGTTCCTTGACCAGAAAAACAATAAGATATAAGACCTAAGAATCTCTCACCCATCTGAGAGACGAGTGAGTTAGGTCCCCAGTCTAAACCAACAATGCCTGAAGAGTGTATACTATGTTGTGAGTTGTTGTGACCACATCCAATAATGGTATTTTCCATCACAAAAGGTTCGCCTGAAGAGGAAGGGATAGTGATCGTGTCGGTAGCAACGGTTCCTTTGGATTATGTTTTGTCTGCGTAGACAACGTTGTAATGACAAGATTGGTCATGTGTGTTGCATCTTTTCTCTTTGAAGGTTGAGGATGTGGAAGGGTCAAAGATTGGAGCGAGTTGGTCGTAGCAGTTAACACAAGGTAAACATTGTGTCCATATGATGTCACTTCCTGTGTCTATTACAGCTTCGATCTCGAAAGGTGGTGTACCGATTTGTAGCTTCATTAGATACGTGGAGTCGTCAAAGATGACATCAGCTTAAGGTGATGATGATCCGAGCTGTGTGTTGGATAGTCGAGAAGAAGATGAATTTGAACGACGTTTGATTAAGTCGATGGTGAAGCCATGAGGTGATGAAGCTAAGACAGTTGTGGTAATGAGAAAATATGTAAAGATTTGAACGAAGAGAGCGATCATTGTGGTGGTTGCAAGAGACATTGATCGAATGTGTTTTCTAACTTTTAAGGCACAATGCAATGTTCTTCATTCTTCATTCATGCATATATATATATATAAATATATATAGATTTTGGAGTTTTTTTTATCGTAATTGTTAATTGTCCAAATTTATCAACTTCGTCCAATCAAAATTGTTTCCATTACGATTTTGTAACTTTATACATTATGTTACTATGTTTTACTTTTTTTATGGTTTTCCATTTTTATGGAATTATATCACTTTGTGCTAGATATATATATATATAGTATATATGATTTCCGAATCTTATAATTTCATGTAGTCGTTGATGAAGCCAAAATGAAATCAGGTAAATATCAATTTTTTTGTAAAGTAAAATTTGAAACTGGAAAGGTTAAAAAGGGACACAGTGAAAAAAATGGAAACATAGAAAGAGTTTATTTATTTATGTACCAACATATTGCGTAAAATGGACAAAATGGGGTCCATTTCATTTTTTTTTAATTTCGATTCACAGAGAAACAAATTTAGAAGAGACCTACATAATTTTCCTTTGTAGTTTGTAACAATATATATATATTGTTAACTTTTGGAATAATGAGACACAAATATAGTTTTAGAATTCTTGCTTTTTCATAATGTTCACTCCTTTATTTAAAATAAAAAAGATAGACGATATAAAATCCATGGACAAGAATCACATTAGATATCTCAGATAATTTACTCATTCCTAATAAACACATTCTTTGAGAGTAAACATTTTTATATTTGGATTGAATAGGACTGAAGGTCTTGAAAATAAAATAGGAAGATGGGACACCAAAAGAAGATATCAAGAAAACACATCCTTTATTTCTTATTGAAAAACTACACACTTTTATTGTAAAAGAAGAAATAAAATTATATGTATTGTATTTGATTCATAAAGATTTTGGTTTATATAACTTTACGACGCGATTATTCGTAGGTTGAACCGGCCTCGCATTTGTATCTGAATCCTGCAGATTATTTTTCAAATATATATATATATATATATTTTACTTCTAAGATATGGTAAAGTGTAAAAACTCGTTAAGTATATTATTTATATAAAACTTACATCGTGAACAGCCACTCGGAGTAGTTTCACTTGGTTTCTCGTCACAGTCCGTACCTAATAATCACACAAATAAAATATAAACGAAACAACATAATTTAATGGTCTCAAACTAAGAGAAAAAAGAAAAGAAAAGGAAACTAGACATAATTTATTGAAGCACACTACATCAAGCCCAATAACAAAACCACAAGCAAGCTCATGTTTATATTATGTCACTAGGTTTCAAGTAAGTGGTTCAAATATATTATGTAATGAGCATCAATGAGTTTGAGAGTTCCATTTGGAACAACTCTCCTTCTTCCCCTCTTCATGATGTTAATCTAAGAATCTTCTCTTAATCAAGCTTTCTATTTTATATTACTAACCACTAAACTCCATTGAACTATTTCAATTTCTAGCTTATCTATCTTATCTTGATAAAGCTAGAATCTTCCTTGTGTAGAAATCTCTTTATGATTGACAAGTAGATGAATAAACCTTTTGGAGATGGATATTGGCAGTATTTATATTTTGTAACGATATATTTTAGTTAAAAGAAACAAAAAAAGGAAGATGACGAATAAACCTTTTTAACGATGGTCCATGTAATATTTTGCGTACAAGGAGGAGTTGTAAGCGATCCAATATATCTGTAATATTTTCGGCTCCCAATTTTGATATCCCTTGGATTAATCATTCCTACATTTTTCTCCGCCTTATGTTGGTCCGTAATCTCCGACAATTTATTTTCCAACTAACCAAAAGAAAAAGAAATTTATTTTTTAAAAATAAATATTATTTTATTAACAAAACAGAAATCATTATTATTTAGAAATCATTAATATACTAGTCATATATATAGTTCTGGAGATTTGTACCAATCCGAGAAAAGAGTCTGGCCTTCCGATTTTGTAGAGCACTGTGACTACAGCCATACTTCCGTTAATGTTTTCGTGAACCATGTGCAACTCGAGAGCAAATCTGCCATTTATTATATAGACTATTAGTGGACATGTAAATTTTGAAAATAACCTTTAATCTACAAATTGGTATAATTTGATTGGGTAGTATGTATTGTCATGTTTTCTTCCTACAAATTATGAGAAAAAAATTAGCATAAAGTATTCTTTTATAATTCAAAAAGTAAATAGTTCTAATAAAGTTCAATTCAAGTCTTGATTTGTACTAAATACTAGCAAAGGAAAACAACTTTTCTCTTAATTATAAAAAGTTTCGATTAAAGTCGTGATATATACTTGAGGACTAACAAATGAAAACGGTTTTTTTTTTTTCCTTTTTCTTTTATATAGTACTTATGTTTTAGAATATGGCATACCTTCTTCCATTGATAGTATGTTCAGAAGGAGAATGCCAATGAAGCTGTAGGAGTTTATATTCAGTTCCATTGATCTCAATACTTCCTGACCCTTCTTCCTTAAACTTTAGCTGAGAAAAAATAAAATAAATAAAAATTAAGAAAATTATATATATATATATGAGGAATAAACAAATGAGAAATATTAACATATACCATCATGTCATGGCCTCTATTTTTTAGAATGGCATTAGTAGGTTTGTAGTTTCTAGTAAGCCTTCCAAGATGAGAAACAAGTCTAACTCTTTTGTCCATAAGATCAATTGGAGATTGCATCTCTCCTTTTCCACACATTTTCCATTCTGGTTTCAGTTCCCCCCATCTCCTTGGTCCATTGTCTCTGTTCCCCTCGTAGCTGAATTCGCTTTCATCCTCTACATTCATTCATTCATTCGTACATCATAATATATAGTTTTAAGAATGCATTAAAAAGACTTGTAAACAATATATTGTAGGAAACGAATGAACCAAGATTAGACGTGTAGCTTACCAACTTCTCTCTGATTTGTTTGAGCATTAGAACATTGAGTTATAATGGTGATGAAGATGGTAAAAGTTAGGAAGAAGAAGCATCGAAATGATGATTTATTCATCTTTGTTTTCCAGAAAGAGGAAGAGCTAGAAAGAGATAAATAGATATATTGGATTTGTTGGTTCCACGTTCTTAACTTAAGGAAACAACTTGGATGCAATTATAATATATAGTAGTAGATGCATAAGATTTTATGCTATGTGGGACGTCATGTTAGTCGTCACTTTTTTTTCTCCCCTCATTTATTTTAAATATTGTAATGCCAATGGAGACGACATCTTTGACTCTTGTTGAAAACATGCTTTTGTTTCCTTTTCACATTTATTTGTTTCCAACTCTCATTCACCTATATTCTTATTGATTTTTTCTTAAGTTCGTTAGATTTATTCACACATTCAAAAATTATTCAATTTGTGAACACAAATTTTGTACGTATCGACCAAGTTTATATGGCAAAGCATGACGCAGACAAAACACTATTGTTACATCTACTTATTGGACGGTACCATCATTAAAAACAACAAATCAGTAATCAGAGATTCTGAAGCTGTCCAGTGTTTGAAAATTCAACCAAAACAAGAACTACATACGTTCTGGTTGAAATTGGGCAAGTTTTGTGACACAGGTACGGTAGGAATCCGGACATTTTGTAAAATAAATCAAACATGAAAAGAATATTACGTACAAAATGTTAGAACCACAAAACATGGATATAAAAATATAAATAAATTATAAAATTATAAAAAAGAGATAAAAAGATTTTAGAAAACAGAAAAAACGAGGTGAGATATTATGTTTTATTTAATTATTAAAATCATATACGATTCAGAATTTTATGATACAATTAGAAAGAAATTATGTGCTCGATATTATAACAACAGAATATACGAATAAAATAAGTATGGTATACTGTGAGACACTTATATTTAAAAACTAGTAATATAAAGTTGTTGGATTTATTTTGTTTGCTGCAAATAATTTCACAAATAAAAAAATTGAATATTTTTAAAAATATCAGACACCAACTTTTATAATAACTCAAACTTGTCACAGTTGCCACAAATATATCTAGTATATTAATTATTTAATTTTTAAATAAATATCACAATAGAAAGAGTTAGACGTTACTAATGTCATTATTATAGTCACAAAATCTGCACAATATAATTGATTTAATTACATCTTATATTTGATATTGATTTAAGTTAGAATAAGCATAAATATATGCACAAATAATTTACTTAATAATGTCAAAATATTTGATTAGATTTCAACTATACTAAAATATGAATTTAGTCTAAATCATTAAGTAAATCTGCACAATATTTGGTTTGTTTTCATTTGTCACCACCATATAACACAAACATATTATACGTTTAATTATCCAAACCAAGAAAAACCAATTTGCATGTATCCAATTTCTCAACGACTCTACTCTACCGAACCTCGCATATCCATGGAAATAATAATTGATAAGAGCAAACGAATTCCTATCTATAACTAACATAAAATAATATCAATATGGTATACGTTATATATTTAGGGGCGGAGATACGTTGTTAGTTGTTAGAAGGGGTGGCAATTACCCCCATGATTTTTTTAAGTATTTTATAACCATTTAAAGCATACATTTAACAAAAATAATTATTAACTCCCATGAAAAAAAAATATTTTGCCACTCATAACTTAATTTTATGGCTCCGCCAATGTATATATTCATGTGTAACATATATAAAACAGAAAACTAAAAGTTAAATATTCAACTTAATATCCATAAATAATGCACGCACGACACTATATCTATCAATACTACGATATTAAATTTTAAAATGTCATTTGTTCCCAGTACATGTAAATCGAAATTACATGATATAATAATTATAGTATTTAATTTTACTGCATATTTGAATCTTACACTTGCAAATAATAATAATAATAATAATAATAATAATAATAATAATAATCTAGTATTAAACCATCTTGATTAATATATATATATATATATATATATATATATTAGTTATTTTCAGCAAGATGGGATTGGGATTTTCTTCCCCTCCCCCTTTTTTCAATTATTTCATATTTTATAAGTTTGAAGAATGCTCTCATGATTTTGAAAATTGTAGTAATTTTTAATTACTCTATGTAATATTAGTCTAAATAATGTGCTTCTCAAGTTTTTTCCTAGGACTGTACAGTAGTGGTGAGAAAACTAGTATAAGAAATTCAAACTTGCAGTCAGTATTTAAATGTGAAACCAAATTATTATCAGCATTTTAAGATTCACGTTTACAATGATGTAATAAGGAGAAAATTTCTTTGGCGAATGGGAAAGAAAACATGAAGCAACATTGATATGCCATTTTACATCCCTGAGACTAAATTAACTGTTTGATCTTTAATTAGACACTATTAGTCCAAATAATTTAATTGGGGTGGTTGGCTTATTAGTCAAACCACAAATATTTTACAGAGAAAATAGAAGTTTAACTTCGCCGTAACTAGTAAGGTCAAAATTAAGAGCAGTTTCAAAATTTTCGTAGCATGATAAGCTATTGAATGATAAAAAGATCCTTGAATTATCTGTATCATAGCTAGTGCCCAAAAACTCATTCATTAGAAATAAATAAGCTGGTCCAATATTATCCGAACGCATTGTATGACTTTAAAACAAAAATTAAGTTTGTGAGTTTACATGTTCAACAGAGTTATGAAGTAGTTTAATTTTAATTGTTAATCATTCTAGAAGAATCTTACAGCTGCATCATGCCGGCTAGAAACAAATGAATATGAGTTCTTATTTTACTCTCAAAATATTTATTTTCTTTATTTCTCGTAAAAACCCCCCTAAAGATATTTCAGATCCATGTACATATGTAGCGAATCAGCTATATAACATTTTTAATTGTGTGACAGGGATTTAAATACTAATATACTATATTTTGAAAATAAAATTAAAAATTTCTTTCTAATATTTTTGTTTTTTCATTCAAAAATGTATCATTTCTTGTAAAATATTATTGTAAAATTAGTTAAATGAACTACGTTACCAAAAATATTTTACGTACTATACATATATTCACAGATTCTTTCATACGTCATAACTACATTTTATGGAATTAATAATTCCAAAAACCACAATAAATAATTCCTATAAAACGTGGATTAGTTACACAGTTTGAAAGTATTCCGCCAACTACTAATCATATATTTTTTTCTTTTGAATCGAATCATTTGGGGTTCATCACTTTCTTTTTTTGTCATCTACTTGGGCTTCATCATTTATGCGGTCCATTTTAGGCCTAGTTCTTCTTAGATATTCTCATATCCATAGTTCCCTGACAAAAGACTTTTTAAAAAAGCATATGGTGTTGTTTGGACCAAAATTTTCAGTTGCCAATCCAACCATGATACGTGATCAATTTTGCTTCAAAATCATCTATAAAAAGATCAATGAAGTATTTGGTGTCCCATACAAACTTCACGCAATAGTCTTTATCCTCTCTTGAAGAGGAGCCTCCATACTATGCTCACCTTTCTTAATTTCCGACTACCAAAACCATAGTCATGGCCACCTAGTAACCCGACCACACATTGAACGTTCATATACAAAAAGTCACATATGCCTTGACTATGCAAACCACAATCTTCCAGTTGAAGAGATATTAACCAAACTTTAGAAAAACTTGCACGAAAATAGTCACGTCATGTTCAGAGATAGTTTTTCTTAAATTGAGTTAAACATTATTAGAAGATTAGAGGTCTAGTGTTGCCAGAAAATACTTTTGGGACATTCAATGTTTTGTTGATGGGCTTCAAAATTTTGAAGGCCTAAAACTAATGTTTCTTTATCCATTAAACGGTTGAATTGGTTTTTCATAAAATATATTTTCGATGATGGTTTTATGCCATGTTCTAAAAATCTCCACCTAGTTCCGATTACATCCCGCTTAGTCGTTACATCCAGCCTCGCCATCTCGATTAATGACTAATCCCTCTAAAAAGTCAGTCAACCGGTTACTCCTCGCCTAATCCGATTATTTTCCGCCTAATCATCTATAATCTAATTATTTTTAAATTTTCAGGTATAAAAAATTTTTGTTTTTGTTATATAAACATTTATATCGAGAGTTTGTGATGTTTCTAATAAATTATGTTAAAAAAATAAATAAAAAATCATAAAATAAATTATTAATACTACATTTTCATGTATTTACTATAATTTTTAAAAAAATATTATTTAAAAATTTAATATAATAGATAAATATATTTTTAAAATATTAAAATAATCTAAAACTAATTCCCGATTAATCCCCGTTTACTCCCCGATTAATTCCCTAGGCGATAGACCCACCCTCACTGCCCAAATAGCGCATAACAAATTTTACAACATTATTGATAGCTGATTCGAGCCATGGGCATCGATCGACCATGCGGCTTAGTTTATAAGTTTTTTTTTTATAAAGTTTAAGAAGCCGATTATAGCTTTGAATAAATGTGAAAAATGTATATACATCTCTTAGCATTTTATGGCCCGTAAGCTAAAAAAAACTAGTGTGTACCTAATAAATTAATCATAATCTTTTTGTAGTAATATATATGGAGTTGGAAGTTGGAGCTCCTTATCTTAAAAAAAACTAGTTTATTGATTTTTTTTATTTAAATTCAATAGTCTCTAAAATATAGGAAACCTTTTTACAACAAGCTAACAAGTAATAACCACTACTAGCTGTAGAAATGGTTGAATAACCTATTATTTCATTAAACTATTGTAATGATTTATTACTTGTTACTTTTATGGAAGAACGAAGTTATCACTATCTTCTATGTTTTTCTAACCGTGAAACCGTAACTGAATTTTTTGTTTCCATTATCTTTTTTTTATATGATCTTCTTTCCATTTTCAATTAACCATATAAAAAAAATCTAATATTTAATCACAATTCATCTTTTACGATTTCATTTATCATATAAGAGAGCTTTATTTAAGTCGAGTCCAACAAAGTAACATTGTTCCAATTATCCAACGCATATATGATTCTCAATTGAATCCTCCAACTCATTTTCCACAAAATAGTATTTATATAATGAAAAAATGAAAAAAAACATATTCTCTTCGAATAGTCTATTAATCATTGATGTATCAAGTAATGAATCTTTACCTCTTTTCTGATCCCCAAAATAAACTTTTTATATGATGATAATATATATGGCCAGTCGTTTTTTGTGAATCTCAGGGGTACAAATGGCAACATATATGGTTGGAGTGAATGGGTGGTACACCATGACTTGCAAAGTAAGGGACTTTTTTTTTTTAATTAGGTGTAACGAGTTGGCTTAGAACTGAAAACAAACTGGTCCATCCCCATAATTAATAACTATATCTTATTATCTTTGAAACTGTTTGATAAGAAAATTATGATATTATGAGAAGGAGAAATATTGGTTGATCAATATAGTTTTTAGCTTTTACATTAGCTAAATTTAAGAGTGACAACGGGTGAATATGTTCAAACCAGAAACGTCGAAATTTCAAAGTCATGAAAATATAAGAGATTTTCTAAAAAGTCATAATAATAAAAGTCAATGATGGGCCAGAAGATCGAACCTATATACAGAGGTTCCTAGTGAAGCCATAAGACCAAACTAAGAGTTAATTATGGCGAAATTAAAAAATAAACAAGAGACTTATATATGAAATTGCAAAACTTCTTCTACACGAGTCAAGCAGAAGCTCACATTCAAGGCCACATCTTGAGTTTGTCTTTATAAGTGTTCGAGTTCTTATTTGACTTCAATGATATAGAATAAAGTTTATAAAATTTAATTTCAATGATAAAAGTGGGATCATATATGCAACTGCAAGAATATTTTTATAAGGAAGCATTTGAAGCAAGGAGTGAATCTTGTGACTGTGTCTGCTGTCACTGTTTATCTTTTTTTTTTTTTTTAATTATTCGATTTTTGCTTTTTTCTGTTCCGTTATAATAATTATAACCCCGTTATATTTGATTAAAATAATTCGTACATAAAGTGTAAATGTGGTGACCAGAAAAAAAAAACAACTCAAAACCAAAGCAGAACCTAATCCACGTCTACTAGTTGTGGTGGTGATTCTCCTGCCAAACCCTAAGCAGGTCACCACGTCCATCTCGTGTCCACTGCCTTTCTATTTTATCAATTTTACATTTCTTTACATCATTACGTTTCTCTAATTATTTCACCTCTTAAAATATGAATTAGCTCGTTCAAACGCGGTTTAATATAAAATGTGTTTACAAAATGTTGGTTATGTAATGGGGAGGAGGGGAAAACAGCATTGGTCCTTAATTATAGCATAAACGTCATAAAAGAGACATTGTTATATATACAAAAAAAACAACAACAAATTAATATATATATACATACAAGTGGAAAATTCTAAGTAGAAACTTAAATACATTTCGGGACTCTATAAGAAAGCTATTTTCGCCATTTAAATATTTTAAGTATTCAACAAATATTTCAAAGTATAATTTTTTTACGGCTTTTAAATGTTATATAGATACCGTAAATATTAGATTGAAATTCAACTAATCTATGGGACAAACTAAGTAATTTTTCTATTTTAGTTATCTACAAAAACCGGCTACTAATTGAAATCACAATATGAGAATTCAAATTCTGAATTTTTAGTTGTATCTACGTATGATGCCTTTTTATCCACTAGGGCACTAGACCACTACAAAAAAAAAATTATTTACTTATAAATATTTTCTCTATTTCTCTAGATAGTTTATGTTTTCTTTTCTTTTGTATATTTTTGATATGACATATTTGGCTTGAAGTAGAAGAACACCACGAAATAGCGTTTGACTCCAAACGCCGGAATCTAAAAAATGATAATAGGAAAAGAGGCGTCTATAAGCAATACAAAGGGTTCGTTCACTTCACGTGTAAAAACCAAAAAATAAATATAAAACATAAAAAAAAAACATAATTTGTAAATATTGTAAAATAAAATAAAACAAAAATACCTTAAAAAGAGGGAAATAAAAGATGCCTTGGAAGTCACTTGCTTTTCGTGAATGAAAGGCAACCATGAACACTGACCACTTGCTTACTCAAACTATTCTTACTTCAACAAGTAGATCATCTAACTATCACACAACCCTTTACTTAACTCCTACTATATTCTCATTATATCTTGCACATTTCATTTTCCTCTCTTTGTTTTCAATTAATAGAATTTGAGTTTAAATTTTAAGAAAAAAATTCCAATGATCAACAATATTGTAACAGAATTCACAAAATATTGCATATTATGTAAGAATTAAAAGAAGAAGAAAAAAACAACAACTAGTAATGACAATCTATTAAGGCTGGTGTGGCGGAGAACACTATCCCTTGAAACTTTGACTCCCTTAGATCATCTTCTGGTGCTGGTAGATTCAGATCTAACGGTAGATATTTCCTCTGTTCCATCGAACGGCTCAAATTAATCTCAACCTCTTCTTCTGTACTGTTTCTGCTGACTTCTGCCACTGCAACGTGACTAACTGCGGTGGTAGCTGTCCTATGCCGCCTCATGTGACCACCGAGAGCTTGACCAGAAGTGAACTCAGAACCACAGATCGAACACTCATGTACTTTGTTTGCCTTGCTGATGATGTTACTTGTCTGTGAAGCTAGGGCTGAGCCGGAAACTTTCAAATGACTGTTTTGCCCTTCTTCTGATGCACTAGACTTAGGCTGCATAAGGGGTGATCTAGTCTTTTCCTCTGTTGACGTCCTTGGCTTCTTGTGACTCGCTCTGTGTCCTCCGAGTGCTTGAAAAGACGAGAACGTTCGGTTACATGTTTTACACTCGTACACATAGAAACTCGAATCCTCCGATGAAATCTTCTGATGAGTTTTTCTAGAATTCTTGAGATCCGGCGATGGTAGAAGAGTCCCACGCGCCAACATGATGAGACAAATTGCCATGTCTTCTTCTTCTTCTGTACAATCAGTAGTCACCGGAGAAGAAACAGTAGAGTTATACTCATCAGAAACTGCTCTACCTCCACCGCCGCCACCGGCTGATGAACTTGTAGAAGTGACGGTAGTCGCCGCCGCTACAACAAACGTCGACAACGATCTCTGTCGCTTCGTACGCTTCCCTTTTATGACTTGCGTCTGATCACTCCCAACCTCATCTTGACCCATCATCATAAATATAACTCAAAAACAGTAACAACCCAAATCAAGAAACAAACCCAATTCAAGAAACTTAGAAATTTTGGTGTTTATTATGTGGAGTGAACTAACTAGAGAGAAGAGAAAGAGAGAGACAGAGAGAAGAGGTAGTGAAGAAGACGATGGTGGGGCTGCTTATATATATATATATTTATCGAAAAAAGGAAGAGGTTATAAGTTTGGTGGTTGTTAATCTTTTTTAGTTTACTCCACAAGAGATTTTACACATATTGATCCACTTTACATTATTATAATATATATTTTTCAGTTAACCAATAACATTTTGACGGTTCACTCTATACCCATTACCTGACAACACTTCTGTGTTTCTCTGCCAAATTCCATAAAAATTAAAATCAACAATATTACATGAGAAATTTTTTTAATATTTTCTAGTTTATGTTCTGTTGTATCTACTTTTAATCCATATATCTTCGAAATATGATATCTACCTTAGATCTAATGTACCAGAAGTCAACCCTTCATGACGTTTTCTTTATTAGTATTATATTAGACAGCTTCTTCTAGTACACACTTTCTAATAACAAACATATTTATATAACTGGTCTGATTAATCAAACACTTAGATCTTGAATCATTCATATTGCATAACTAACAGATAATTATTACCATGTCAAATGTATTAACAGTAAGTGAATGATTAAATTTTTGTTGAAGCAAAAGTAGGAGGGAAAAAAAAAGAGGGAAAGTGAAACCCGTGAAGGGTTAACCACTGAATTAGGCAAAAGGTTCATTAGTAGTGTTGAGTGGCACTTAGGCCACCAATTCACGTTTATTTTATTTTTATTTTATTTTATTAGAGTGAACAATATGAGTTCTATGGGCAAGAAAAGGTTTTACTTTCACGCACTTTAGGTCCACGTCATCTGATCGACGCTTTCAATGAAAACCGAAATAGATAGAACTAAAGATAAAATGTTAACGACAGCAAATTAAAAAGAAAGTATATTGTGATTTGTTAATGGTTGTGACGACTAAAGAAAACTTTTGATTACATATTATTAAATACAAGATTATTAACAAGAAAATAATGATTCATAGACATACATGGTTCATAATTAGGAGGCGACATGGAGTGGCCGGTGTTTATAGGATTAGGTGCATTCATCGGTGGCATGTTAGGCTAAAAACAATTGTAAGCATAGTCTTCGTTAATGTGGAGAGACAACACCACGACTCTGTAGTTGTTATCTTTTTTAATAATAACTGAATTAATATATAGTCTAAAAGGAGTTGAGTAACTTAAGAAAGACTTGACACAGTTAGCCAGTTAAATGGGATTATTGAGATGAACATCTTAGAACACATTAAAATATAATTAAATTAAAACATATAACACTTTCCGTTTTTCATTTCAATAAATTAGTAGTGATTAGAAATTAGTTTTTAAGATTGCCAGGACACATGATTTTTGCATTTCACAAGTTAATTTATCGAAATGTTTTATATAACTGACTTTAAATGGAAATGTTACACCCTTTGATTTGTATTTGTGTATGGCCAAGTGACTACCAACCATGCATTTAGAAGAAATTTCATGGTATATCCAAATATAATTATTGATTTTTAAATCTATAGAGGAAAAGTGATTATATATATATATATGTATACGCTGGATGGTTACTCCATAATTTTACAAAACAGCAAAAATAATACTCTATAAATTAAAATAATAATAATGTCGCAGCACTATTTTTTGTTTTACAATAAATTATTTGTCCTTTCGATATATATATATATTATATTTTCCGATGTAGATATAAAAATTAACAACTTGTTAGTCTCTTTTTAAATTATTAATAAGTTTCTACTCTATTAATATATCTTATTGAGAGACAGAACATTTATTACTTTTAGGTACCACAAATTATTTTCTAACTTAACAAGAAAAATAGGTTAAAATTATTTATTCTCGAAAATTTATATACTTTTTGTCAACATACTGTCCAAGCCTCAAAATAGGAAATTGATATTTGAACCCATAAATATGCATAAGGTACAAGGTATATTGACTAAGCAGTAGCCCACAAAATCCTTGTCAAAAGAAAAGTACTAAAGATTTTAATATGTTCTATATAGTGATACAATACAATTTAAATAGCATTCCCTCTTTGACTCTTTCTTATTTTTGTTTCTAAGTAATTTCTTTAGGAGTTTTAATATAAAATTTGACAAGAAGATATATAATTTTCCTAGTTAGTTTTATAAAAATATAAAACATGGTTTTTTGGCTAAGTAGAGGTGGTTATGTGTGGGATGCAAGTATGTTTCATACACAAAACCCATCACTTATTTTCTTCATAGGAATATTTTGCTAATTTCATTTAGCATTTTTTATTTTGCAGAGGGATTGCTGCTTCGATAAAATATTCATGCCACTATATATGGACTATACATATGTTCCTTTCCATATCAAAGTATATATATGTAACTATTACCACTTGGCACTAGTATATCCCAATTAAATGCTTACGATTCTGTATTATATTTTTCACTCTTTCTATAGCTGCAAGTATTAAATTTTAATCTTTGTAGGAATGATTAGTAAGTAGTACCAAATAGATACCAAGTTAGTATAAAAATTAAAGGATCTAGTTATTTTTATTAATAAAGATTTGATTAGGGGCAATAATTCAATAGCACGATGAAATGATTGGAAGAATTTACTCTTAATCACGTTGCGCTATTCCAAATCTTATTGTCTGTACTTAAAGTGGCCCTCACATCCTTTACAGAACAATTTAATAGACACACTCACACATGGATATTCATATACAAATCAATATGTAATTAGTGGTCCTAACCAAACGAATCATACGATGGCTTCAATTTTTTTGCAGTCACGACAATACACATTAACATCTATATAAATATATGTTTAGATACATAATGAGGAAATAATTGAAATGATTTGGTTGCTAATCATAAATAAGAAAAATATATAAGAATTAGGAAACAATAGAAGAAGAGATGCATGATGTTGCGTAAAGCAACGACACCAGCAGTGTGTGGCTAAAAGCTATTAATTTTTTACTCACCGCGTCATATTTTCTAAACATAAAATATTTTCGTAATTGTTTAGAGGGCCTTTTACTTTTTACTGTACTAAACTTAATTTGCTTTTACAGTTAAACTTAAATATAATATTGACATTCTCCGTTTTAGTTAGATTATATTGTGAAATGTAAAAAATATAGAAGTGCGTTTTTTTTTTGGCAGAAAATATAGAACTCTACCCACTTGCTTTTAGGAAAAAATAGAAGAACGTAGTTTTGGCAGGAAAAATAAATTAAGTAGGACCAAAACCATTAGATGACCGATAAAAATGACAATATAGAAAACATATTTTCCTTGACTTTGTAATTTGTATTACTCTTTTCATTTAACACCTCGTGAATGTAACTGCATAGCGAATAGAAAAGTTCACACAAAAATATGAAATATGCATTCGAATTCTTTGACCCCTAGATAAGTAATGATATATATGGTTACAGCTTTTATTTATTTTTAAATACCATAAACCGGAATTGGATTTATGTCCTTAACAAAAAAAAGTTGGATTGATGTACTTTCAAGTGGTGAAATATTTTTTTTGTTGAGCCAAAAAATATCTATATAAGTTCAAAGATCCTAAACCAAGTCATTGCTAGGACAGACTCATCCCGAGGTTTGATCGAAAATCAAAAGACATTGGATGAGGCCAACCTTTATGGTGGATAGCTTGAACAATTTCACGATGTTTCTTCATAGAATCAAAATAAGTATAACTTCAAAAAAAGTCGACGAATTGTTGAAATCATGTTTTGGCGTTTCACAAACAGTAAATACCACCTTAAAAACGAAAAATTCAGTTCAATTTTATTTTTTCTATTTTTATAAACATTTTCATTCGTGTATAACTCATTTTTGATATACTGAGTCATAGTAATAAATACATATAAAAATATTTTTATTTTTATTTTGAAAATAGAATACATATAAAATTACCAAGTAACTATAATTATATATGTCCGTTTTAGGTGCAACTTAATTAAGAATTACTCCATATTTTTCTACCATGAATCATTTCTAATTACTATTATTATTATATGTAGATGTTTGAACTCACCATTGTCTAGGAAATGTCTTTTTACTTGAGCACAAATAAAAAGATATATATGATGACGTAAACATGTTCATTTTAGAAGATGGACAAGAAAAATAAGTTAGTTAGCGAAGAGAGAGAATTTAATACTTAGCGTAAGATGACAAAGGAGAAGGAAGTGTGAGGCACGTAAGGGACCGCCGCCGCATCTATAGTTGTATCATCCACCAATTACACAACTCATTCCAACCGTTGTTTTTAAATATTGGTTTAGGCAAATATTCTATTTTAATTAGCATTTTAACGCATAATACTATTTTTCCTGCCACAAAGAATACTTATTTGACGGAGGACTAGCCGGAGTTTGGTCACAGTTCTTGAATTCTACTTAGTGGCTTTGTATCGTGAGGTTAAAATTAGGGCCCGTGGGTCCAAATCCCAAAATAAGAAAACCACATAAATCGGTTATTTGTATCTTGTGTCTAAATAGCTGCCAATTTCCTTCTTTGTTCTTTTTAAATTATTCTATATAATTATAATTGGTGGGTATGAGTCTGGCATTTCATGTGACATAGCTTCTAAGTTAGGATTAACCAAAAGATATTGTTTCTACAAAACCGGATCCAACCCACTCTTTCGCTTGCTTTACTTCACTTGCAGGTTGTTGTTTTCCTCTCAACTCTCAGTTATTATATGTGGCACTACTAAATCATATATTAGTTGTAACCTAAAGATAAATTATAATTTAAAAAATATAAAGTCATATAAGACAGCATTGCTTGATTTGTCAGAAGCATAAAGCTTTCATCTCTTTTTATGATGTGTTAGGTTTAATCATACAAAAATTTAGGATCCGGTGTAACTCATTTAATAAAGTGCATAACAAAACGGTTAACTTAAGAAAACTACCATATTCTAACAATTATCCATTTCAAAATTATATGAAAATCTTCTCACAATGTTAGTAATTTGAGTTCTATTACATATATATATATATTGATTCTACGATCCATGATTACACTTTTGGACAGTGCGTTTTTTTTTTACTTTTAACAACTAAAAGTTTAAAATGTAGCATGGACTTCTATTTTAGAAATTATGAAAGAATTTACACACAAACAAACATATACATTCATGCATGTCTAATGAGAGAGGAGGCAAGTTCTTTGAAAATATATTAAATAAAAATAAGGTGAGAAAATGGGTGGCATACCAAATAGTAGAGAAGAGAGAGTGGTGGTGGGGGCTTTAAGACATTATATATAAAATAGAAGTTTTTGTCCAAAAGGAGTGGATAGACACAACACAACACAACACCTCATCACACTTCAACACTACAACTACACCTCACTCTTTACTTCTTACTCACTCCACTTCACCACACACTTCCTTTCTCTTCCTAACTAGCTGTTTCATTTATGTATCTCAACTTTATTCATGTCATGTCCATTATTCATTTTTATTCAAAATTATTATATGTATATATATTCTTTTAAACTATAATTTGTATCTTTTTATCAAATATATCCTTTAAACTATAATTGTGTTGAGTAAAAAACAAAGATTAACAAGATTCAATTTTTAGTTTTATAAAAGTCATGTCATGGTAGAAAAACTCCACTATATTGGTTTACCATTAAAACCAAAAAAATCCACTATAGTGGTTCCAATTATTTAGTATGCTTTTTGAATTAAAAATTAAAACGAAAGTATTGAGGAAGACGAGACCAGTTTTTTATACTTTTATCTGGAGTATGAATTCATACCAGTTTAAGAAGATTATAATGAGTTTAAATGTTTTATCTGTGAATAGTCAATTATTTACCACTACTCCAAGGATAAGCATCTAGATCATATCATCTTAGTCTAATCCAGAACTTTTAAAATTATTATCATGAATAATATAATTGAAATAGTAAGATAGTTACTTTTGCCATCAATCAATTTGTATACTCCTTGAAAGATAAGAAACACATCATAATCAGAACCTAATATATATATATATATGCACTTATATGCTTGGTTCCTAATTTAAATAACAGAAGATATATATATATATATATAACTTAATTTTTTCCAAATGAAGATAAAGAGGATAATGTTATACAACTAAAATCCAAGCAAAAATTATGGATCTATCTCTACTTATTGAGACTTGAGTGTTAGTATAAAATACATATGAGTGTGTGTGTGTCTGTGTACATATGAAATGTGCATTATATGTCTACAGTGTATACTATACATGCATGTGAATATCTCATGTTATGTAGCTGTCAAAATTAGCTAGAACTATATCTGTCCTACTAAGGTTTTTATTGGTTGTGAGTAAACTAACCATTAATCCTGTTGTAACTACTTTGTATCAACTGCTGTGAGGTTTGGTTCTTATTTGTGATCCACGGTTTATTGATAAAATTGGATATTGTTAACTAAATCAAGATTTAAATATGCTTGAATGTTCGGTCCATTTTGAAGAGCTATCATTTATGACTTATCAATCTGCTGTTTTTCTGCAGTTTTAATTTTTTTATATCATATTATTTCATTAAAAAATAAAGAATATTTTTTTAGATACTCATACTCTCGTCTCCACCGTTATAAACTTGCTTTTTATTTTGAAGATCTAGTGAACTCATTAGTGATTCTCTATCTTCTGTTTAATTTGGAAATTTTAGATCCATAGATCTGATCATCTGAAATTCTTGAAATCCATAAATAGAAGTCACATCATTTGTGTCAGAAAACATAGGATAGCTATATACTCTGACAATTGGGTAAGAACTTCAACTTAAAGATAAATTTTGCATATTCGATAATTGTTATTAAGCAGTCGAACTACATCAGATTTTCAGTAGATGACTTTTAGTTTTTGATAAAATTATGTCAAAAGAAGGAAATATATTCGTATTATATATTCACAAGTACTTGACAACGGAAATGTTGAGAAATCAAACTTATGTTATGATATGAACATATTTATATATATTTATTAATAAAGTAGTTGGAGTAACAGACAGGCGGTTTGGAGGATGCATAAAAATTGGACCAACCAAGTGGGTGAGCTGATCCTTCTCTTACTATTTCTTTATCATTTAATTATCTTTATATTAATATATATATATATATATAATAAAATTATAAATTGAAAAATAAATAGATGACGGCGCCTTTTCCGTTGCCGAGTGTAAGCAAGTTGGTTAATGATTCACTTCTGGAATTTTTGAACAAATCCGTGAGAAAAAATTAAACAAAATCCAATTAACTCAAAATTGTTATAATATATGGTATAATCTATAAGATATATAAACATAAATAATGAAAATATTTAATATCCATAAAAAGGATTTAATATCTATTGAAATGATCTAGATATTCGAATTAAAGTGAAAGAAGGATAATTAGTTTCTTCTTATTACGAAAGATGTGTGAGTTTGCAAGTGTTACGATGATAAAATTGATCGAAGTTTATTGTGCATACACAGTGATTGTAGAATTTACACATATACACAAATAAGTTGTTGTTTAATTATTTGTCATTCTTTCTTGTTTTTTCTATGAGTTGAATTTGCTATTTTGTCCAATTGATCATTTGATAAAGATGTGTTTAGTGAATCAGCGGTGCAAACATTTTGCTAATGCTAAATATCTCAGATCTATTCAGAAATCTCTCACTGTTTTCAATTTTCTTCTCACCAGTTTTAATGTTCAAAGTTTGTTGGTTCCAAGATCTATATGTGTGCTTTGCTCTCCCTTTAACTATCCTTAAGGTGATTGTTTCATTAATAATAGCTCATAATGGTATGTGTAGATATGTTTCCTCCTGCAAGACTTGAGCTCATCATTGTGGAATCGAGTATGAATACAACATGATAACCTATATGGAAAATGAAAACCGGGTGGTTAGTACTTGGAGAACTGTTCCACACATATGTAATATTTCTCTCTTTAATTAATGAGAATATCGGCAGAAAAAAGACTTTATACAAATTATTTACTGGAAAATATAAAAAAAATTTGAAAGTGGATAACACTTCCAATATAAAATTTTATGGTTTAAAACTCCAATATAAATCTCTAAACTTAAAATTTTATCATTTTAAACTTTCAACATGACATTTTAACATTTATTGACTTTTGATCTCACAAAACATTAACTAAATTTTTAAGTTAAAAACTCTAAAATCACATAGAAATATGTTTTTTATCTGGTAAAATGATTTAGGGGTTAAAAAATATTTTGGGTTTTTAGTATTAGAATTTAGTTAATATTTTACTAGAAAAAATCGAACAGATATCAAATTACCACCTTGAATGTTTAAAATGATAAATTTTTCATTTTCGATATTTATGTTGGGTGTTTTAAACTATAAATATACTGGAAGCAGTAGCCATCTTTGAGGATTTTAGTAGGATTTCCCCAATTATTTACTTAGTATTTATTATGTTTTTCTATGTGGAGTGTTTATTGGTTACATTTGTTTTTTAACAAATAACCATAATTTTGGGAGCCTTGGGAGGTAAAACATAGATTAGCTCAAATGAAATAGTTTATAGTTCAAACATAGTTCGAGTTGGCTTAAATTTGTGTGATCGGTAAATTGTTGTTACTTTGTATGAATAATGTTAAAGTAATAGAATCATCTTTCTGTTTTGTGAGCATGACTAAAGATTCTTCGATCGAAACGTTGAGTCACGATTTTGTGATAGAATCGTTATTTACTACAGACCCGCAAATTCTCAATTTTGTGATGGAATCATCAATCATGGTTAAAACCAAAATTTTCTGAGCCATGATTCATAATGGAATCGGAATCACATGAACATCGATCTAGAAATTCATCATTTATCATCATTTGACATCAAACTCCAGAATCACAAAAATAATCTACAATTGCAGAAACTTCATTTTTTTATTACAGAAAGACAAATGCATAACCGTGATTTTCCAAAAAAGAAAAAAACCTCATTTTATCTTAATAATATTTAATCACATACTATAATAACTCTTAACATTTAAATTTTTGATTATGGAACTAGTATATTTCCAATTTACATCATTCACATTTGTCTAAACATATGACTACACATATTCTTTTAACAATATACTAGATTTCTAACCGCGGTGTATTTTTAACTAATAAAAGTAATATATTATATATTATCTTATTTCTGTAATATACCGAACTATTTGTTATTGTTTTATATTATTTATATAAATTTTTTGAAATTGAATATTTACCATAACTCAATATATGTAATAAAATATAAGCAATTAAGTAAAATGTTATGATTGATCTGTTTGACACATTTGATTATTATGAATTTGTATACCCTGTAAAATATTATAGAGATTTATTAATAAAATATTTTATTTAAATGCTTAATGAATTGTGAAAACATGGTTACCGAGTTTACAAAGATATACTCAGGTGTTCTTCTAGATTTCATAATATATTGCCTCCAAGAGTGAAGAACTTTCACTTGAACTATCTAAAATATCTTCTATGACCTTAATTAGATATTCTTTTTATAATTAACTATATAAGATAATTATTAGATATAAATAATTATGTTTGGTTACTTTGATAACATTATTTTATTAATAGATGCTTGTAAATACTGTTTAGAAACAAATATTAAAATACTTATTTTTTTAATACGATAATAGATATGAAAATATTTTGTTTTAGAAAATCATTTAAAATAATAAATGGATATATTTTGAAGATAACATCAAATCTAATTTTACACAGAAAATGAATAAACTAACTGATTTTGTTTTTTGAAAACAATCTAAGAAAATCTTAAAATTCTCTTTTTTTAAAATGATTCTGTTTTATTAAAATAACCTTAAAGGCTGAATAATAAGTTTTAGATAAATTATATATATATATATTTGTTTTAATGAAAAACGTATTTTAATATATATATATATACATATATATTAATAAAAATTTAATTTTCTGATTAGTTTCTAAATATTATTCTATGAATAAAATTTAATATAAAACACAAACATGACAGATTTTTAAAAATCTCCTAATTAATTAATCATTTGGAAAAATAGTTATTTAAAAAATAATTAAGAAGTGTTTGGTTATTTGGATAAAATTATCTCATTAAAAGATGCTTGTAAATAGTGTTTGGAAACAAAAATTTAAGTACTTCTTTTTTAAAATATGACTACACATATTCTTTTAACAATATATTTGTAATAATAGATTTACAATATATTTGCCTACACCTATATTTTTATTTCCTCACACTTTTCACGTGTTTATTTGAGCTTGCACAATATAAGTTGGTAAGATACAAAACTGTGCTTATTATCAATTTCTTTAAAACGGTGTAAAGTTACTTAATCTAAAAAAACAAAAATCAAACGCATGAATCATTTCGAATTATTGAAACTAAAAATAAAAAAAAAGATGCTAAATAAAACCACCAAAACAAATATACTAAAACGATCAAATGCAAATTTGATTCAAAAGTAACACATCACTGTCACAAATTTAAAAAGAGAAACTGATGCAATGAACATAAACATCAAAAGCTTATTCAACCAAACATTATTTGTTAATATTATTACCATCTGATTGAACAGACAAGAAGAACAAACACAGTAGACTGAAGAGTACTCTTACTTAGCCCACAGACTTAGAGTGGCGTCAAGCCAACCACACCTGCGATCAAACCAACATCACTCGTGAGAATATCGAAACAACGAGTCCACATCTGCGTTTTAACTTTGTAGTAAAGTGTGTGTTTCTACAAATGAAATCACAACTATTGGCGTTTGAAACAATTGCAGCCTAAGACATAGGGATTGAAAGTTAAATCATACCGCAAGCCAATCTCCCGCCTGCGTTTCCAGTGGTCAGACTAAGCTCATGTCCACCTATATTATTCAATCAAAGAGAAGTAATCAGACCACAACATGGCAACATACTTTTAACTATCATGGCAATAGTGCAACCGTGCCTAATACTGTATCGAAACTCAGGAAGTAAAGTATAATAGCTTACCCTTTCCAAGATCATCCTTAAGCTCATGAACCACAAAGGCTCTTCCAACAACAGAGTTAGGACCAGTCAGAGGAATCTGCACAATTGATCTCACAATAAACAATAAGCTTCTTAAAAGAGAATAATTGAAGGAAAAACATAAACAATCACTAATACCAACCTGACAGTCCACGATTGTTGTTTCTGCCACGCCTGTTGTTAGCAAAAACAGTACTTAGTTCAAAACAAGTATTGGATTATTGAATATGATTGCCATAACTAAAATAGGAACTTGAATATGAAGATGTAAGTAATACCATCAGCATTGGCATTTATGTTTCCCAGGTCACCCGCATGACGGATCTCATCTTCAGGAGATCCGTGTGTCATGTTATTAGGGTTAAAATGTGGTCCTAGGAACATTCAACACAAGATAATCCTTTTAGAAGATAAAATCATGATATATGAGAAGAATGACACCATTGGTATTAGTACAAACCTGTTGAGATGCAACCATTAGTTGTATCACCAAACTCATGCTATTAAAAAGCAAACAAAAGACACAATCACATCATTCATTATAGCTCAAAAGAATCTTAACATTAGTAAAAACCAAATAAGAAGAAGAACTCATGATCAAGACTTACAAGGTGAAATCCATGAGGTCCTGGAGTGAGACCAGTGATACGAACATTCACAGTTGTAGGACCTGTTTTACCATCAACAAATCATTCACATCAGTCAAAAACTAAGTAACAAGAAACCCAAATAAACAATCTTCTTATAAGATATCATTACATCTAAAGCTAAAGAAGAGTTGGCATAAATCTTAATCACTCTAAAACTAAATCCTTTCTTAATCAACACATCTTCAATTACACAAAAGAACAATAAAGAACCAAAAACATTAACAACTGAAACATATAAACAAATCTTCTTATAACCAACTTTGTTTATAAACTTCACAGAACCATTGAATCAGCACAAAAGCTTAAATCTTTTATCTTTTAATAAGAAAATCTTCAATCACAAAGAACAGTGGATTAAACCACAATCAGTGATCTCAATTTAGGGATTTTGAAAATGGCTAAGAGAAAGAGAGAGAGATAGGGATTTAGTGACGGACCTTCGTCTTCTTGAGACAAAGTAACAACTCCTTCAACATCGGAGGTACCTTTAAGAACTGCAACAGCTTTCTTCAAGGCGGAAACAACTGTTAAAGGTTTATTAGATTGAGCTTTGGCGGAGAAAGAAATGGATTGAGGATGGTTGAGAGAGATGCCACGGAAGGAGGAACGGAGATTGGAAGAAGATGAAGAAGAAGAAGAAGAAGAAATGAGAAGACGAGAAGATGATGAGAATGCGAGGATGGTGTTGGCAGCCATGGTTGCTGCTGCTGTGTTGATGTTTGGAGGAAATGAGTAGCCAAATTTTGGTTTTTGATAAAGATGAGGTTTTTATCTTATTTTATTTTATTTGTGTGTCTTTGTTATTTCACATTTCGGCCCACATATACTTTTATGCCTAAAAATGTCGAAAAAGAAAAAGAAAAAGAAAAAACTTTTGGACTTCAAATTTGATTAATTTATTAGACTCTCATAAGTCTCTTTACCCACTTTATTGCTAGTTTTATTGACTAATTAATTTGTAACAAATATTTTCAATATACACATTTCTTTAGAAACATTTAATAAGTTGTTTATTTTTTTTTAAACAATTCTATTGAGGTTTTTTCAAATTCTTTCTCCCAAAAATATTCTCATTTTCAAAATGAAAACAATACATATATAGTTTTCGAAAAGGCTTCTAATACATGATATCAATAGGTATTTTCCACGCTTGACTTGAGAAATGATAAGTTCATTTAGCATTGAAAGTCATTTAGGAAGAAAAAAACATATCCACCAACACCCTTAAAAACTATGCTATAAATCAATTACCTTAGAAATTGTCCTAAAACACAAAATTTATTTTTGAATCAAGTTACTTTATAATAAATTAGGATAAGTAAAAAAATTAAAAATATGTTTTTCTTTCTCAATATTTCAAATAAAAGTTAACTGAACAAGTGTTTAGTCTTTGAGATTAAATAAATACTTGCTATCAACAATATATTTTGTAATATTAAATATAAATAATCAATTTCAATGAAAATAAATAAACATACTTTATATATATATAGTTACAAAAAGTACACATTCTATTATATTAGTTTTAAACTCTGCATGGGACCTTACCGAGTGAACTAATGAAGTTTTCATATTTTCAGAGTGAACAAAGCTGTTTTCATAGAAATACAGTCATTTCCTTCTTATTTTTTTCTGGTAAAATTTTTTGTTGACAACTTGTATATGGTGTAAGAAGCAGAAGACATACTATAAATAGTGGAGAAATTAACAACTTGGAAACTGTGTAAAACTATATATGTCTAAAGATGTCCAAAGTGTGTTTATTAAAAAAAACTGCATAACCTATAAACAGCATATACATCTGTGAACCCTTTGTTTACAAATGGTTTCTCTTTTGTACTCTCTCAAAAGGATTCAAAAATTTGGTCCTCTTTCACAAGAAGTTTCATAAGATTTTGAAAAGCTAGCCATGGAAATGGGGAATGGGAAAGGACTTGGAATGCCGGAGGATTTAAGTGGAGGAGGTGGTGGGATGTCGGGAATGGGCGGTGGTGGTGGCATGTCAGGGCTGGGAGGTGGACAAATGGATGAGATAAGTCCTGAGATACAATGGATATATAATATGGCTTGGTATGGTGAAGCTATAAAAGGTAATGAGATATGCGAGGAGCATCCTCCTAAACTGTCTTCAGATGGTATTTGGGAGAAGGTAATACTGAACAATACTGGTCTTAAGGTTTGGGAATATCGTATTCCGAATCTCGAGGTTAACATCTTCCTCGTCTTCTTCTTTTGGCAAGTCTTTAATATCTTGTTCAAGAAACTCGGTCTTTCTGTTCCCAAGTTTGCCTCTATGATGCTCGTAAGTTCTTCTTCTTCTTCTTCTTCTTCTTCTTCTTCTTCTTCAAGGTTTTTGTGTTGGTACTGATGAAATATTTGCTGCATTGAAGGCAGGGTTAGTCCTAAATGTTCTACTTACAATATCGGGCGATAATTCGACAATTCAGGAGATCTTGTTCCCGAAAAACAGAATCGACGTTCCAGGATGCCTTGGATCATTTGGTTTCATGATATTCTGGTTCCTTAAAGGAGTGAAAATGGACGTCAAGAGAATCTTGAAGGCTGAAGCTAAGGCAAGAGTCACTGGAGTTGCATCGGTTACTTTCCCTATACTTGTTGGCTTAGTGCTTTACAAGTTCAAATCATCTCAGAATAGACCACTCCTTTCCAAAGATTATGACACGATGCTGCTAATGGAGAGCCTCACGTCCTTCTCGGGGATCGCAAGACTCTTGCGTGACCTTGGCATGAACCACTCATCTATTGGCCGGGTAGCTTTATCCGCAGCCTTAGTCTCTGATATGGTTGGACTCGGGTTCATGCTGATGACTGTTCCTTTCGGTTCCCCAAATAGTATTGATGGTTGGGCTACTGTTATAGAGATTATCTTCTTTGTCGTCATTGTATTTACGGTTGTGAGGCCGCTAATGTTCAAAGTAATCAAGCGTAAACGAGAAGGGAGACCTATCGAAGACAAATATATCTATGGGATTCTCGTCTTGCTTTGCTTAGCTTGTATGTATTGGGGAAATCTTGGACAGTTACCTGCTCTTGGAGCTTTCTTTCTTGGTCTCGCCATTCCCAATGGACCTCCTATTGGATCTGCTTTGGTTGAACGATTAGAGAGCTTCAATTTTGGTATCATATTGCCTCTCTTCTTATCTGCTGCTATGCTTAGGGTTGATATCAGTTCTTGGAAAGACCTTTTGATATTCTTTAGTAACGATGAAAGGAAATTCGCGGTTGCATCTCTTGTCTTGCTCATCTTCTTGTTGAAGCTCTCTGTCTCAGTGATCATACCTTACCTCTATAAAATGCCTTTGAGAGACTCCATTGTTCTTGCCCTTATCATGTCCCATAAGGGTATTATCGAACTCAGCTTCTACCTCTTCACTTTCGGCCTTGGAGTAAGTCTCTCGTTAATTTTTTCAGTTCTTGATCATGGTTTCTATTTCTTGCAAGAAAATATTCATTTTATCTGATTGATTGATGCTTTGATATAGTATCTACGCAGAGATTTATTCTCGGTCCTAGTCTTGTTCATCGTCCTCAACTCGGTACTCGTACCAATGACAATCGGGTTTCTCTATGACCCATCAAAGCAATTCATGTGCTACCAAAAGAGAAATTTAGCCACTATGAAGAATAGTGGAGAGCTAAAGACTCTTGTGTGCATCCATAGACCAGACCACATATCTTCCATGATCAACCTTCTTGAAGCTTCTTATCAATCCGAAGAGAGCCCTCTGACTTGCTACGTAGTTCACCTCGTTGAGTTACAAGGTCAAGATGTTCCAACTGTGATCTCACACAAAGTCCAGAAACTTGGAGTTGGGACCTCGAAAAAATATTCAGAAAACGTTATCCTCTCTTTTGAACATTTCCAACGTTATGTCTGTAGTTCCATTTCTATAGACACATTCACTTGCATTGCAAACCCCAACCATATGCAAGATGATATCTGTTGGCTAGCTCTTGATAAAGCTGTCACGCTTATCATTCTTCCTTTCCACCGTACTTGGTCACTTGACCGAACATCCATCGTATCCGACATTGAGATGATCCGATTTCTCAATCTCAACGTCTTGAAACAAGCTCCTTGCTCTGTCGGCATCCTTATCGAACGCCATCTCATTAACAAAAAACAAGAATCTCAGCATAACCTTAAGGTAATATACTTACAGCTAATTTTTTTTTACTCCTTCCGTTTTATAAAAATATGTTTATTTTTGTTTTATAGAGAGTTTCCCTTTATTTTAAATATAATTTTCAGTTTTTTCCTTATTATTTTAGCTTATTAATTTGAAATATTGTTTTTACGTATTTGTCTTAATTCGTATGAAAAATTAAATGACGTATTTTAATAATTTATTATTTTCGTATTAAAACTAAGCACTGGACACCATTTGATGACAGGTGTGTGTATTATTTGTGGGAGGAAAAAATGATAGAGAAGCATTAGCCTTTGCGAAGCGAATGGCCCGTCAAGAGAAGGTGACATTAACGGTTCTACGTCTCGTGGCAACGGGAAAGAGCAAAGAAGCTTCAGGTTGGGATCAAATGCTTGACACAGTTGAACTAAGAGAGTTGATGAAAAGCAGCAATGATTCAAGTATAGAAAAACAAGAAAGATCAACAATTTACTTGGAAGAAGAGATAGTGGATGGAGCAGATACGTCAATGCTACTACGTTCCATGGCTCTCGATTACGATCTTTTCGTCGTGGGAAGAACTTGCGGTGAGAACCATGAGGCGACAAGTGGTATAGAGAATTGGTGTGAATTTGAAGAGCTTGGAGTCATTGGTGATTTCTTGGCCTCACCGGATTTTCCAAGCAAAACTTCGGTTTTAGTAGTGCAACAACAACGAACGGTAGCTAATTAATTAGTAGTGGATAAGCATATTTTACTTCTTGTTACACATATCTCTCTCTTTTGTAGCATCTACAAAAAAAAAAAGTTTGAAAGGAAAAAGAATATATGAGCACCAATCTTTTGGTTTGCTCATTGTTTTTTTCTTTTGATAAATTGGATTGTTCATTGTTACGTGTAGATTACTATACTTTGCCCAATGCATTTCAATTTCGTTAGTGATGAGTTGGTGCAGAAGTTAGATATGGAGGACATAAAAAGAGATCATGAAGAACTAGAAGGATTCAAATGAAAATGAATATTCCATGACATGTATCGAAAAAAGGGTTAAAGAAGGGGCTAAGACTTCAATGATACTTAGATCAATGGCATATGATTATGATTTGTTTATAGTTGGAAGAAGTAGCGGGGTTACAGAAGGATTGAATGAATGGACAGAGTTTGAGGAACTTAATACGTTTGGTGAAGTGAACCAAAACTTAATACATCAAAGAAAGACAAACTTAAGGCTTGATATTATAGAACAAAACATAAGTTAACCATACATTTTGTCACTAAATTACTCTTTAAGACGATGTTTATTCAATAGAGAAACAACAATCTTGATTACATCATGATTAGGATTAAAATTCGATCCCTGGAAGTTATAAAACATGCAAGAAAGAAACAAAATCAAAAGGGATGTAGAACCGGGGTCGGTTTACAAGGATCAAGTGCATGGCTTGATGAATTCAAAACCTTGGTTTAGAAGTGATCCAGTTATCCACAGCTTCAGGTTAGGCAAGTTTAAGCTCTGTTCAAAGCTTGTCCCCTGTTTCCAAAAAAAACACGGTAAGCAAATCGTATAATCGGGACTAATAAACAACAATAAAAAGTAGAAATGAACAAGTTGGTTTACATCTAACGTATATGTTAAGAGATATCTATCAGAAGAAGGAGAGCTTAAGTTGGAGTTTTGCACTTGGAAACTTGTAAGAGACTCCAAAGACTTATAGAGCGATGGAGCAACACCTTTTCCTTTATTGCACATCAATCTCACATAAAACCCTTTCTCCTCCACTTGTATAACATCCATCTAACACACACAAAATATACAAATCTCAACACACAAATTTTGATTAAATCAAGATTATTAGGAAGCTTATTACTACCTGAATGATTTTCTTGGAAACAGGAGGATCAATACTGCGAAAAGGTTGAGTCTTTTGAGCATCAAGGGAAGGTTCTTGATACCCACCAGTAGTACTTAAAGAAGCTTCAAGACCCGCGATATCGGATTTAAGTTTCTTAGCTTGTGATTGAAGCTCTTGAACGTACAACACTGCATCTCCAACTATGGATGCTTTATCCATCTACAACGCCAAAAACCAACAAAGCTCATTATTTATAGTTTCATTACACAAAATCTTGTATCTTAAAAAAAAAAGACTTAACCTTAGTAATGTTGGGAACAAGAGATCTCAATGCATAAAGCTTATCTTTCATTCGACCTCTCCTTCTTCTCTCAGAGATCAAAGTTCTTGACCGATCAGTCTTAGTCTTACGACTTCCATCATTATTTGTAGTTGTAGCTGATGAATCATCACCATCGTTGTAATCATCTTCACCACCAGCTCTAACACCGTCTCCATTAAAACTACGAAATGATTCAGCAACATTTGAGTCTAAGTCGGGCAATTCGTCGAACAGGTCATCGACAGGTGTTGGAATGAATTGGCTCTCGTCTATGAAACATGGACTGTTATGTAAAGAAGCAAGGTCGAAACCAAGAACTGGGTGCTCGATTGTTTGATCACCTCTAATGAGATTTATGAATTGATCGAAATTTGGATCGATCAAGAAATTGTGAAGTTCTAGATCGTTTATGTTTGACAGAGCGTTGACTCTTCCCTCCATTGTGTTTTGTGAAGTGAAAGATTTTTTTTTTTTTTTTTTTAACATTTCTGATAACGAAAGAGAGACAAATGAGTTTGTATAAATACACGTGAGTAGTATATTACAATAATCAAGTTATTAAATAAGTTTATATGGATCTAAATGATAATGGTTAAATCTGATTAAATTTTGATTTTCTGGCTAAATGTGGTGGAATAACTTAGAATTTAATAAATTTATGAAAATATTAGTTAAACAAATTTTGTTCTCTCAACAAAAGTTGATAACTAAACTAATAAAATTATGAAATTGAAATGCATTTGGCAAAAACATTTACAACTCGTCGAAAGTTTGAAGGTGGATTTTGATATCATTTAAAGTTAATATATTTTATAATTTTATCAAACATATTTATAATAGAAAAACATTAAGCAACTAAGTAATAGCTTAGTAAATAATAAAACAAATTTTATATGTCATAGTCATAGTCATAGACATAGACACTTTATATTTCAATTAAATATTTTTTTTTAAATTTTAACAGTCATAAATATATAATTTATAACTGATAAGAAAATATAGTATAAGAAAACATAACTAAAAATATAATATTGATATATGTTAAGAATAACTCAATAGTTTTATTAGTTATATGAGAATGAAAATAACTTAAAAATATTATTTTTTCAATGACGAAAAACTGATTATAAAAAATATTGAAAATATTATATTATTTATTTAAAATAAATTAGTATCTATATAGTAAATTAACAATTAAAATAATTATATTTTATAAATTATATAAATAAATAAATAAATTAGTAATATATTAATATTACAAATCTAGTATTTTAAATGGGAACCTAGATTAGAGTAACAATTGGTCTCTTATCCGCTAGTATTAATATTAGAATTCGTAACTTTTAAAATACACCAGTTAAGCTACATAAAATATGACGCTGCATTTGATATTTTGTAGCCTTTGCAAAATATATTTTCAGAATTTTTTTCTTGCAAACTTGATTTGTAGATACGATTACTGTATTGACACTAATATGAGGCATATAAATAAACTAACGTATTTTAGTACTTTAGTTTTCTGAATTTTTTTCCCACGGCAATGCAATTCAGATAACATAATAACTTAAGAAATCAATTTAAAAATAAAGTAAAATTAAAAACGTATGGTTGTTATGTTGGTTGGTCTTAGATTATTCAGATTACGTCTTGATAATGTCATGCATGACCTGTCGATTTATATATATATATATATTATGTGTTTTCAAATGATTGAATTGTCGTGTTTCAGGGCAATTACATTTCCGCATTGTTCTTCTTATATTTTATCATTTGATTTTTTCTTGGTGAAGCTAATGCAATCTATTAGAAACCAGAACACACAAAATATACGAATTTTTTGTTCTTTTTTTGTGTGTGGTGCAACTATTTTTTCTTTATTTTTGTTGTCTATCTGGATATAATTTTACAGTAATAAACTATCCGTTCCGTATATATATATATATATATATATTAAATAACGTGCTGAAATATAATGTCATCCACATGACTCAAAATGTTTTTGCTAGTATTTTTTTTAATGGCATGTTAATCTTTGCTATGAGTGCAAATACTCATTCCAAAGGTATCTGATACAAAGAATCTAGATGAAAACATAAGACTTGTTCAGTTTTGTTTCAACCTTTAGAAAAAGGTTAATGTCGTATCGTATTCTGCCACATATTCCAATAACATTCAATCAAATTCCAAAAGTAGAAAGAGATTTGGTACACAAAATATAAATAATCATTACAAATATAATAATATATCATACACTCATCTATCTAAAGTATATTATATAATCTTACAAAAATGAAAGTTGAAACAAAAAAAAGAGAGGTAATTGACTTTCTCATCAATCTTATTGGTGGTGTTAGGCTGTTCGGTTCGCATACCAAAAACAGTATTTTAAGTAGCATATGTCAGTATATAATTATATACTATAATATAATATGTATGTATAAGTGTGTATCTTTATGAAAGGAATCAGAAGATAACTTTATCCATTCACTTTCCGTTACATAAATGAATGCTTAACTTACTATGTGATTCAATTGTCCCTACTAATATATATATATATATATATATATATATATTTGATTTAATTGTATTTTAAATAATTAAGAAACTTTATACAGCTGAAAATTTACTATAGTTAGTCAGTTTAAAAAAATGATAAAATCAAAATTTGACTGTAAATTCACTGCATAAAATTTATAGTTTCTATCACATACTATTTATTTGATGTATCCACGTTTTAAAACTTACTGTAAAGCAAATATAATACTAGTATTATCTGTTGTTGGTTGTTAAAGAATCGTTTTTCTGATGCGCTCAAACTTAGAGGTCTTATTGCATTTTAAAAAGTCTATATATAAAATGGTTTTTGAAAGCGATTTTGACCAATTTTTGTAAGGCTTTTTTTTTTTAAAGAATGACACTTTGAGAAAAGATTAGGCATGTGCGTTTTAATGTTTGGAGATGAATTTGATAGGTTATTCCATTAGGATTAGAGGTCCCCGAGTATGGCACATTGATACTATGAAAAACATAGACAAAAAAACTTAATTTTAGATATATATATATACGAAGACAGCATCATTTCACTAGATAATGGGAATAATTAATTGGTGTTTGGAGTACTCATGATAAAAAAAAATTCCTATAAAGTAATGTTGGTAGATTTTTCCTCCACCAAAATAAATTGCGATTGGATGCTTAGGGTATATCCTAGTCAATTGGTGCATGCAGTTTGGCTATTTACTCATGCCGCTCACCAAAGTAACTCTTTAAGATGATCGCTTCATAATATTTTAAACATTTGTTATCCCGGCTCTTAGTGGATGGAATATATTAGTAGGCATTTCTATCGTTCTAATCATTTACAGATAGTCACAATTGATTATGAAGAAGCCTGTTCAATGCATGGTTTTGGTCCTTGTCTCAACAAACAAACAATATATATTTTAAAAAACAATCGCAAATATATCGTGTCAAGAGAGACGATATAACATATTAACTCTTGGCCGGTGAGGAGAAATCAACTATAATGCTAGATTAAATTATGATATTTTATCATAGAAATGTTTTAAAAAAATGGTCAACCAGTTATAGATTCATTTTAGGTGTTGTTTCTCTTATAGAGAAGGTTTGAGCAACATTGGAAATAACATTTTTTAACAAAACAAACAAATATTGGAAATCACATTATGCTAGTTTAATCAATAATAAACACAGTTGACAATGGAACAGCACAAAAAAGAGGGTTGACAAAAAAAAAGTCACGAATGCACAGCAACCCATATTTTTATCATTAGAAAATTATTTTAGCATTTCCAACACAATATCAATGGGAAAAAAAGAAGAAGAAAGAATTTAGCTAAATTATGATTTCTTCAAATGTCATGGGAATGGAAGTATTTTAAACTTTTTTTTACAGAACTTCCAATTCCATTTTCTTCATAATAAAATTATATTTTTGCACCCCAAACAAAAAAATATGACTACTCATTATCTTCACTAATTCGGACATGAAACAAATTCAAATTTCTTGTGACAATTCACATCTTTAGAAACACTACACTAGATAAGTCATAAACATCAATAAAGTAATGTGTCAGATATTCAGATAAATTTAATTTTCAGTTACATTTTTGAAAACCAAAATGGCATTGGAATTACTAATAAAACCAAACCAAGCAAAATAGCAATGACCAGTGACCACATCAACCAAGTAACAGTGGTCCATCATCTGCCCTCATCTCACATCACATCACAACATTAATACCTTTTTGTTTCCAAATTTTTGTTCTTCTCAATTCCTTTTTACTTACATCTTTTCACTGCCCAATACCAAACATTTACTGCTCTCTCTGAATTTTTTTAGGCTTTTTATGAAACCTTTTTCACCTTTCCCTTTCTCACAGCACCTTTTCCAGATTTACAATCAAATTGAGAAAGTTGCCGCCACATAAAAAAACAAAAAAAAAAGAATATTTTTGATTCCAAATATTTTCAAAACAGATAAACTTGGTTAGACCTCCCTTATGAACTAGCTTGAAGGCATTTTAGATTCGATTATAACTCGTGCTCCTGAAGCAAGCCTGTTGAAGATACACACATGGCTTAAACAAATCTAATATGAATCAGGATGAGGATGATGTATGTCATAACAAGATTCATGAAGCAGTAAGATGTTTTATGGTTTACCTTTCGTCGATCTTGATCACCTTTTCCTCGTCTTCTCTGAAAGAATCGGGCTTTCTTGAAGATTCGGTTGTTCTTCTGTTCTTGGTTATATCTTCTGATGAATTTCTGTTCTTGTCTAAAACAGGAGATCTCATGGACTCACTGTGTGGTTGTTGCTTGCTTATTAAAGGAGAAGTCTTTCTCGAGCCTGGATTGTATTTTGAGCCACCGGCTTTTGAGTCTCCATTCTCTGCTACACCCATTTGGTTTGATGCCCTGAAAAACTCATACATGTGAATTTCACTACTCAAATTAAGAACCTAGAAAAACATAGATTATAATCCTAACAAAACAAAACAAAAAAGAATGGCATACAATTGTATTTGTGGATTCCATTTGTTTGATTACTTTCAGGTATACAAAAACTGTCTTAACATAAAAAAACATAACACATCATCCAAATAAGCAGAAACAGGCAATTACTAGTGATTCAGATATATTTACCTGTCACCATTGTAAGATGAAGAACGCTTGAGAGAAGCATTACCAACTGCTGCATCCTTCTTTTGTAGCTTAGTCTCCACCAAGCTCCCGCTAAAATACTCTTTCTCTTCCAGTCTCATGCCCATTAGACTTGGAGTTTCTGACAAACGGTCAAGATCTCCCAGCATAAACGACGAGGAGAAAAATGGAGATGGAAACTTCGAGTGACTGAATTTCGGTTTGTAAGCTGGGACAAGGCCAAAATTGTTATCCTTCACTGATATTGAACCACATGATATCAACTGCATGAGCATATTCGAGGCCCTAAGTCTCGAATGAGCGGGCATTCGAACATCTTCTTGTTCAAGAATCCTAAAACTATTCATTTTACTAACATCAGCTCTTATTAAAGACTCCAAAGTATCGGTCTTTGCGCCTAGCGAAGAAGCACTGTTGGAAAAAGGCGGAGAGACCGAGTTTCTTGACATTTCCGCACTATCCCTCTCCTTCCCCGCGCAAGAAGCCTCATTCACGAGGTTAATCTCGCTGGATTCAGGCTCAGATGACCCATCATCATCCGTTGAAACACCTCTACTGAAGGTCTCTATAGGTTTTCTAGAACAACCATTCATAGTTTCATCAGTTTGTGTAGAAGCATCCGCAAGTCCCTCACTTTTAAACACCTTGTACTCAGCTAAACACCAAGAAGATGAGTTCTTCGCCTCTCGAGAATCAGGTGATACAACAGAAGATGAAACAGAACGAAGAGCTGGAGGAGAAAGCTCATCATCTTCTTGAGAATGCTTATTAGTCTCTTTCCCATTATTCATACTTGAAGAAGAAGAAGAATCATCCATACTTCTAGATGATGATGGTGGTGGCTCTACAACTATCTGCTTCATGTTTTGACTCACTAAATTCGCAATTGGACTAAAATGATCTGTACAAAACAAAAGGTTTACTAACACTCCATTCATGGAATCAAACACCAAACGATTTAAAAAAATGTTTCTTTAACCTGAATTGGATTCATCAAATATCTCAGAACCTTTGAGAACATATTCATTCCCATGAGCGGGTAAAATCAAATCATCTTCCGACAAATCATGCCAAACAAAACCATTCCTATAGCTTCTGCAGATTTGCAAATCAAGAAAACATTAATAAATCTGAAAACTCTTTCTTGATTCAATCAAGAAAAACATAATAATACCTTTTACTAGACCAAGAATACATTGAAGACATTCCTCTACCTCTAAGAACATTAAGCCTCTCTATAACATCTGCAAAAACAGAAAAAAACAGAACTGATTCTTCACAATTCTTCAAAATTCTTCAAAATCTCACAAAACTTTAAGCATTATTACAAATTACCTCTTAAGTATAAACAATTTGGAGAAGAAATCGGAACTTCCATGAAATGAGGATGCTCAAGTTGACGATTTTTAGAGAGGTAATAAACAATTGGAACTTTCTTAATCTTTTGATGATACTTTGGTGATTTCTCAGTCCACACTTTTGCTCTCTCTGGACTTACTTCACTATACTTCTTCATCCTTGCTTCCATTTTTGTAACTGACCCAATTTAACAACAAACAAACCCTAATTGGCTAATTCCAGCATTGTTCTCTGTATCAATTCTTGAAATGAATCAGATCTATCAAGAATGAAGAAATGAAACTGTAATGGAGTTAAAAGAGAATCTAACAGATAGATAGGGTTTGATTGATTCACTTACGAGAGCTCTAAGGATGAAGACGAGTGAGTGGGAAGAGAGAGATGAGTTCTGCAATTAATGGATTATTGGAGAGACAGAGAAACAACAGTAACAGTAACAGTAAGGGAGAGACAGACAGTGGGTTAAGGCTTTAAGTGGCTTTTACCTTATTTATATTCAGACAGCTCTTTCTTTTTTGTTTTGTAATGAGGAGAAAAACAAAACACTGAAAATCGAATCACTGTTATTTTTAATTTGTACGTGTCTTCTTTTTGGCAATTTTCGTTCAAGCTTATTTAAGGCAATTTTTTCTACCAATATTTCTTTTTCTGGTTTCTGGATAAATAATTAAATTCGATTTTTAATTGTAAAAAGAGAGATTGAGTAGAAATTAGAAATAGAAATTAGAATTAGAACTAGGAATTAGAATTAGAATTAGAATTAGAATTAGAATTAGAATTAGAATTAGAATTAGAATTAGAATTAGAATTAGAATTAGAATTAGGAATTAGAATTAGAATTAGAATTAGAATTAGGAATTAGAATTAGAATTAGAATTAGAATTAGGAATTAGAATTAGAATTAGGAATTAGAATTAGAATTAGAATTAGGAATTAGAATTAGAATTAGAATTAGAATTAGAATTAGAATTAGGGATTAGGAATTGGAATAGGAATTAGGATTAGAATTAGGATTAGAATTAGGATTAGAATTAGAATTAGAATTAGAATTAGAATTAGAATTAGAATTAGAATTAGAATTAGAATTAGAATTAGAATTAGAATTAGAATTAGAATTAGAATTAGAATTAGAATTAGAATTAGAATTAGAATTAGAATTAGAATTAGAATTAGAATTAGAATTAGAATTAGAATTAGAATTAGAATTAGAATTAGAATTAGAATTAGAATTAGAATTAGAATTAGAATTAGAATTAGAATTAGAATTAGAATTAGAATTAGAATTAGAATTAGAATTAGAATTAGAATTAGAATTAGAATTAGAATTAGAATTAGAATTAGAATTAGAATTAGAATTAGAATTAGAATTAGAATTAGAATTAGAATTAGAATTAGAATTAGAATTAGAATTAGAATTAGAATTAGAATTAGAATTAGAATTAGAATTAGAATTAGAATTAGAATTAGAATTAGAATTAGAATTAGAATTAGAATTAGGAATTAGGAATTAGAATTAGAATTAGAATTAGAATTAGAATTAGAATTAGAATTAGAATTAGAATTAGAATTAGAATTAGAATTAGAATTAGAATTAGAATTAGAATTAGAATTAGAATTAGAATTAGAATTAGAATTAGAATTAGAATTGGAATTAGAATTAGAATTAGAATTAGAATTAGAATTAGAATTAGAATTAGAATTAGAATTAGAATTAGAATTAGAATTAGAATTAGAATTAGAATTAGAATTAGAATTAGAATTAGAATTAGAATTAGAATTAGAATTAGAATTAGAATTAGAATTAGAATTAGAATTAGAATTAGAATTAGAATTAGAATTAGAATTAGAATTAGAATTAGAATTAGAATTAGAATTAGGAATTAGGAATTAGGAATTAGGAATTAGAATTAGAATTAGAATTAGAATTAGAATTAGAATTAGAATTAGAATTAGAATTAGAATTAGAATTAGAATTAGAATTAGAATTAGAATTAGAATTAGAATTAGAATTAGAATTAGAATTAGAATTAGAATTAGAATTGGAATTAGAATTAGAATTAGAATTAGGAATTAGAATTAGAATTAGAATTAGAATTAGAAATAGAAATAGAAATAGAATTAGAATTAGAATTAGAATTAGAATTAGAATTAGAATTTAAAATAATTTATTAGATAAGTCTTGTTTGCGTACGCTGAAATATATAATTCTAGAACTTTCACATAAAATTTACAAAACTGTAAATTTCTGTAGCTATTGTTTGTTTTACAATTTTCATCAAATTAAAGAAAATTTCATGAATATTTATTTTAAAGATTTTCAGTAAATACTTCATTTTCTGTTAGTTTAGTAAAAAAAAAGAAAAAAACAGAGAGATTGATCTATAATTAGAATGAATTTTTTTAGTGATATTAACATAGACTATTGTCTTCTTAAACTAAGAATATTTAGTTGTATAACTTCTAATGTGGAAAATTTTGAACAAGTAATTCCATAACTGTATAGAAGTGGCATCTGGCCATACATTATCAAAAAGAATGATAATGGGGTCAGCTACATCAGTAAGCCATATATAGTAAGTAGGGCATTGTTTTGAAATGTAATCAAGAAGATGAGTTTTGGCCAAAAATAATACTAGCCATTAATTAATTTTTCTTCATATAGCGAACATGCTAACTAATACTGACCACTTTCAAGCAATAATCACCGTTCTGAAGATGTGGATAGATATTTATGAGAAATTTGATGTTGCATCTTCGTTGAGGAACTAATAAATAATAAAAAGTCAAGCATTAAATTGCAATTTAAGAAAAGCTTAAAGCGATTATTGGTTTTCTTTTTCTTTGTTGGAAAGCTGAAATGGAATAAAAACTCGTGCATGGAGATGTCTCTTGTTAGATTTATGTCCATGCTTTTATTTCTTTATTATAGCCCGTAATATAAAATACAACTATTGTATGTCAAAACCAATCATGCATGAATTAATTGACTAACAACCGATTTGTGGTGATATGGCAGTAGATTGTAAAATAACATAGACTTTGCATAATGTTGGAAAATCCGTTTTAAATTAGCAATGCAAAATATGTATGTCTTTCTTATTGAGTTGTGGAATCAGATTTTGTACATTATTCAGTTAATTTTCACCATTATGCCACAAACTACCTAAAAATTAAAGCCACATTTTACAAATAAACCCCAAACTTAAGGATGTCACTTATTTATCATGAATCAAATACACTTAAAGCTAAGAATGTGGAAAACAATATTAGAATGATCCGAAGACCATTCAACCCATAGACACTCATAAACGGGTATAAGTTCGACATATCCTAGATCAACTAAGATAAGTTGGAATTCGTGGCTTTGCAATGTCACTGATTTTTTTTGTTTCCAATCATACTTCAATTATTGTTTTGTTTTTTGATAAAGTACTTCAATTATTGCTGTGTATTCCTTACAGTTCTCTGTTATTTAGAAAGTTTGGTTCTTATCAAGAAACTCTTCTCTCCTTTGTGAGATTGTCTCTGCAAAAAATTTTGAGCCCATAAGACAAATGTTAATGGAGCAACCATATAAAATCCAAGTAACACACCTAACCTTTTCAGGAACACTATTTTCTTTAGTGGGCTGTGGGCCTAAACAAATACGTACTTCCTATAGATGACAAAGAAAAAAAAGACATACGTTTTCTTTGTAAATTTATTAAATGCATTCATTCTTAATATAAATTTTTAATATTGAAAGAAAATTATTAATAATAATAATAATAATCTGTGTGATAATATTATTATGTGAGAGATTAAAATATGAAAATGACTCATACCAGAAGAGAATATATCTTATATTTTAGCCTTATGGTGGGTGTCTTCCCCCACCCCAACCAAGGCTCAAGAGTGTTATGGTGTATCTCTATAATCTTATTAATGGTGTTTGTTTTCAGAATTTCATGTCTGATAGCGATCCTTGCTATAAAACCAATATATCTCCGGCGTTTGAGTAGACACTACGCAAAATGTGGAGTCACTCGTTGATTTTATTATCGATTTTTCGTTGTGGTGAATTTTGAAAACTCGAACAAAAAGAAACTGAACTTGAGTATCTTATTGGTCCTAATTTGGTTAGGTTATAAAACACCTATACGAAAATAAGTTGAACCATATTTTAATTTATTTTCTTATATTTTCCATACTTTTATATATTTTAGTTATATATAATCTGAGTTTTAGCCTTATGGTGTATAGTTTTTCACTTTAAAATCAAATAAAAATTCATATTTGTATTTTATGAATTTTAAATTAAAATTTAAACAAACTGAAGTTATATAAAAAAATAATAACTCGACACATGTTATTATCTTAATATTCTTCTAAGCTACATCAGTTATAGTAGACATACAGGGAACAAAATACTATCAAATCTTGCAAACTTCACAAGGAAAATTCAAAAGATGTGTCTTATTCACTTTCACAAAACTATAGTCATCATCACATCAACAATTTGAAATCTTTCACAACAACAAACATTCTCATTATTCATAATTAGCAGTGTCGTTTTAACAGTGCAATGGGTCCTAGTTTAAAAATGTATTATTATCTTTTAACATATACAAATTAGAACCTAATGTGTAGTTTGTACCACTTGAATTCGAACTGTTGTTGAACCTAAATCCTAATTTAGGCCCACTAATAACCACGCAATTATAAAGATGACTCCTCAACTTCTTCATCATATCATCTTTGAAGATATTTTTTCTGTTAGTAATGATGCGACTTTTCTTGTCGTTTGGACAAACTACATATCAAACTACTGTATGTTCTTGATCTTGCCTTGGTGGTGTGTAGCACAAGAACATAACAAAAATATACAAAAATATACAAAAATAAAAGCAGTGACCACTTAAGTGAAATCATTCTAAATTATTCAAACCGAACATAAAGTTAAAAATTTTGCAAAAATCCGGCCTTAAAATGTTGTAAGTAGAACATAAAACAACTTAGACCTTATTATATCATTACTTAGATATTTTTGCTTGTTAGATTGACTTGAATTGTTCCATTAGGTAAAAGGGTTTATATTTACGAAATGTTAACCTGTGTATGTGCAATATACTAACTTTTATATCCATTTTAATGATAATGATGCTCTGTAATAAATTGTAATGTTTTAATCCTAAACATCTACCCGTATTACAAGTCTACAACGCTCATCCTTACGACTTGTAAGGGCATAAATTTGTCTCATCCTACCCGCTATAGCTTACCTATGCTTCTGAATGCTTATATGAATGATTTTTTTTACCAAAGATGTTAAGAATAGGCAAACGTGATCAATCAGCATTTGAAATATATAGGATTAGTGGGAGAATTAGTCAAATAATAATGCAAAAAGTAGAACCAAGAAAAATGGGGTGGCTCAAAACTTTTTTTCTCTTTTAAATCCACCGACTCTTACTCATTTCTTTTGGCAAGTTGTATTTTTTAGAAGAGACTAATTCAGATCTGTTGGTTCCCAAATCCAAATCACTGTACGCTCATCAACCTCCCATCATTTTTTCTTAAAGTCTCTTTCTCACCCTCCATTCTCATAATATATACCAGACAGTAGGGTCATTGCATGGGCCGGGCCAGCCCCACTTTGGGTTGACCCGCTTTTAGCCTAGCTGATTTTTAGCCCAACTGGTTTGGTCTTGAATGGAACATTAAAATTTGTTTTTGGCTAGCGGATCACAAGCTAACCGAAGGTTAATCTAAAAACTATAAAGGAAAACGACCCATTTCTTAAACCATGAGATAAGAAGTGGGTTAACCCGCGGACTATTCAAATCCGGTTAGGACCAACTCTTGGACCAACTATAGGATTCATTATCCATTTCTTGGCATCAAATGATCATTAGAAATAATACAAAGAAAATTGAACTCTTGTTAAAAATGCTTGATGGTTAAACGAAATGTGAATAAAATAAACTATCAAGGGAAGAGTCTTTGGTACTTAGTCTCTCTTTTGGAATTAGACTCGTCAAAATGAACCCTCTTCCCGTTTAGATTACTCCCAGAACCATTTTGTGACAATGGTGTTGGATCAGGAATAATAACCGGTGGAATTTCAAAGGACTCAAGTTGTGGCGGTGGATGACGCCATTGTGGAAGCTGTCCAGCCAAAAGTAGAGTATGAAGCAATGGCCCTGCCTTCACCACAGCTTTTAAAAGCTTCCCTTTCTCCGGTAAAGTCATCTCCGGGAATTCTAACTCAATTTCCATCGATGGTTCAAAAGATGAGACAATGCTTTCTTCTCCGTCCGATGAGAGAAACCCATTGATGTTTTGATCTTGCTCCTCTTCGGTGTTGTGTGTAAGGATGAAGTTTTGGTCGAGAAGAACCTTCTTGTACCTTTCTTGTACTTCATCTTTCTCTTTGATAGCTTTGTTGAGTATATCTCTAAGCTGCATTATTTGGTCGTCTTTGGTATTGAGTTCTTCATGAGCCACCATTATTGTTTGCTCTAACTCCATTGTTGTTTGTAGAAGCGAGTGTCTTAGCATTTCTATTGTCTGCCGGCCAAAATAAAGAGAGTTGAGTTTGAAGGACTTAAGCAATCTTAATTAGAAAGAAAGTGAAATCTCTGGAAGAAGAATGTAGAAAGAAAGTTTAATATTACCTTTATGCCACACTGGTTTTGGTGAACCCAATTAATTAGATTATTCTGTTGTCTCTCCATCTTCCTCGACTGATCAATACTAGAGTGAGGGAGAGAGGGCAACATGTGAGTTATGATGACTGTATTGAAGTTGTCATGGTTATAAGTTAGAAGCAAAATATAGAAAAGAATTTGCACTGGTTTTATTATATTTTTGGTATTTAATTTGCTTTTGGATTGGTCACAAGGGATTGAGACAAAACTTAAAAAAAAATATCTGGAAACTATTTTCCATCAAAGGGAATCTTTATTGACTTTTATTATTTCCTTTTTTATTGATAAGAAATACTACAAAACAGACAAAAAAAAGAACGCGGTAACGGTAATTATGAGTATAGTTGCAGTTTGATTAGACAGTAGAGTATTATTGATGATGATTTTTTACCACATGTATTTCCTCGGCCTTGATGTGAGAGGACAATATAATCTTTCGTTGCAAGAAGAGAGTAAACTCTATTTTATACTAAAAATAAACCGTGAAATTTTGTACTAATGAAATATTATATGCTAATTTTAAATTTAAATATAATTTAATTCTTTGTAAACAAAGTTAACATTCATGTTTCTATACGACAAAACAAAATTGGTTCCATTTATGGGTTTTAATATTACTTTTGGATGTAGTACTGGATCCTTTCTCTAGAAAATTAAATTCTTAAAATATTTCCCTCTATACTAATTTAAAATATATGAAAATGAGTATGAGTTAGCCACCTCACCTATTCATTACAGTCGTTGGCCATGAGATAATTATAGTCAATGCCAATGGCAATGGGAGTATGGGACCCTAGAAAATTCTATAAAAAATGGTAAAATTAAATTAGCTTTCACGTCGATGAATTTATGATTGCTACATTCCGAAACAATTTTCTAAAGTTGAAGTCAATTTATCAAAAAAAAATAGTTGAGTGGATCACACATGTCCATTGGCACACATTTTCCTTTGCGCATGTGAATTCACACGTACGTGTTTATATAATCTCGTATTCAGAAGTATGCAAATGTTTGATGTGAACATAGATTGAGAAAATTTGGTCAGCAAAAGGAGGGAACTGATAACCTAACATCTACCCATTTTGTTTCTATTCACAGTTTCTTCTAGAAATGTTTCTCAACTTTCACAATACGAATATATATATATATATATGCCAATGAGTTTTTAACTCCCTTTTCTCTTTAGAGATTTCAAAGTCACAACCAGTAAATATTTTCTGTCGGCAAGTTTAAGACATGGGATGTTAGAAGAGACCATGCAAAATAAAGTAACTACATATTCATAATCAAATTCTAAAGCATCATTCCTTTATTTATTTTACTTTATTTTGATAAAAGAAAACTATCATTACTTTGGTTGATCTCTAGATTATGTAAAAAAAAAAGTTTAGAATATATTAGATACGTGATATGTTGGAGTGAAAGAATAATATTTTGGTGGATTAAAAAGATGAGAAAAAAAAAGAAACCAAACATTTCAAAAAGGGGGAAAATAAGGAACAACTAAAATGCCTTTATGTCCCATCCCAACAATGCCCATTATGAGTATATAAGTGGGAAATATTTCTGTTATCATTCTTTGTCCCATTAAATTTTGATTTTCTGCAGTACCATTGACCACCTTATTATCAATTTTATGCACTGTCGTTAGTCTAATTGGTATTTTTTCATTTGCTAATTCCTTTTAAAGTCCAACAATGCAACAAAATTTTGTTAAACGGTGAGAAAACAATCAAAGAAGAGAAAAGTATTGTCGGTTGAATATTATAAAACCTGTTTATTGCTTAATGAGATAAAGTAACATTAGTTATAATTACTAAAACACCTGAAATGATATAAAGGCATTGTGCTACCAAGTACCAACCAATGAGTTACAGTTGACCTATGTATCCATCAGTGACACAAAGAACTGGAGCAACAGGAAGGGCTAATTAAGGGTTCTACATTTTAGATTTTTAGAGGTAAAGAGTAAAATTAGAAACCAAAAACTAATACTAAAGTTTCAGATGTATCACTTCAATTGCTGTTGCATCCTTGAAGAAGATAGGCAGCTTTGGCACGAACCTGTTAATAGCCACGAAAGCAAATCTGTTCTGTAAGTTGAAACAGAGAAATAAGACATGGATCGAAGTTAAGAAAAAGGACATAAAATGTTTTGATTTGATCTGTTTTCTACTTACTTTTGATGCATAAGACCGAAGATCGGTGCTGTTGATCTGACAAGAACAGTTTCTGAGAAACACAGCCCACATATCCCTCAGTACTGGCTTTTCTTCTGGCAAGTTCATAGAGAAGAGCCAGTTTTCCGCCAAAACCACGGATATGTAAGTTCTGAAAAGGTTGCAACTTTTCTCCTTCACATTGATAGACATCAGCAAGCTCAACAAGTTTTCGTCGCTGTCCTGTTATCAAGACCAGAGAATGTATAAATGCATTTGCTATAGTCTTAGCTAATTTGTATATGTTTCATTATGTGAATAGGTTCTTGGTTACCTTATTATGATCAAGTAAAACAACAAGCATTCGCTTTGAGATGGAACTTCTCAAATACTTGCTTCGAGCATCAACACCTGATAAGGATTCCACTATCCTCAAACTATTCATGTCTTGAGGTACTCTGCAGATGCATCAAACCACAACTGCCTAAGTCAATTAACAGATACGGCGAATGACCAAGAATACTACAAGAAAATAGGAGGTTTAACCTGGAAGCAAGAGAGTTTGCGATTTTCTTGCAGCTTGAAATCCATTCTTCCTCTTTGAAGGCTCCAATAACAGATAATAAGCACTCTTGTAAGAGTAGTGAAAGGCCTAGAAGACCGCGATCTAAGAACAGCAATATGATGATTTCGGCTATCTGTTCAACTTGTGAAGTGGAAAAGATGGGATCTTTACACCTGAATCAATGAAGCAGCAGAGAAAGTACGAGTATTAACTCGCTGGATCAAATGGTCATATACATAAAAAAAAAAGTTATATTATGTAAGGAGAACTGTTGAGTGCTACACAGTTAGATACTTAAGAAACAACAAAAAGAATTAATGTATTAGCATTTCAGAGGCAGGAGAATGTCTTTGATATCTGTAAAAGAGAGTTTGCGCCACAAACCTAATTTGACAACAAGCTGTGACAAATTTGAGCCAAGCTCTAATATTCTGAGGAGGACCTTGAGACTCAGAATCTTCAAGATAAAAGTAAGTAGATTTCAGTATTTTTATAAAACCTCAAGAAAATAACCTCTATGTAAAGAACAGGGAGGAGCAACGGTAAACCCACCCGCTTGTGCTAGTTCAATATCATGTGATGGATTGATTCTGAAACCATACGAGTCAATAGCTTCTTTAAGTTCTTGATAGTTAGGAAGCAAGCCAACAACCACAGGAGCTCCATTAACCTGATTAAAAAAATCTCAATGAGTCAGCTTCAGTCAAAACATAATGTAGTAAGCCATGGAAGCTCAGAAAAGAAAGAAAATATATAGACGTACCTCGTTTTGTGAAAAAAGTATAGAACACCAAAACTCACAAGCAGATGATCTTAAATCTTCTTTTGAAGAATACAACACTGATAAGTCCCATACATAAGAACCATAGGGTAAGCAAAAGTATTTAGAATAATGGAAGTTGAAGAAAGAGCTAGAGACACGCACAGATATTAAGCGTCCATTTGCAAATGGATTTTTCCACTCGTCCACACGTCAAGATCAGTCTTGTAAGCCCACCATTAACCAGCAATCCTTCAAGAAAGTTTGTTCCTGGATTGTACAATGAAGCCTATTACTTTAACCATTCTTCTCGAGGAAAACGAATATCACCTAAAGAAGACGAAGTCATAGAAAACAAACCTTCATCTATGCTAAGACCCACCATCAAATTTAACTGATTATTCGTAAACTCTTTCAACAAGCAGCAACTATTGAAATCGATAACTAGCGAAGGTGTTGGAGTTTTCTGTGTGATAACATCAACAAAGTACAGATCTTTACAAAACTATAACTCACTCTGAAAACAACATTCTACATAAGCAATAATAAATCATCCTAACCTGGTCACCAAACATACATAATCCCCATTCTTGATTATCTTCTTCACCACCTATCTCATTCATCTTAAAAAAACAAATTTAACAACTCAATAATCACCAAACAACAAAATGTAAGATCACAAACTCAAAAAGATGATTTTTTATTGTTACTCATACCTGATTCTGACAATTATCAACAATTTCAGAAAGCTTAGCTACTTGGCTATGTTCATCTTCATCCGAATCATAAAATTTAGAGACTTTACGTTTCTTGTTTTGCTTATCAATAATTTTGCTCTTCTCTTTATAAAAATCAGAGAGAAGATCATCTAAACCAATAACTTTCTTCCTGTTTTTGTGACATAACAAAATTTAAGCTTTGTGTCAATTAGTTGAAATTGAAATTAAAAAAAAAAAGGAACAAACTTTACATTAACACTAAACAAAAGATCAAGTCTTTTTGATAATGGCAGAGACAAATTAACTTGCAAAGGATTCACATTTCTTAACAACAACAACAATTTAGCAAAATCCGAAAAATAGATTGAGTTAAGAGAAATTAGTAACCCTAATGTTTGCTATAGACAAAAAGGATTGACCTTTTTTCAATTGGCGCTAGTGGATTAACCAGAGGATCTTCGTTCTCGAAATCAAGTGGTCCATCCAAATCCATTATTAGCTCTATCACTCTGTAACTTGGGGCTTCATCAACCTTTCCTTCGTTTAGACGAAACCCTTTTGTAGCTTTTGGGAAGCGCGAATAAGATCCCAAGTGTTTAAAAGAGACAGAACCTAGTTTCTGGTCAACCCGTACTCAGGATCAGGAATAAAATTTTCTCTGTTTTTTAAAAATATTTAACTTTCTTAAAAAAATATAAATTTAATTTTTAAAATATTTATTTATTTAATTTTTGAGCAATTAAAGTATAAGTATGAGTAGTTTATTTTTTGTATGATACATGTTAGGTGTTATTATAGTTATTATATGTATTTATACATAGTTAGGCTTTATATGTGTTTTAAGACTAATGATTTGGAGTTGGTGATTGTAATTCGTAAATAATTTTTTTTTTCGTAATAGAGAACTTGAATTTAAAACCAAAATTCAGTAACAATTATTGAACTACGTTAGCCGATTGTAGCCTATGGTATGAATATCGAACAAAATTAGTTCAAGCATACTATTGTTTTATTTGTTTTGTTTTTCAAATAAGTTTAAAGTTTTTTATTGTTTGGTTTTAGCATAATTTCAGTAATAATTGTTACTGAATTTTGGTTTTATTTTCAAGTTTTCTATTTTTATAGTTATGAAAAAAGTTTATTTACCAACTAAAATCACGGTTCATCTACATATGCCTATGGTTTCCCACCCTTAAATCTCATCGTTGGGGTAGTCTTTTGATGAGTCTTAACTAAACCATAACCAGTAAGGAAAGAAAGAATATTTTAGTACCCATACCATATTCTCAATCTTTTCCAATATCAATGTAGCCGTTGGATCAGAAATATACATATTAGGCGGAGCCACCAATGACGTGCCATCTTCCGCGGTTCGGGTTCTATATTGTCGTAGTCACACTGGGCGTGATGCTACTAGCATGATGGTTGCTAGGAAAGATGCTGTTGTGTGTGTGTGTGTATGGGGGGGGGGGGGGTTATTAACGGGAAAATATATGTATTACACAAAGACTCAGACTTGGGAGCCTTTACCGAGTCCTATAAAGGTACGTCACGATTTTATCAAAAATATGGTGTAATTTCAAGGAAAGTTTTACGTTAAAATCAGCAGAGGTGCAAGTTATTGGTATTTTATTACGTATGATCCAAAAGAAGGTAGATGGGAATGTTGTGGAGGTAAGCATTGGATGATAGATAAGGCTTGTTGTGTGATAAAGAATGTTGTGTACTGTTAAGGATCATTTTCGCTCAATTGGTATGACATGGAGAGTAAAATGTGGAGAAAGGTAAAGGGTTTGGAGAAACTACAAAGTAAGTTCCATAGTAGTTATGGTTTGAAAAACGCTATGGAGATCAGATCTGGGGACATCTTGAGTGGATTGATGATGTTCTTACAGTCCCAAATTCATATGAGTTTATGTGTTGTTTTGACTATCCATATCGGTTTGATAAACTTGTAGAGACGCAACTCAGCTTTGGTTCTTCATTTCTTGAACAAGGTCATGGGGTTTTATCTTGTTTGAATCGAGTTGCATTTCTTGTTTGCAACTTGAGTTTGTTGTTTTCTTTGGTGTTTTAATTCTATATGGGTTCTGTTTTTTTTTTTTTTTTTTTTTTTGAGAATCAATAAAGAGTTGAGATATCAGTTTTCTCCAAATTTCTTAGTCGAATATCAAATCAAGTACATGAGAAAAACTAGCTTCCCAGGTATCCTCCCTTGATTTTGTTAAAAAAGAAAAGAAAAAAATGTTTAGCTCAATATCCATGTTCGTATTACCGTTTTTAATAACACAACAACAGGGAATAGTTTCAACTATATATAACGTAATAGATTATTTGCTAACCACCCATCAAATTTCTACAATTATTATGTTAGCATTTTTTTTTTTCCTTTTTGACATTAGGTATATTATTGGTTATTGGTTATTGGCTATGTATTATGGCATTCTTAGCCAAGCAATCCTCTTGAAAGTGACTTTATATCTTATATTATTTGCTTTGTTATGTATACAACGTAATATGCGATTGGACACTAATGCTCACACTAAACTATCTACATATACATTATCTATATGTGGTCGGTTTGCAAAAAACTAATAGTTTATGATAAATTGATATCCGAACATATGGACTTCTTATCCCTTATTTTTAAATATAGAAAAGGTGTATAAAAGGAGTGGCTGAGTTCTCCTTTTTTCTCTAATAACTAAGTATTAGATCAAAGTTAACAAAAGAACAAAGTAATAAACAAAACTCAGTTAATTTGCTTTAAGTTATCTATGCTGGCAGCAAAATGCTGGTGAGGATTTCTCTCACCAAATGCGTATATGTCTTCTATGATTTGAGTCACTAGCATATTAATTTTCGTAAATTATGATCAAATAGTAGTAAGAACAATTATAAAAGTATGTATGCGATGAGAACGTATAAGCATTAAGCATCTCTATAAATTCTAAAACGTCCAAATAAAATATATAACAGTCCCCATAAAAATAACACTAAAATTTCATATAATATTAAGAAAGATCTTGATTTTATATGTTTATTTTATTGTTATTTTATCAACTGTTGGGCAAGCTAGATAATTTTTAGTAAAAAGGGAATACATAATATGGTGTAGACCATGATATTACATAACTGGAGGATTTTATCCTAGCCTGATTTGCCAGATTATATGCATCCTGATTAGCTTATCTATGTAACTTGCAAGAAGTTAAATTTTAAGGTGGCTGAGAGAACCTTAATAATGTATATCCTTGATAAATACGAAAACAAAGATGTGACTCATCTTTGATTTCTTCTTTGTCTTATAAATTCATCCTTGTTTTTGCCTTTTAGTTCGGAATCAAATTTTATAGTTTTGTTAACTGAAAATATGAAAATCCTATGAAGACACTACACATGTGTTTTATAAGAGTTCTACGTGCTTGTTGGTTAGACTTATACATGAGTGCCACCTAATGTTCTTATTTACTTTATTGTAACAAAGATATTCATTATATATATTGACGCCCAAAAAAAATGGTTGACGCGTCATTTTCGAAATGTTCGATTTCTTTCTTTCAATTTTTTTATATCATTAAATAAGTAGTGAACTTTTCTTAATAAAAAAATAATCGATGAGTATCTTATAAAAATGTATTTTATTTATTTATTCCTGCTTCTCTGTTTTATAAATTATTTTTATATATTATATTTAATTTTTTTTATTTCAAACCAGGAAACAATTTTAACAGTTTCATGTTTTGACTAACAAAATAATAAATTATTTAATCTAAAACATAATATATTATAATCAATTATCTTACAATCTAATACGTTTCAGCAATAATTTTATAATAATTTTATTTCATAATTTTATCACCTAATTATTTACTTATATGTCTGTAAGAGGAAAGTCCTAAATACATACCTGATATGTGTCCACTGTTAACTTGTTAAGCTAATCATGATAAGCTACTGTAAATGTATAAAATAGAAAAAGAAGAAAAAATAATCCTTCATGTCCTAAATATAAGTCCGATTGTCGTTCATAGTTCTCTGGTATTTAAAAATAATGATTGCGTTGATGAAAAGATTTCATTGGTTTAGCAGAATTTTATTCTGTTAATGTATTTGTTTACTCGTTTTAGCAAAAAAAAAAAAAAAAAAAAAAATTGATGGCTAAATGGATCCAATTGGTTCCCTATTCGAGTTGGGTCCATAATCCCTTGCCGTGTACGGAAGCGATATAAAATGATCTGATGAATGGATAAGCAAAGACAAAAGTGTACCACATGTGTTAAAGTAAAAATGTAACTAACATTACAATAAAGAGTTAACATTTTTCATGCAACAAAAATAGTAGTTTAAGAACTATTCTGATCTAATCTAACAGAATGAATCGTGTCCCAAAAGCAAACTCGTACTCTAACATACTTGTTTTATACTCATTCATATTCGTGCTACTTTTTCTTTTTGCAAAAGTATCAAATTTACAATTATTTTAGAAAATAGTATTTCCTAACCAATTCAATATTTTCGTGTTTATATTATCTTTTAAATATTTACATGGCTCTCTGATTCGTCATGTCCCAAAGACCTAATTTGTTTAAAGAGTCCAAAAATATACTTTTTACGACAAGCACTCAAGTACTTATTAGCTAATAGTTATACTTTAAAAGGTTTACTAATTAAATTTGCAAAATTTGTCTTGTCACTTTGCGATGCAAGTATTTCTTAAATGCAGATATATTTTGTGTCTCTTTACGTGTTTAATCATGTGATAACTTTTTTATGCTTTACTATTGCTATGAAATAAAATAAAAGTTTTGGTAAAATATTTCTAAACGCACACATATATCCTACGCAATAGGACTTGACAATTACCAACTATTGACAACATCTGTACAAAAATAAGAGTGTTTTTTGGCATAAGAAATTAAAAATAAATAAAACCCCATAAGAACCCAAAAAAAAAAGTACAAAGAATTGAAGAAGTCATTAGAAATTTGAATGTGTACTATCTCTTAAGAGTCAAACAAAGAAAAGTTATAATAATTGGATAGCTTTCATCAAATCTTTCTCCAACTTCTTCTATTGTTGTTCCATCTTCATCATTCCTTAATCTCCCATTTATCTCCCAAACCCGAATCCGAAAACTCCTTTTCACCAACTTAAAACCCTTTTAACTAATTCCAACAACTAGATGATTCAAATTGAACAAGCATCTCAGGCTGTAAGATACATCCCGTAAAAAACAAGAACGATGATAACACAAAAACAGAGAAGAACAGAGAAAAGTCTCTGTTTTAAACACTACTACAAATGCATCCTTTGTTTTTTTCTTACTCTCTATTTTCTTGCTTCGTTCTTTGTCGATCATGACCAAAAAGACCAGCCTTCTCCATCAAGCCCTCTTCTTAGTAACCCTAAACCTAAGCTTCTTCCTTCTCTTGCCATGTTTGAATCTAAAATCCATCATCACAAACTTGGTTTTGCCCCTCAACGTCCCAATATAAGAACAGGTACATATAAAAATAGATTTTTAATACATATATAGAATTATAGATGATTAATTCATGTTTTAAGGTTTTATTTTCGTAAATGCATTTGTTTAGTGGCAAAAATAACCGTTCTTGTTCATGTTTTAGTAGAATAATCTTACCTTATGATAATAATATTTTTGGTTGTTTTAATTTACTTCAGATGTATTCAACAACTTGAAAATCTACGTCTATGACTTGCCTTCAAAGTTCAACACATATTGGTTAGCCAACGAAAGGTGTAGCAACCACCTCTTTGCCGCGGAGGTGGCTCTCCACAAAGCGTTTCTCAGCTTCAACGGAGACATACGTACTAAAGATCCATACCAAGCCGATTTCTTCTTCGTCCCAGTCTATGTTTCTTGCAACTTCAGCACCATTAATGGCTTTCCAGCGATTGGTCACGCAAGATCACTTATCAACGAAGCGATTAGTCTCATCTCAACTCAATACCCGTTTTGGAACCGAACCAAAGGCTCTGACCATGTCTTCACCGCCACACACGACTTTGGTTCTTGCTTCCACACAATGGTATTTTTCAAAATGATTTTTTTTTTAATTTTCCTGCGGTTTGTATAAATATTCTTACAACAACAAAAAATTGTATAAATATTTATTTATGTTGAAAATGATTTTCATCTTTTGAAGGAGGATAGAGCAATTTCTGATGGAGTACCAAAGATTTTAAGAAATTCTATAGTTTTGCAAACTTTTGGTGTTACTTTTAAGCATCCATGCCAAGAGGTAGAGAACATCGTGATACCGCCGTACATTTCGCCGGAAAGTTTGCGCAAGACTCGAAAGAATATTCCGGTGTCTAAAGAACGAGACATTTGGGTTTTCTTCAGGGGAAAAATGGAGATTCATCCCAAAAACATCAGTGGTCGTTTCTATAGCAAGTAAACAAATCTAGCTAATCTCTAAATTTGTTTAATCGGACTTAAACAACAAAATTTTAACTAATTTCCAAGTTTTGTGAAAACAAAATCTGATAATTTTGTCATTTTAGAAATTAAAACGTTCACTGAGGTTAACCATGATTGATACTATTATCTTAGCTAATCTATACTTAAAGTAAATGTTGTAAAACTCGCTAGGCGCTAGTCGGGTGGTGAGGATGGGTCTAGCGTCTAGGAGATTAATCGGGGAGTAAACAGGGATTAATCGGATATTAGTTTTAAGTTATTTTAATATTTTAAAAATATATTTATCTATTATATTAAATTTTTAAAACATTATAGTAAATACATGAAAATGTAGTATTAATAATTTATTTTATGATTTTTATTTATATTTTTAATATAATTTATTATAAACATCACAAACTCTCAATTTATATGTGTTTGTATAAAAAACAAAAAAAATTTATACATGAACATTTAAAAATAATTAGATTATAGATGATTAGCCGGAAAATAATCGGATTAGGCGGGGATTAATCGGATTAGGCAGGGAATAATCGGTTGACTGACTTTTTCGAGGGATTAGTCATTAATCGATGCGGCAAAGGTGTGTCTAACGACTAGGCGGGGTGTAATCGGAGCTAAACGGGGTTAATTAATTAATTTATTGAACATTTTTAACCTATTAGGCGAGTAAGGACAAAGATATGGAGGAGATACGGCACTGACCGGCGGTTTTATCTTCAACGGCAAAGATTTGCCGGTTACCAGTCAGAAATAGCTCGTTCTGTTTTCTGTTTATGTCCTCTCGGGTGGGCCCCATGGAGCCCAAGACTTGTTGAATCAGTGGTTCTTGGGTGCGTGCCGGTGATTATTGCCGATGGTATTCGTTTACCATTCCCTTCCGCCGTGCGTTGGCCGGATATTTCACTCACGGTGGTGGAGAGAGATGTTGGAAAGCTAGGAGAGATTTTGGAACACGTGGCGGCTACTAATTTGTCAGTCATACAGAGAAATTTAGAGGATCCGTTCGTTATGCGGGCCCTTATGTTTAATGTTCCTTCGAGAGAGGGAGATGCCACGTGGCAAGTTTTGGAGGCTTTATCAAAGAAATTGAATGAGTCATTTAGAAGGTCAATTGTTTTCCTCTAAACCACTATAATTTTGACACGTGTATATTGTTTTTGACATAAACAACCCAAAACGAAATTGTATTATATAGAGATGGAAGATTTGCAAATTAATATTTAGGTGCATGGAAATTTTGGTGCAAGGTTTCATATATTTTATCTTATGATACATTATTTTTATGATATTGCTAATTTATGATATTACTATTTTTCAAACATGTTCACTAAAAACACATTATATATAGAGTTGATGTTTGGGCCAAGCAAATCAAGTCTATGCTTGCCACCTATCTTTATTAATTTATTTTGAACCTTTTCATTGAAGTTTCTTTTAATCTATTATTATAATTCCATAAGATACATAGCTGTGCCTCAAACTTAATAAATAGGAGATATATAATATATATTTTTTGGCCATTTTTTATTTTGGCTTGTGACAATTTGTAATTGAACGTATGCCCTCTATTTACCAGAAATACCACTGTACAACTTTGGCAATTTTTCGTAAAATGAATAACTATCTATCGAAAACACTTCGACATTCTTGGATTTGCTATTATAAAGATGGTACACTAATTGCTCTTATGTTCAAGATTATGATTACTTGTCACTCTTTACTCTTAAAATTATATTATTTGTTATCCTATTTATAGATGTTATTTGATTTGTATCTGACTTAAAAATTCAGTTACATTTCGTAGATTAGTTAAATCGTATGTACATGTCAAATGTCAAATGTCATAATTATATTCAATACTTGGGTACAAAAAAACTATTTATATCCATAACTAAAATTTGTCGTGTACATTTTTATTTGTTGTAAAAACTTGCAAAACCCAAAATCAAAAAAAAAAAAACTAACAAATCCCAAATAAAGTTTGGTCCAAATTTTTATAAAAGTAGATCTAACTAATTAATGAAATATCATTTCCATTTTTTCAATTATCTGTTGGTATTGATAGCAATTTTCCAAATTAAAACCCAAAAACTCAGGTTCAAAAGCAAATAACAAGATGGATCCAAAAACTTGGCTATTTAATTCAAATATAACTAACAAGTATTTGCAAAATTAGGGGTAACTTACTAACTGAGCTAAAGTCGAACTTGACTGAAACTTAATCTCATCACATTTAACCGGAATTAGACAATTAACCAAATGCCAATACAATCAAATGTAGAAAAGATATCAAACAACTTATGATTGTATCAGGTGCATCCATAATTATACTTCCAACATTAGGAACTATGATTTGTAGTTGAACAATTCCCAAAAGAAACATTCTTTGTGCAAAGCTCTGTGAGTGTTACAATAGCTGGTTGAAATCCTGATCTTAGTGGAACAACTGAAGCCACTCTCATGTGTTGTGCATTTCGATTGTGAGGCCGAGTTAAAGTCATTCTAAGCATTTCTCCATCAAAGACCTTATTTACCATAGAAGCTGCAATAGAGAAAACAAAACACTTTCACTTCAAAACTTAATCAGAGAGATCTTACTTGGCTTTTTAGTAAAAGTAATGATTTTTCTTTTTTACCAGCTGTAGGATTGAGTTTAGTGAAGTGGAAGAACTCATCAGCTGAACAACCAAATAGAACAGTGGCAGCTCTATCAAAGCAAATCACAGTTTTAACTGATGTATCTGTTGCTATAGACATCTGCTAGATTGAGAGACAGACACAGATTATTCATAAAGGTTTAAACTTTACACTAATAGATTCACTAAAATTGAATCTTGACAACATTGGACAAAACCCATATTTTTAAATCCCTAATTAACCAATTTTTTCTTTTGAAATGATTCTACTAGAAAATGGAAAGCTATAAGGAAGAAGAAGAGTAAAAAAGGGTTCATACGAGAATGCGATAGAGAAGTTTTGGTTCTTTGGATTTGCAGAATTTGCAAAATGAAGAAGAAGCAAGACCATTATTGTTATCAGAGGGAAGTACTCTCTGACAGCGAGAACAAACTCTGTAGCAACAATCGTTGAGGTCGACGGCGAGCAACGTGCAAAGAACAGTTTCACTGGCTTCCATTTTCTTTACTTTAGGGCTTTTCTTTAATTTTCCAATGTATTGTAGGAAACATTTGGGCCGAATTACAAAATATGACCCAAATGTTCTCTAATTTCCAAACTTAAAAAAAAAAAAAAAAAAAAGGAAAATTTTCATCAGTGTTCACTGTTCAGTTTGTGTTTTATGGTGAGTGAAAACATTATATAGAAAAGGAGATAAAATCTCCATAAATTAATATTTCTGTATTAAATTGATATTTTGATCTAATTGTTAATTTTATAAATTAATAACTTAATAAATTAACAAAATATTATGGTCTCCATGGTTTTGTCCATAACCAACATTAATATTGTCCAATTGGACATGTCCAAAATATGAAGATGTCGAGATGAACATATTCAAATTTGTCCATGATTAAATATGGACATAATCAGATAGACAGCAAACCGTACGTGGACAAAATATAATTAGATTTTATTTTTGGAAAAAACATTTTCGGGATAATTTGTGTTTTACCGTTTTTGGTTTTCTGATTGAAATTGGAGATTTTTCATATATGTTCGGGACAACTTGTGTTTCGCCGTTTTAGGTTTCTCGATTTGTTTTTCCCTCTTAAGCTCTTGGGTCTATGTGTCCTGGTTAAATTTGATTTCACTGTTGGTTATGCTATTTGTAGTTTTGTTTTAATGGTTGTGAGTCTTAAATCTTTGGAATCAGATGGCTCAGAGTTTTTGTTCCTTGTGTTTGTTTACGCAAGCTCTCAATACTCTGTTTCTTGAATTTGGGTGTAAGTTGTTCCTCTCGATCTTGTTGCTTGAGTGTCTTCGTTCCTGCTTTCGTTCCTTTTTCATCTTTGTTCCTTTGTCTGAAAAAATTCTTTGATTATATAAGTTTTTTGATAAAAGTATTTGATTAGCTAAATTCTTTGATAAAATTCATTCCGTTAAGAAACGATGTGGGATGAACTGTACAATTAATGTCAATAACTTCAACTTTGATCCTTAGTTTGTATTGTAAGATTTTTGCTGGTGTTGTTTGTGATATACGATATCTATTGATTTAGTATAATTGTGAACTTAAATTTTTTTTTAAATGTTTTGTTTTATTTATTGGACATTTACGAGTAAATCCAGTTAGACATGAACTTTATTGGACTTAGTTGGTTTTTGTCTATTGTCCAATAGGACAAACCAATTACTGTCCAAAAAAAAAATGTCCAATGAACATATCTCCAAGTAAGAAAGTGATCATATTGGTTCAAATATGTTAAACTGTTTAAGTTTGGTCCGGTTCAGCTATTGTAAACGCGGACCAAATTAAAACCGATATATGTATATTTCAGTTTGATGTTTTGGTAATTCGGATAACTCAGTCATTTGACACAAATAAAACTCGTTATACTCCAATGTTTTGCCATAACTCTGATTATGACGATCCCATGGAGAAAGATAAATACCAAGTCCAATTCCAGCTTCAGCCGTGGCAGCAGCTAGTTCAGCTAATACATCGCCATTTCCATTTCTCCAAGCACTTGATTTAACGGAGTAATCAGTGAATTCACTAGGCCAAATACAGAATCCGTCATGGTGTTTAGCTGTGAGTATGACTCGAGTAAAGCCAGAGTCTTTAGCGATTTTGACCCATTGGGTTGCGTTGAGATGGGTCGGGTTAAAAACAGATGGGTTGACTTTACCAGTGCCCCATTCAGAGTCTGTGAAAGTGTTGGGTCCGAAATTGAGGAACATGGCCATGGATCCGAGTTGCCATTGGAGTTGTTGTGATGTTGGGAGGGGTAAAATTGGAAGTGGGTTTGGTTTTAATGGTGATGAGTTTGAGATTTTGATGAGTGAGAGGGTTGAGAAGAAGACAAGTGTGATAAGAGACATGAGTCTTGAAAGATTTAGTGGATTTTTCAGTCTTTTTCTTCTTCAGTTCTTTAATGGAGTTTTGTTGTCTTATTCTTATTTTATTTTCACAGATTTTCTATTTTCTACATTTAAAAGAAGCATAAATATTCGGAAAAAAAATTTAGTGAGTAAATGATAAATCACAAGACATTCGTAATTTCGTACGCACAATTTTACTTGGGTTGACATCTATTCTAGGAGTCGGAAAGATGGATATTTGTAACAACTCTAAATTGAAAGTCAATTAACTCTGTTTTTAATTTTTCTAAGATAATATTGCTATTATGTTGGTGTTTTCCAAAACCTAGAAGGACTATGACGTGTATCCTTTATATATATATTATGAAGAGATAACAAACCAAAGAACAACTTCGAACATTGTATCAAAAAGTTAAAAAGCATTGATTCAAAAACAAAACAAAAATATATCAATGAATCGTCTATGGTTTGTAATTTTGGTCTTTAGTCTCATGATGATGATGAGTGACACAGCCTTGTCGATCACAGGAAACATATGGATCAAAAACTCTATGCAAAACCAAAACGATCTCATAGTCCATTGCAAATCCGTGGACCATGATATGGGATACCATAGGGTGCGTCCCACAGGATCCTACAATCTGCTTTACAAACTTCATTATGATTCTTACGAAGAAAATAATAATATATGGTGTCATCTATGGCAAGGACGTAGTTTCAAGCATCACCAAGTGTTTGATGTTAGCAGTGGCGACAGATGGGAAGCTAGAGAAGATGGAATCTATCTTTGGGACAAGCCGGTGTATGTTTGGAACTTGGCTTATGGTTGGGATACTACTATATCAAAAGCTTCTTCCTTAGGATCGAGTTGTATCTCTTTAGCAATGTTTACTAGACGCTAGTCAGGCGGTGAACCTACGTCTAATGTATAGAACGCCTAGTCGGAGTCTAGGCGATTTTATGCAGTTTAAGTAATTTTATAATAAAAATATAAATTTAAACATAAATACATTAACATAATATAACATAATAAAATTATAAAATTGAATAATTTAAAAATTTTAAATTATAAAAACGTGAAAATATTAATGTTTTATAATTTTAAATTTTTTTAAGTAACATATTTTTATTTTTTTATTTTTATAAAAATATAGATATTAAATAATTTTGTAAATCCGCATATCCTACATAAGTCATAACTCATATAATTAACATTTAATTTATTTAATTACTGTATATATTATTAAATCTAACTATCCGTATAAGATAAACCGATCTTTTAAAAATTTAAACGGTCTAAGCGTTAATCGGACGGTTTAATGGGGCTTACCGCTTAGCTGACGCCTAGATCGCTTTTTAGAACACTGGTCTTTAGGTTGTCACTTTCTTCTTTGTTTTTCTTTTATTTTATCTAGGCTTGTTGTTTAGAAAATTTTATTGTTTTTTGCTCTTATGAATTTTTTAGTTTTGATTTTGTTTTGGTGCTATTACTGTCGAAATATCCTTTGGTGAACTTGAAGAGAGTTTATTTCTCTTGAAGTCCTAACCAAAGTTGGAGTTTTTAATTGTTTTCAGAATTAGTTACCTAAGTTTTCTATATTAATCAAGAATGAACAACATGGCTTTAATTTCGTGGTTTTGGACAATTATACATAATTATCCGTTTGAAAAGGAGTTTAATTACCATAATTATCCGATTGAGTTTTTACTCGATTAATTACCCGATCTTTATATTAAGATATGTACTTTAATAGTAATAGTTTCCAGAACTTGAATTATCCTTATCCTATTATTATCCGATACTATACTATACCCTCAAATCAATCTTAATACCCAAACGGCCCAAAAAGGTTTGCGAAATGCGAGAGAGGTCAAAGATAAAATTAAAAAAAAATAATATCAGAGGCTTATTTATTTTTCATTAACTTAATGCTAACTTTGTTATATATGATTCTAAGTTAAATTAAAAATAGTATAAAGCAAAGAAAAGAAGAAACAGAATTGTACGTACTGAGCAAACACACACAGACGCAGAGCCGTCTCTGAACCATTTCGTCGTCTTCTACATTTTTCACTCCTTCTCACAGTTCTCTCAAACAAACTCAAATCTCCAGAGATTGATTCTTCACCTTCTTCAGGTTACTCACTCCTTCAAATACGTCTCCGATTTTATTTTTATTTTTCTGTTTCGTGCTTTTTTTTTGAGTTTTTTGTTAGTTTGTTACAGAGACGATGGAGACGAAAATTTTGGATGCGAAGGTATGTGAGTGTTACGGAGATGTAGAGAAGAAACAAAAGCAACAGAATAATCCGACGCCGATCACCGTTGTTCTCAAGCTTGATTTGCATTGCGATGGTTGTATTGCTAGAATCGTCAAATTAGCTCGTTGTTTAGAAGGTTCTTCTTCTTCTTCGTATAAACACTAGAAAAAAACTAAAAAAATCAAAATCGATATTCACAAAATCAGTCATGTTTCTGAATATAATCTCGTTTTTGCGTTTTGTGTGTGTGTGTTTCTTTTGAATATATAACTCCAAAATCTTCAATCTCGCGTTCGATTTCATCGTCATTTTGATTCTCCATGGATACATTGTTGAAATCTGAATCGACTTCACATTGTTCATCGTTTTTTTATTTATATTTCTCTAATTTATATATTTTAAAACCCTAAACCCTAACGATTTTCGTCTTCTTCGTTCCTGGATCTAATTTCAGATTCATACATATATCTCTGTTTCCGCCATTGAAATATTTTTGTGTGTGTGTGTTCAGATTTGTGGATTTTTGTTACATGAATTGTATGTGTTTTATTATTTGTATTCAGGAGTTGAAACAGTGAGAGCAGATCCTGCTTTGAACAAACTGACTCTTATTGGATTTATAATGGATCCAATGAAGATTGCTGAGAAATTGCAGAAGAAGAGCAAGAAGAAAGTTGAGCTGATATCTCCAAAACCAAAGAAAGAAAATAATGAAAAAATTAACAAAAAATCTGATGATAACACTACTTTGGTAAGGCTCCAAGATCATCTTATATTGTTAAATGTTTAGAATCTGATTATATTAGGCTCTAACTTCAGCTTGAGATATGTTTCTTTGCTTGTGTTTTCACTACCAAAAAGTAGATTTTCTCAGACTTACTTGTGGCTCAAGTAACATTACTTTTACTGTTCATTAGTAGATTAGATACTGGACTGTAGCCATTAGGTACTATAGCTTTTAACAATACTTGCTATAACTTTATGATCTGTTCTTGATTTTTTTGTTAGATTGCTGTGAGCACAGTGGTACTTAAGCTGAACTGTTCATGTGATGGTTGTATCAAGAGAATTTACAAGACTGTCTCTAAGACCAAAGGTCAGACTCACTCGTGGCCTCGGATACTGAACTTTTTTGTTTTGGTATTGACTAATTACAGAACTTGTGTTAACGGCGTTGAGTATTTATGTGTCTATAGGAGTGTATCAAGTCAAAGTGGATAAGGAGAAAGAAGTGGTAACAGTAACGGGAACAATGGACGTTAAGTCTGTGACGGAGAATCTGAAACGTAAGCTGAAGAAAACTGTTCAGGTCGTGCCTGAGAAGAAGAAGAAGAAAGATAAGGACAATGCAGAGGGAATTACCAAAGTCGGGTCTCCGGGTCTACCTGGTTATGGTTCCAATCATGGGCTTGGGCCTTCCAGTTGTGGGTTTTTTAGCGAGGAGGATCCGAACTCTTGCAACGTAATGTGATTCGGGGCGACAAAAACTTTTTGAGTCTAGGAAACGTAAATAACTAATAGTAAAGAAAAACAAAGACAAAAATTAGGGGATATATATATATATATATATATTTTGTTATGGTCTTTAACGTACCACCACATCATATTGGTAAATTGGACGATAATTTCTTTTTCAGAGATATTGTAATGACAATACATTTTGGTGAAGTTTCGATATGGTAATTTTGGAATTGCATTGCTTGTAGTCTCAAACTGTTTTGATATTTCCCTAAATGGTAAATTTCTATGAAAACCCATTTATCAAATTATAATATTTAAAACATTCATGATTCATTTTATATATAATTTTACTAATTCGTTATGTACTTTTACCAAATTAATAATCATTTGAAAATAAATGTTTTGACTCAAAAGTTAAACAAAAAGTCACAAAATTATAAACATTATATCATACATTTTTCTGGTGTGGATGGCGTAGGCAACGTATCTCAATACCCATAATAGGAACGATCAAGACTCAAGAGGCGTGTTTGGTTTAGTTTATGATGCTTTAAATTCGTAATCACCCAATCATATAAGACCTGTTTACTTTTTAACCAACAATATTTAAAGTCGCTTAGATTTCTTTGTGCTAAATTCGTTGATAAATCTATGTTTACTTCCTTTATTTGATTTTCGATTCTGCTTATAGGTATGCCTATCCTTATTTATTTGACAAGGTGTTCAAAGACTACACTTTCAACGTTGAAGACTATATATGTCTTTGTAACTTGTAAGTTTAGAATATGTAATTTGTCCGTATTTTATCTGTTAGATCCGTATGGTTATCTATTTTCTGGTTATGTATTAAAGACTATAGTTACATCTTTTTCTTATGATAACTCAAAGACTGTAATGCCCTAAATTCGATACTAGATCAAGTAACGTAGTCAACTAATGCAACAAAGAATATGTTTGAAAGTAAAATGTAAGAAAAAGTATCGAAATTAATGTAGCTGGTGCCTACAATCAAATAGATTAGAATCTAGCATCTCGGTATAAAGCATATTCATAAAGCAACAGGTAAGATCACAAGCTGGAACTAGACAAGAAGAACAACATACATAAGAATAATAGCTATGGTTAAGGATCGTTGGTCTTTAATTAGTTCCTCCGTAGAGTGAACCGAAAGTTTTAAGGAACATATATATTTGGAGTTTGAGAGATTTATCATTTCAATATTTTGAGAGTCAAATATATATTTTGGATTCACGTGTTAGAGGAGTCTTATATTCTCCCGTGGTTGTATGATTTTTATGTTTGATATTCTAATTCTAATGGTTGAATATCATAAACATTACATACATAAGTTAATGGATATAAAATCTTATTAAATTATCATTTCAATTTGTTATATTTTGGATTTGAATGAATTTCAAAATGAAAATTTCTGAAATAAAATGTAATGTGTTGTACGATTATATAATATAGCTCTTAAATATTATAGTATCATTTTTAAAATTAATACAAAAATTGATAGAAATAGAAATATATTATTTTCTTTGATTTTCTGGAAGTTAGAATTTTACATATAATAATGTTCATTATCAAATATATGAAAGACACCTATGCTAACGTCTTAAATTTGGTCACCAAAGACCAAAAGTACATCACCTTTAGCACATTATTGGTATGTGTGAACTATTTTTATACAAACCATATCTGCAACATCTGCACATTATTAGTGTTGACATTTTATATTACTAGATTTTATTATATTAATAACAAAATTTTAGTATTGATACACAAATTAACTTACCCACTTATAAAAACAAAATTATATAAATAACTTTCATTTTAGCTTTATTCTTCTTTTCTAAAAGGAGTTTACATTATATTACCTATACTAAATTTTAAGATTTATTTTCACCTAAATTTAATTTGTTTAAGAAAATATTAAACGCATACGTTTTACGAATACTAATCTAGTTTTTAGTACCAAGATATGACTCTATAAAATAATGTTTTAAGAATTTTGACAAATAAAAGTGGAGATATATAAAGCTAGAAAGGCATGATATTTTATAGTATTTTAAATTATTAAAAAGTAGGACAAAAAATTATGGTACAATATATAATTTTCAAAGAATTTTTAGAATTTTCTTATTAATAAATTATTTTCAGTCTCATTTTAATTATCCTCTCTTTTTCATCTAATCATACAAAGGATTTGACTGGATATACTTATCAGCTGAAAAAAAAAATCTGCTAGAAAATTATTTACTCTCACTTCAGCTATCATTTTACTAATAAGGTTGAAAGAATCCCTATTTATATTTTACTTCATATACTGTTGATAATAAAGCAAAATATCTCGACTTTTTACTCTATGTTTTTGTGGAGTAAAATAAATCACTGCTGGTACTATTAATCTCTTCTCTTTTTTATCTGCTCAATTCATCTTTTATTAATTACCTTCAATTAATCTATATTTTTAATACCTAAGTGATTATCAAATGGATACTATCAGTTGCAGCCAACGTAATATTTACACCTATAGTATTTTCATACAAAATTAAATCAAATGTCTTGTTTATAGGTAATAACTTATTTTGTTAAATAGCAATTTAGTTTGTTAATCAAAATATCCTACTAAATTTCATTCACTTGCATATCTATGTGGGTTTATGTATCTGTAGAGTTAAACAGAAAGTGCAGATCCATATATATCGAAAACAAGAAAACGATAAACAAATAAAGACCATGTCGGACCAGCTCGTGGAGCGGGACTATAGTCTTGTAGCTTTCAAATTAAATGTGGACTGTAAATTGCGAACGACATCTTATAACACTTTTTCCCAACTTTTCATTCATATAAAATAATTTAATAAACAATGTGAAATTATTGCGTAATCATATGTCTTGTCAACAAGGTCACATTATGTCGTGGTGGTGTTGCTATATGGTCATCATGTTCTAAGATATTAACCAATTTCGTCTTAGGACTGACTTTCAACAGTAGCTTTTTTTGATAATGACCTTTATATTGCCACATGTTCTCGTGTTAATTTAATGGCGACTACTATTCTTATTTCTGAGAAAATTATTGTTTTTAAAAGACGACTATTGTTCTTTTGGTACGAGGTAATTAGTATGTTCAAGTGTGTACCTAACCGGCTAACCGTTCCGTTCCTAAATCAGTTAATAGTTTAATTATGTATTCATTTACGTTCGACCATTGATCTAGAATTTATTTTAAATTTAACATGTCTTATTGTGTAGATAACCACAACTTAACTTATAGTATTAGATATTTTCTGCATGAAATAAGATATGCTTAGCCCGTTATTATACATGACAACTATATATATGAATTCCAGATGGAGTGCTTTCGAAAATTTACAACACTTTTGTATTAAATTTATAGATTTACAATTAATAATCTAAATTTCAAATGCTCATTTTATTTCAATTATGTATCATGAACGAATAATATATAAAAACAAAAAAAATAAAACTCAGAAGTTCTAACAATGATTTCTAAAATGATGTCACAGTAAAATATCTGTTTTGACTCCTGAGATCCAATTTTTTTCTTTTAGTTTCTATCAATGTTCAAGAAAGCGCTAGACGCTAGTCGGGCGGTGACCCTCCGTCTAGCACCTAGAATGCCTAGTCGGAGCCTAGACGATTTTAGGCGGTTTAAGCGGTTTAAGTAATTTTATAATAAATATATATTTAAACACATATATATTAACATAATATAATATAACATGATAAAATTATAAAATTGAATAATTTAAAATTTTTAAATTATAAGAAGGTGAAAAATATCAATGTTTTGTAATTTTACGTTTTTTAAATAATATTTTTTTTATTGTTTATTTTTATAAAAACATAGATATTAAATAATTTATTAAATCCGTATATCTCACATAATTCATAACTCATATAATTAGCGTTTAATTTATTTAATTATCGCATATTTTGCTAAATCTAATAATCCGTATAATATAAACCGATATTTTAAAAATTTAAGCGGTCTAGACGTTAATTGGACGGCTTAAAGGGGCCTAGCGACTAGGCGCCGCCTAGACCGCTTTTTAAAACACTGATTTCTATATATATATATATATACAAACATCATTACTCTCTTAATTAATATCCTCTTCTATTTTTATATTATAAGAAACAAAAGATAATTAAGTTGTGAAGGCTTTATGTATCGTGGTTACGTAAATAGCTTAGCGAAAATGAAAATCGTAAGTTGTGTCATGTGTCAGCATAGCAGTCAGCACAAGCAATATATAAATATAGTTAATTGTTGTGTGTATCTTGGTTACGTCCATAGCCTAAAAATAGTTTTTTTCAATGAAATAAAATTATATCGGAGATATGCAAAATTTCGTACGTAATTTCGACACATGAACGGGATCCAGATGCATATGATTGTAGACTCGACCGTACTGCTTTTAATCTGACATATGACAAGACCTTGTATAGCATTTTGACACAACTATTGAGTGTTCTAAAAATGTAACGTATCTGACATAAATCATTGGTGGCTTATGCGAAACTAGTTAGTGTTTCTTAACAATTGAAACTCTCCACAAGTCAATAATCAAAACTGAATTTAACAACTTACATTACTTAGACAGGGTATATATATATATATATATATATTTCTGTTAAATAGGATAATACTTTATTTTATTTTAAGTCCAGTACTCATTCACCGTGTTTTCTAATGAGTCTAGAATGTAATACTATTTTGAACTATCAAATGAAATAATTTAAATAAAATCATACACGTAGACCAACATGATGACTTTTTCCTTAAGTGGAAACCAATATACCACTACTACATGGTATTAGACAGGTCAATATTGCATTCATTGATATATCCTTCAACCACGATACTACGATGAAATGTGATTATACCCACTTAAAATTTATCTAAATGAATATTCAAATCTTTTTAAAAGAACCACTTATGCACGTTTTAGTTTTACAGTAGCAAAGAGTTCGGAATCTTGTTCTAAATTCTTCCTTGTTTAAAGGTTTTTTAATATTTTCCACATTTTGAGATAAACTTTCGAATCAAATAGTGAGAGTAGACACCTTTAGAAATTTTTGTTTAGTAAATTTCAGTGGACTTTATTACATTTGAAACTAGAAAGGGTGTTTATGCTTGGTTCTTTAGAATTGGAAACATCATTTTGAACACATGTTCATTTCTTCTATGATTTATTGTAGTGTGCAACCGACCACGACTTTGCATGCAGATCGCAGAGATCACTACACTATTCATAAGAACGCACATTCATGATATTATGGAAATTACATTTCAAACCTTCAATGTGGATTGAACGTGGAAAATATGAAAAAAGAAGGTTAAACCGGTTACGTTTTTGTTTCTTTCTTTTTTTTTACCTATAGCAAAATTCATAAGTATATGTCTTATTTTCGTTGTCACTTTTAAAGTTTATTTGATACAAATATGAGACAAAATAGGGTACACCAATTTAAACTTAAATTGAAACTAATTAAAGTTTGTGTGTTTGAGTTGGCTTCTTAAATTGTAGAAACTTCGGTTTCAGGATTAGAAATTCAGAATTGCACAATGTTAACTTAAATCAATCTTATTATTATCAGGATACTTATAAATTTTGATTATACCTTACATAATTTAGTGTTTCTATAACTAATAAAAATCTTTAAAACGACCGACAAAAGATGATAAATTCACTAAAGTTTCTAAGTTGCATAAAGGCACCATAAATGTCGGGAATCATAGTCAAAACTCATATCATTAAGAAAAAAATTCATTTTAGGAAGACTAAATTTTTGATTTATGGTCTATACTTTTAGGCGAGCTTTTGAGATACCTCAAAATTTGTAAATCAAAATTATAAAAAAAACTCAAACGTATGCTGAAATCAAATATATATTGTTAATAATAAAGACTAATAGACTACCAAAATGAAATAAATACAGTGGATATGTTCAAAAAAAAATATCAAGAAAAAGTGTCTAACCCAAAAAAAATAGAGAAATATATTTATATATATAAACAATCAAACACCATATACAAAAATGACTATTAAATTTATAAACGATCAAACATCCTCTACATATTTGTCCATCCACCCACTCTATTGTCAGCAATGAGTTTTGGGACTTAAATGTGACTATTAAATATCTAACCAACGTTGTGGGACTGAACGAGTTTTGAGTAATTGATTCAGAATATCATAGTTGTAGGACTTTAAGAGATTCACTACAGTATGCTATCCTGACATGTTGCATTGGTGCAGTTTATATATATTGACTAGCTCGTACGTGACATATATATATAATATACATATATTGGTTGAGAGTGTGTGCCTCTTCGTACAGATCAACTTTATAAATTTCTTTTCGTTTCCGTATGAGCAGGACAATAATGGTCCTTCTGCATGTAGCTTAGAAGATTGAATATTCCATCAAATTATTATATATGGTTATGGCGTGATGTATATCCATATGTCAATTTAGTTCTGACAATTGAAATAATCGTACCCTCCAATATATACGTATTTTTGTTTTTGTAAATCTTCAACTGTGCAAATCTTCAAAGTTTTCTTGTAAAAGATGGATTAAAAAAAATTAAGATTGTGACCGACTAAACACTACACAATGATCTACATGTAGAAACTGAATTTACTGGATTGATATCTATATATATGCTCTACCCCTCATTCTCGGTCTGAAATCCGAATGAAGTAACTATAATAATTTTTTAAAATTCGATATATATATATAGATAAAACATTATGTATTAATTAACTTCCTTGAATTTTAGTATTTTACAAACATATATGGCTTAGAGCCAACGTCCAGACATGTACAACACATTGGCTAGAAAGTCTAATTAGGTGTGACGATAAATAGATCCGACATATCGATTCTATTTGATCTAATTTTGGAAAAAAAAAAATATATAGATGAACTAAAATTGAAATGCCGGTTCGTTTGTCTCGTTTCGCCATGAATCAACTCTCCAACCATTATGTTGGATACGTCTTAATATAGCATATCCATAATTTAAATTTACTATTCAATTAAAATACACTATTACAAATACAGTATATATTTGCTAAAAGTTAAGTTTTTGGAAATTCCTTGAAAACGTGCTAACATTGTAGAGGATAATCACACAAATTCATTGATTTTTTCTTCTTCTTTTATCAGTCGTCCACTATGAGACTATGACAAACAAATAGCTGTAATTTGATTTTCAATTTACATAAAAGATTAATGATACTATACTCCAAAAAATTGAGAACACTGTAGCTGATGCTAACTAAACCACGGCCATACTGTAAAAACGTTTTCAACTCTTTTTTTTTTTTTTTTTTTTAAGTTTTACACAACGTAGGTGTGGTCGAAGGCTGTGGGTCGATGTAGAATTATTATTCGTTTATTTTCAGAAATCATATTATTTATTTATTTCGTTGAGATGTAGTTAAATTCTTGTAGCTAGATTTAACACAAACATTACGGAAATGTGAGACAAATGAAATTGTGTTATTAATCAATGCAAAGACTGAATAAAAATTTATTCAAGAATTAACATTAAACCAAAAAAGCCCTGAATAAAAGCCTAAACCTAAATAAACCATTTATAAAATTTTGAAAATCTAAAAACTATAAAACCTTAACAACTCATCTAATTGTTTAAAATAAAATAAAACTCTTAAAATTCATAAAATATAAGTAATACATATTTATCGTGATAGGGTCATATTAAGCAATTATACGTCTGCCATGAAATCGTCAGTATTTTTATAATAGTAACTGTAACTTGTAACTGGAAATTGTGGGTGTGAGTTGTAGATGAAAAGAAAAAAAATATAAACATTGTATACAAAGTTAATTAATTGATTGACAATGGAGTTGTATAGTTTGTCCCACTTTTGCCTATGCTAAACGCATTTTCTTTCCTCTAGTTTTGTTAAACGTAAAGAAGAGATAAAAAGTTGTTCCTTTTTTCTCAAAAAATAAAAAATAAAGAGGCGATTTTTTTTTTAATTGGTGCTATTTGAGCATAGTAAGTTATAGAAGTCATGTCAACTAAATTCTCATTAAACTAGCTCATCCTAATTTAAAAGGAGAATTTAATCTTAATGGGTTTTGTAGGTCGTCTTGGTTGAGTTTTCCTCCAATCTCGATGTTAATCTTACCGATGGTACGTAGAAAGCAAAAAAAAATTAACTAATTTAATCTTACAACGATTCAAGGAAAATTCAAAGGATGGCGAAAAACCAACTCAGCCACATGCTGCGGTCTCTCTTACTAACTTCTCCTTCTTACTTCTTCCTCTTCTTTCTTATCCTCTTTGCACCATTCTTCCTTATATATAATCCCTCTTACATGTCTATATCTTAACATATAGTTTTCCAAGAAACCCAATAAAATCCCTAGAAAAAAAAGTGAAGGAAACCTAATAATCTGATTGCATGACCAGGCAAAGAATGATTACAGTTGAGTCCTCGAAGAAGAAAAAGGGTGGAATTGTGAAGATCAAGAATGTTGTAGAGAAGTTAGTGCAGATCAAAGGCTTTTCCTCAGCCAAGAAACCATCTTCCGAAGATCAGTACGGCCGTGATTGTGTCCCGAAAGACGTGAAAGAAGGTCATCTCGCTGTGATAGCTGTTGATGGGTATCATGAGCCAACACAAAGATTCGTTGTCCCATTGATGTTTCTTGAACACCCTATGTTCCGGAAGCTCCTAGAACGAGCAGAAGAGGAATATGGGTTCTCTCACGACGGAGCCCTGATGGTACCTTGTCGGCCAAGCCACCTCCGCATGATGTTGACCGAGCAATGGAGTTAGAACTCATGCTGTCATTATTATTGGCCTACTTGATTTTACATAATAAACCAAATTATTTCACTAGAGAAACTCTTGTGCTTTCTAGAATTGAACTATATATATGCTATGGGGTATTAAACGAAAAAATTATCTTCTCCAACGTCAAACTTGCAATACGAGCCGTAAAATTTTTAAAATGCAAATACTTTGGCGACTTTTAGTCTTAATTAGTAAAAAAGTGATTTTAAATACATTTTTATCATAGAAAAATCCATTAAAAATTGTTTTATGAGTGTTGCTAGACTAGAGTTAAGACTCTTATATCACGCTCGCTTGAAATGGTTAATTTTAGTTAAAAAATTATCGGAAAATTTTATTGACCAAAAACCTAGAAGAAATTATAAACAAAATTGTATTTATTACGGAAACCCTAGGGTTTTTTGGTATTATAGCAACTTCGCAAGAGACTGTGAGAATAGACGAAGCCTAGACACAAACAAGCCTTGATGTCTTAATAGACCTTTTTAGTCCACTTTACACCTTGTTACCTCATATATTCACTTAAATTCTTACAAATGATTAGGAAAAGTGAAAGTGGGGGACCGATATATGTATGTTCTACTTCTAGCTATGGTTTGGACTTAGTAACTTCACATCAGTAGAGCGCATGAAGAAAATTAATAGCTGATGTGGAGAGATATGACAACTCACGCATAGATATTTTATTTACGTTCTTTAATATATATATATATATATATATATATGTATATATATATTTGTGTGTTTGACAAAAATGTATATATGAGAAAATAGATATATACATAAATGTGTGTATAACTGTATGACAATGCACATAAAACCAAAAGAAATGGTAGGACTGTGTACACCTAGCTATCCGTACTTGCATTTTTTTTTTCAATCAGTGCCCCCTTTATCTGCATATGTGTATACACACACATGATCTGTGTGAACTTGTCTAAATATGGGCATTGTTTAAGTGTTATCGCATTTATAGTTTCACATTATATTTTCCTAAGTCAATGGTTTGTAACTAAATAGGAGTTGATTGTTTTTGTTGTCAAAGTTTAAATATCAAATGAAAAAACAATCCTTAATGTTGTAACTAAGCAAAGCTTTCTATACAAGTGATAAGTCTTAAAATGCTAATGAAATATGAGAAAAAAGAAAAGGAAAATTCATGTTTGCATTTGACATTTGCATGCGTTTTTATTTTAGAAAAAATAATATTATGGAAAAAATAAAATCTTCAAATTTGACTAATGTGAAAACTAGAATATCTTAAGATTTTTTTTGTGTAAAACACAATATCAATAAATTGGGTTTGCAACAATTTAGACTGCAATCCAGTATATAGTTTGATGATTTCTTGTATAATTAATGTGACTTTATATTCGTGAATAGAAATATGCGTTAATCGAATGTCTAGTCACTTTTTGTACAACTCACACTGTTATAGAAAGATCATACGTTGGCTGTTGGCATTAATTTGTGAAAATGATTTATAGTTTGGGACTGGTTTTGGCAATGCAGTTTCTCTAAAACTCATAGGTCAGGAATTGTTATAAAAACTGTTAATAAAATTCACAACCCGACAAATTTCAACAATTTGAAGTGTCTAAAATCTGTAAGACGTTTTATAAGAAGAAAAGAGTTTCAAAAGATCTCAGTGACATGTCACAACGCACACCTGATTTCTCCTCTTATATATTTTTATTGGTAATACTAATATCTAGTGGAAATTGATTGTATAATTTAGGTAAATTAATTAGTTGAGACGCAAAGAGTTTAATCGAACTTCATTATGATAGTTTTTACTATAAGCACCGATTAACCAAATGGATTTTATACGCGGTTAAATCATGAGTAAGATAATTCTCAGACCTACGTGATCATATACAATACGTTCAACACATACACACGTGTGAAGGTTCGAAACCAGATGTATTTGTGAACTAAAATATGTTTGGTATTGGCAGAACCTGCAAAGTCAAAGTTGATGCAATAGTACAAGTATATAAGAATAACAACCATCTGTGTTAGGAGTATGAATTTGACAAAAAAAAAATTAGGAGTATGCATCTGCACTTTCAGATAGAAACAAAACAAAGAAAAGTCAGATATTTGGACAAGAATGTACATTCAAATCCGTGGTATCGATCGGTGAACAAAAAGTACAACAAATCTGGTGGATCTATCAAAATCTTGTGTGTTTTTATTTTTCATCCCTAGGTGATTTTATTCTAATGAAGATAATAACTAACTCTTTAACAATGGATACCCATTTTTGTAAGGAGAAAAAACGGGATGGGACTATACCTTACGTTTATTGTGTGTAGAACATTCAAATATTATGAAGAGTTGAGACAAAACGTATTTAAAACTGTAAAACACTCTTATTTGTTAGCCACACAGCTTAACTATAAATCTCAGGTTCCAAATAAAAACTTGAGTAAGGAAATCAAAGAACCGTGATGTTATAATGTCGATATGAAAAAAAAATAAAAATAAAAGGAATTGATGCCCCTTGGTCGTGTGTCCTCCTGCTCGTCAGAAATGACAACATCCAATAAATATTCAACAGTACAATTATTATAATGCATGGGAATTGGTATGTGTGGTCCACTTGGAAAAAACATGTCGGGCAAACATCGAGCTAAACCGGCTAGTATATAGTATACCAAGATCATGTTGAACTTGTGGAGAGCGCGCGAACCATATGTGAAATTATTAGAACATAGACAGTTAAATAGATTAGAGAGTTCTTATAAGAAAATAACCTTTTTCTATATTAGGAATCACTTAAACAGTGTTATAGATTTGTTACTAACTAACTCCTAACTACACAAACTCTTATACATCCAGTCACACACGACTGTTTTGTCTTTTATGAATTCTGTTCATAAAGGGCAAACTCTAACCCTAAAACTTAGCTAACTATATATAGACCTACCATTTTTCAAGTCGAAGATCTATATTTTCTTTTTCTTAATATCTTCAAATGCTCTCTTTGTGATTTGAAGATATTCTCCATTGCTTGAGTTGGAAACTCCAACGATCTAGTAGATATGAGCCATTTCATCTTTGTTCATTTTCTTGATAGTTCTCTGTGCCAGTTGATGAACTGCGAACCTTGGTACTAAGTACTAACACTAAGATGCGAGAAAACAATTTTTTCTCGAAGTTTGACAATCTTATTGATGCTTATAACAAGTGTATTTTTACCAATGAGTTGGATCAAAAGCAGAATCGCAATTAAGTTACAGGAAGAAGAGATCCCCGAGTAAGTTTCTGAAAGAGCGTGAGAAAATTTGTCAAAGGCTAAAATGACCAAAATTTAAAATGTATTGCAAATGGGGCATGTCTCAAGTGGGTGGTACCGTATATTGAAAATTAAACATTTCCTAATCACTTTTATTGGATTTCGGGACCAATATAACGATAATATATGAATATTTTTTTATCGAAAAACATTATTCGAAGCACATTCCAGAAAAACATTCTTAGAATCTCAATTATTTATTCACACAACGAAAAACATTCTTACAAGCAAAATTGCAAAAGTATCTTAGCCTGTTTTTTTTTCTTTTCTTAGTACGGATTTAAGAGTTCATCCAATATATGCTCGAATTCACAAAAAAATCATTGTGTGAATCAAATATATTTTATTTTTCGTGCCTAGTCTTTGTCAAGCTTGCTGATTGTGCAGATATACAGAGCACATATATTTCCTCTTTTTAGTATTTTAGAGCCCTGCATTAAATTTTTCCAAAAGAGAATCCAATTCTCAAATTCATAAATATAGACCATAATTGAAGAATAAAGTTTGAGTATGGTACATAGCCCAAAATTTTGAGCCGGGCCTGATCTGCGATGTTGCTGTATGGACTTTTACTATTTTCTAATTCTCGTTCCGTTCTTCAAGTTGACCAGCCAATCTTCTCATCTTTTAGCAGAATCTCTTTTATTTATGCAACATGATTTATCATTTGGCAACCGTAGAGACTAAAGAGTTTATTAGCAAAGAAAATGATTATTGATTTGGACGTTTCCTTTTTTTTTTTTTTTAAATCTCTTTGTAAGATTTAATTGTCTATTTACATCCAAAATGATTTAAGTTATCTGCAAGACCAAGATATATCGAATATAAAAAGCATTTTCAAAAATTTATATTCGTGATAATCTTCTTAGAATATATCCATGTAAAATAATTGAAGAGGGAGTCGTAACTTTAAAGGAATATAAAACCCAAGTAAGACATTTGTTCATTTTCTTGTACATAAATGATTTAGTATATCGTTCACAATACGGAGAATGTATTTGACAAATTAACCACTTTGACTCAGCAACTTTAAACTTCCCCATCCTAATCCAAATGGTCATAACCTTTTATTGGAACTAGATTTTCTCCATGTCATCTTACTGGATTAGATGAAATATATTTTTAAGGAAAAAATCATTAATTAATCATATTAAAATCAAAGCAGAAAAAAATAAATGAAGGAAACTGCATAGAAATGCCACTAACCATCCACTTCTATGGACGTTTCCGCGAATCAATGCAAAGTCATTCATCTATTCCCAACTTGCCCCATCTTTATTTTTTGTTTTCTTAATCACAGATTCTTTTTATTTAATTAAAACCCAAAAAAAACCTTTAAATTTCTCTCATTTCTTCTTCTCCTTCTACAAAAATCTCATTTTAATGGCGGACGTTATCAAAAACCCTAAGAATAATAATCATCATCATCGTCATCTTCATGCTCTCTTGATCCCATACCCATTTCAAGGACATGTAAACCCATTTGTTCACTTAGCCATCAAGCTCGCGTCACAGGGGATCACCGTAACTTTCGTCAATACTCATTACATCCACCACCAGATCACTAACGGCTCCGATGGTGATATTTTTGCCGGAGTTAGGTCTGAGTCTGGTCTTGACATTAGGTATGCGACGGTTTCCGATGGTCTTCCGATTGGATTTGACCGGTCTTTGAACCATGACACGTACCAATCGTCGTTGCTGCACGTGTTCTACGCACACGTGGAAGAGCTTGTGGCGAGTCTTGTTGGAGATTCCGGTGTGAATGTTATGATCGCCGACACATTCTTTGTGTGGCCATCGGTGGTTGCAAAGAAGTTCGGTTTGGTTTGTGTCACGTTTTGGACCGAAGCTGCTTTGGTTTTCTCGCTTTATTACCATATGGATCTGCTTCGGATTCATGGCCATTTTGGTGCTCAAGGTAAATTAATTATCCTCTTCTTCTATGATTTTCAATTTATATTTATATTTCATTTTGTAAATAATAACGGTAGATCTTTCACATTTCAAAAAATACATCATTTGTCTTGATCAACGTATTTTGAAAGGTATATATAATAATAGTATAGCACTTCACTGCATGTTCTCAGATCCAATCGAATATTCTGTTAGTATTCGTGATTACTTTTAAAATCATTTAGACAGATTGGACATACGGATTTTGTTGTTGTTGATCATGTATGGTCTCTGTTTTTTTACTATTGATTTTTAGAAACATTATATTGAGTTAAATTTTTTTTTTTTATTGAAAACGGTATATGCTCTAATTAAGCCACTAACTAGCTTTAGTTATTCCAATAATTAGTACCTTGGTTTTAGCCTTTTAGGTAATTAATCTTTTGTTAAATACAACTTTACCTTCTAATTGTTAAAGGGATTTTGTATAAATAAAAAAACAATCACATAAGTTTTGTGAAATGATTTTTTTATATTTATCATTTAGACAGATTGGCCCTACAATGTTTGTTGTTGTTGTGTTGTAACTTATTGATTTTTACACATTTTATTGAATTAAAAAGTCGAAATATGGTTTTCAAATTAAGTTCCACTAAAAAATTAAGTTTCGAAGGGAGTATTAAAAAGATGTATGCACCAAGCCACTTTAGCTTTGCATATTTCAGTAATTAGGTAAATAACCTTAATTTTTAGGTAAATCATAAATTTACGTTCAAATTACTGAAGGTTTCTTGTGTAAATTGAAAAAAAAAACTCATAATTTTATTTTCATTTATAATTTTCCACCATAATTGTTATCCTTAAGTAGCCCTTAAATAAAGGGCTCAGATTTGCCGACCAAAAAGAGAAAATAAGAAAATAAGCGCAACGATATAAATATGGGAAAATATAAATAATGTTAGTAGGGACATTACATAAAAGCGTAGGGACTTTTACTTTTGTCATGTAATGATGCATGTGAATAATGTCAGGGGTCCCATACTTACTTCTTCTATAAATTACAAAACACATCCTTAAGTTTCAAACATATCTAAAATCTCCCCCATATATTTTTCAGAAACCCGCGGCGATCTAATCGATTACATTCCCGGAGTAGCAGCAATAAACCCAAAAGACACGGCGTCGTATCTTCAAGAAACCGATACTTCATCAGTCGTACATCAAATCATCTTCAAAGCATTCGAAGATGTGAAAAAAGTCGACTTCGTATTATGCAACACAATTCAACAATTCGAAGATAAAACAATCAAAGCTCTAAATTCAAAAACACCATTTTACGCAATCGGTCCAATCATACCATTCAGTAACCAAACCGGTTCAGGTTCAGTTACAACATCTCTTTGGTCAGAATCAGATTGTACTCAATGGCTCAACACTAAACCGAAAGGTTCGGTTTTATATATCTCATTTGGTAGTTACGCTCACGTGACGAAGAAAGATTTAAACGAAATCGCACATGGGATTTTATTAAGTAAGGTTAATTTCGTTTGGGTGGTTAGACCGGACATTGTAAGTTCCAATGAGATTAAACCGTTACCGGTTGGATTTGAATCAGAAGCTGGAGAACGTGGCATTGTGATTCCATGGTGTTGTCAAATGAGTGTGTTGTCACATGAAAGTATTGGTGGATTTTTGAGTCATTGTGGTTGGAATTCGATTTTGGAGACGATTTGGTGTGAAGTACCTTTGCTTTGTTTTCCATTGTTGACTGATCAGGTAACGAATAGGAAGCTTGTGGTTGATGATTGGGAGATTGGGATTAATCTTTGTGAAGATAGGAGTCATTTTGGTAGAGATGAAGTGAGGATGAATATTAACCGTTTGATGTCTGGTGTTTCTAAAGAGAAGATCGGACGGGTGAAAATGAGTTTGGAAGGTGCGGTGAGTAACACTGGATCTTCTCAGATGAATTTGAGTTTGTTTATTGATGGACTTTTGGCTAAGGTTGGTTTATCTAATGGTAATGGGAAAATTTGAATTATTATTATTTAGTTTACAAATTTTTATAAAGTATGAATTGTATCGATTTTTATTTTTGGGATACTTCTACTGTTCTAAACGCTTTAATTCACTTTTCTCCTAACCCAAAAGAAAAACAAACTACTAAATGAACGTATATTTTAATTCAGCTTATTTGGTTTTGGTTTAATTCGTAACTAAAGATGTAGTCAAAATAAAATTCACTATGTTATCTACTCATTTACCATCAATGTAAAAACAAGTTAAATTTTGTAAATAGTAGTAACACATTTTGAGAATCATTAGTGATTTCAATCACATCGCTAAACATGTAAATTATTCGTTAGAGTTGTAGCTGGAGATTTGATTTTTGGCTGTAAAACTTTGACGATATCGAAAATGTTAAATATTTTAACACTTTCATTCAATAAATTTTAGATCCGAAGATTTTTACCAAACCGTCATCTTCAACAATTTTTAACAGAATCGATTAAAAAAAAAGTCCAATGTAACTTTTGATTTCTGAAATAATTATAAGTTAAGTATTTTAGTGTTTTTCAATATTTTAGTTGTGTAGTAATTTTTGAAAAACTAATCATGAAGCGATTTAGGAAAACCAAAACTATAACTGATACTGCTTTCAGATTGATAATCTATTTCACTTTCACAGTCACTGTTTAGTCCATATTCAACAGAAATAATATTTTACAAAATTTTGTATAGAGAACAAACAAAGAATAGAGTTAAGTCAAAACTAATCACTTTATGCGTAGTGTATGGCTGTATTTTTGATTTAAAAGTGCATATAAAAGTGCATATGAAAATTTAAAAGATATGCTAATGCTATATACCCAAATTACTCAAAAAATAATTTAACTGTTTTCGTTTTCAACTACCAAAATTACATAAGTAATAGTATCTAAAATCATCTTTAACAAGGAAAAATATAATCTAAAATCATCATTAAAGATTCATCTACCTAGAACTGTTACTCTTCCTACGACAAAGCAGTAAACGACCAGACACATTCTTGTTTAGGCCAAAACGAAGCAAAACATAAACAAGAAGTCGATAGCCAAAAGCCATAGCCAACAACACAAGCATGTTCCTCCATTTCGAATTTGTATCTGGAGATATCTGGTAATCTCCTCGGATTGCTTGGTAACCCGATATGCTCCTCACTTCTCCAACCGCAAACACTTCCCCGAGGTACTCATTCTCCAAAAGACCCTGCAAAAATCATTCAAGAATGTTCTTTCAGTTATATCTGGTAGAAGCACAAGATAGTTTTTGTCAATGTTGAATGTGTAAACCTCGATGGAGTAAGAGTGGAATGAGATGTATGCGAATGGGTAAGTCCAGACAGGTTTTGGTAGAGCGCTACGGATTCTGAAGTGACCCGCAGAGAGCATCATGATCACCTGCAATGATACACAAGAAGAATGAATGATCAAATCCTAGAGCATGACTAACTCATTTCTAAATGCACTAATTTCCTTTACTAATCATCTCGAGGTACTCAACTCTCATTTGTTTAATCTAAGTGATTAGTAATCAACAAATTCAAGTTCAATGAACTAACTTCAACTCTTATTAACTTAGGCTAAGAATAACAATCTTTCATCGAACTCTTTGGTGCGTGAATTTCAGTTGTATATTATGTCAAATCTAGCATTAAGTATTATACCAAATCAATACTCAATCTATGCCAAATCCTACATAGAACAAGAAGAATAGTAGAAGACATGAATCTTAAATTTGATTAGAAAAAGATAAGACTCACGTGTACACAGATGAGAGTCAAAATGCTCCAGTAAACATCTCGCCAAATGCAAGCAATAGAGAGCATCAATCCTTCGTTAACCAATAGGCACATGAAGAAGTTGAGCACAAAGTACATCAACAAGCTGAAATCGTCTCTTAATCCAACCATGAAGTAGAACACAAGACTTGAGGAAATGGACATGAGAAACAAGAACGGTATGCTTCCAAGAAACTGGCCTAGTAGGAAAACAAAAGCACCCGAATGCTGGTTCGATGCTTCACTTCTATATATCTATTAGAACAAAAAAATTTAACTTCAGAGCTGAAAATAACATGCGGCTAAAGATAAGAGACATCAAGAAGACGATATGGTTCACCTTGATTTCTTTCAAAAGTGAGGGTATTCCCGCAATCCCCAATAGTGAGGCAAAGGAGACAAAAACAAACACAGCTGCAACTCTTGTCTATAAGAAATATTTACATCGACCGATCAATTGCATGTTTTGGTACTTAAATGTGACATGTTGAGAATTGTTTAGAAGACTTACAGAAACAGAAGACAAAGAGTGACCCAAGCCAGAATATAATGTGCCAATACAAAGTGTGAGAATCATGTAGAGGATAAGCCGGAGCCAATAGTATTTCCATTCCCTCGACATAACTAAAAGCGATCTCCAAGTGAGTACTGCAACACGTGTGGCAGCACTGGCTTTTCCCTTGGATTTAAGCTGTGTGCCTTCCTGCATAACAAAAAAAAAAGATGATATAGGAAACAAAACGAAACTTGGATATATATATTTTTACAGTTATGAAGTTAGGATCCAAAAGTAATCAACAGAAAATGCTTACCCTTTCAGTAAGTTTTAATATCATGGTCTCGACGGAATCAGCATCTGCAGATGATTTATAAGTTGCCTCAAGGGTACGAATAGCAACAGCAGTATCCATATTCACTGCTGAAAAGTCCCCATTATCGTCCTGTTGTTTATATTTTAGCTAATCAGAAAATTAATGTTACAAGAAACTAGAAAGAAACACTATCATAGAAACTCTAGTTATAATGGTGTATGTACCTGCCAGTTTTTGCACATTGCGATAATCCTATCGAAATCTGTGTTTATAGCCCGCAAGAAATGATCTGATGGACTTTGCATTATCGGGCACGGGAATCCAGCATTGGAAAAGTGCTTTAAGGAGACATATAACGAGTAAAACATAATTTAGAGGGTGAACTTTTGGCTTCGATATGAGATATTTTCGTGTTAAATTTTTTTTATATGAACCTGTAAGCAAGCCAGTGTCTCCCCAAAGAAGAGTGTGTTTCCATTTGATAGAAGGCAGATTCTATCAAACAAACCAAACACTTCGGTACTGCTTTGATAAATCGTGAAAACAAGGGTACATCCCATACTTGCAAGCTTTTTTAGTGTTACCATCATAAGCAATGCCGAAACACTTTGAAGAAAGCAAAAGGGCTAATTTTAGAATGCAAGATTCTACCTTATAGTAAAGTGCAGATAAATATCATGTGTAGAAATGGTTAGAACCTGTCAAGATGATAAAGAGGCTCATCGATGAATAAGATATGTGGTCGCATGACAAGTTCACGAGCAATAGAGACACGTCTTCTTTCACCACTTCTAAGACCCTTCATGTAACAGTGACCACCAATCAATTTGTTTGCATAATCACTCAGAGACATTGCTTGGATCGCATCTTCCACAACACTCCTTTTCTGAAAGAGGAAACCTGGTAGCTGAAGTAGCGCTGAATAGTACAGGAATTCGCGAACTGTAAGCGATCCAATCAATTGTGTTTCCCTCTCAACAAATCCCTGCAATGCATCAAAACAAGAATAACTACAAAACATCAACAACCCGAAAGAAAAGATCAAGAAAAAGTAAAGAAAATAGCAACTCACGTAGGATCCATACGGCATATGTGACTTTGAACCATTCACAAACACCTCGCCATACATTTTTGCTGAAGGAGGCAATCTTCCTATAAAATATGAGATCAATTAAAATGAGAAAACAACCAAAAAACGAGTTCTTGATTAAAAATGTATAAATTGACATTTTTACCAGCAAGTGCTCTCAGTAAAGTCGACTTCCCAGATTTTGCAGGACCCATAATTACAGTCATAGTCCCGGGAAATGCATAACCATTCGAACTCTTCACAACCTTATCAGAATATTTCCTCTTCCCCTTCATAGTAACAGTCAAATCTTTCCAAGCAATAGAAGCACCAGCAATCTTCCTAACAACACCACATCCACCTTCAGGCACAGGAGGAGAAGCCATTGATCCGCTATTAATCTTCGATAATGAAGGAGAAATAGGCGTAGTTATAGCATCATTAATAGAATCACCACCACCACCAGCTTCATCTTCCATTCTTACATCAACATCTGTTGTATCTTCCCACTCAGGAGAATCCTCAAAGGATATAGGTTGTCGAAGAGAACCAGGTTTTCTTACATAGAAAAAATGACTAGATGGGACTCTACTAGTAGGACTACTTGCAGATGATGAAGATGAACGATAAAGATCAGATTGTGACTGTATCTCCTCCATTCTTGATACCTTAAGAACCAAAATTTTCAATCTTTCCTGACACATACAATTATACACTTAGTCAAATGTTTAAAATTTCCATACCCAATAAGTAAAGTAACAAAACCTTCATAGAGTAACTAAAAATCTAAACTTTTTTCCATAAACTCACTAAATTACAGTTTAACAACTAACCAATAACAAAATGTGGAAGTGGTTCCTAATTAAGTAACTAAGAAACCCTATTTAGAATATTAGCATAAATCACCATAAAGTCTTGATTTTTTTTTCAGTTTCTGTAACTTTAAGACCTTGAAGGAGACAACTTCAAGTTCATAGCTTTCTCAGCACCCAAATGAAGACTAAGCAGAAGAAGACAAACCTGGATCTGAAAGAAGTGAGATTCAACGAGAGAGAGATGCACAGACAATGAGGAATCTTTTCTTGGGAGTATATTTGCGCTGTTGAATGGAGATAGTGAGTGAGCTCTCAAGTCTAGACCTTTCTGATTCTGCAAATATAGAAACAAAAATGGATTGGGAATTGTTTTTGTCTGAAGTCTGAAACCAAATGTTTTAACAAAGCAAATAATATCCGTTTTCTAAGCTAAGTGGGAAAAAACGAAATTTCAGAATTTTTTTTTATAGAAAAATAAAGTAGATTTCGTAAAAAAAAAGTTTTGTGAAATTATGATTTCTTAAATTTTGACGGTAATAAAGCATTTTGCAATAAAGGAAAAAAAAAGTTGCATTTGGTTTTATAATTTTGTATAAGGGTTTTAGTGTTTTTTAATAGTGAACAAGTAAGTCCTTATCTATGTAATGAATTATAAAATACCTATTTTATGCTCTCGTGCAAACATCTGTTAACAAAAAAAAATAATTACTTCAACTTTAACTTTAGATATCTGACCCGAGGTTCGGTTTCTTAATTTTGCAAATAAACTGATGAAAATTTAAACTTGATAAATGAAAACAACAACAAAATTTGGATCTATATTGGTCTTTTTGGTATTAGCAACCACTTTTCTTCTTTCTCTTTAATGAATAATATCGAATTATTGATAGGAATAAAAGGACAGCGATACTTTTATAATCTTAAATCAAGCAAATGATTAAAGTAAGAAAAAATGCTTGCAGAAATTATTTTTTTTAATGTTTAAGGTTATTTGGACAAATAGTTACATTTGTAATACAATTAAATTTTGTTTGACGTGGGGTATAACTTTTAAGTGGGCTTGAGCAAGCAAAATGGCCCATATATTGATATACATATTTGCAAGTAGCAATTATTGGCCCTCCCTCTAATTCTTTTCCTTTCCAATCCAAAATAGTGAAAATCCTCCTCCATTGCCACTCTATTTTCTATTTTTCTTCTTCTTCCTCATCAAACATTTCTTTTGTGATCCGGTTTATCTAACCAACTCAGAGAAATAAGGCCTAAAAAATGCATTTTACATTTAGTTTCCTAATATTATGAAACAATCGACTTTACTATTCATTGAACATGGTACATAGGATAATATAACACAACACAACACAAAGCAAATAAATGGTTTTCTCTTACTGCAAAAATAAAATAAAAACCTCATCTAAGATAGATTAAAAACGATTAATTTATGGGACTTTATGACATAAGAAGATTAGTGTTTCAAAGAAAATATTTAGTCCAAATGATAATAGACAGCACATGTGGTTCCTCGGCCCCAGTGTAACTACCATTTCTTTTCTTTGGACTCACATATCCATCCCATCCGAGGTTTGACCATCGATCTTCCAAAATCCATCTAACCGACATCTCGAGTTTCATGCATCTCTGTCAATACCAAGCTTTATATTTTGCATATGCATGAACCAGTACTATAGATAGTGGACCTAGTAGTTCTCGAGTGATCTTTCCAAATTTTCTGGCAAACCTAAGTACGTTCACATATCTACTCCTTCTTGAGAAATTTTGAGGCATGTTTTTAAGCTCAAAATTTTGTGTATGATCTCGATTATTTGGAAAAGTTTATTTTGTTGTTCTGGACCTTTTTTTAATTGGTCGGAAGGTGTAAAAATGTGATTGGTCTGGTTTGCAATCAGCAATATATATATATATATACACGGATGGAGTCTTGGCGAATTTTAATATTTGTACTAAATCGAAATTAATATAGGTCTTGATTTACTTAATACAATTTGTTGAAGAAAATTCCAAACGTTAGCATTATGCTATGAACTATTACGCACCACTTATGTGGTTGAAAGAGTTAAACTTAAAATAAAGTATCATCAACATTTTGATTCCATGAATAAAAAAAGGTAGAAAATAACGCATACTTGCATTAGATTTACTTCACAAATATCGACACAAAAAGAATCAAAACATCATTCTTATTTGCATAAATAAATTATCCTAGAAAAATAATCAAGGCGATATTTTGGACCGGAAGGTAGTTTTTTTGGATAAGGAACACTTAGCAGAAACAAGAGGATGGTAATTTGCAAACCGGCTTGGAGCTGATTTTGGTCGAAACCCCTTAGGCATACAACTCTTTACTTCTGCCCCACGGAAAATCTGATTCCTCGGATTCAACTTGACTGTGTCATCAACTGATAAAGGAACCATCGACGAGCTTGGAACACTCTCTAGTGGTATTAAACGCCCACTTGTGTATAGGAATATAAGGTTTAGAGTGATGAAAATAGTATGAGATCTTGTGTTGAACATTGAGTTTAATTTTGAAGTGATTATATTTGTTTTTTTGAGAGAATTTTTGTATGATGATGCGAGGGATATTATATAAGTGGAGTGAGATATACATTGGTGTAAGGTTGATATAAGGTTCATAAATGGGCTCGTGAGTGATGGCTGGAAACAAAAGAGAAGAGAGTAGTAAGTAGGATATGACAGAGGCAAAATGGCTGGCATTTAGGAAATTTAATTAGCTGGGAAGAAGCAAAATTTTATTAATCAAAATTTGATTTTATTTATGTGATAGAGGAAAAAATGAAAAAAGGTATTGATGGGGTCGGGAAGATCAGAAGAGGTAGGGAAAATCCGTGAGTTTCTGAAATTGCAATAAAAATGAAACATTTGTCTTTGCATTTATGAATTATGACACACTTATCTATATTTCAAGCTACCATTTCTCTTGTTTTTAAATGGTTAGGAGTTTCGCTAATATTTTGAAAAATATTTATGTACACGGTTGCATGATTTTTTTTTGAACTATTGATGATATGATATTGATGCTCTTCATATTTTACTTTAGAGCTAAAGTGATAAAAAAAATTGTAATTGGATATTAAAACAGCGTCCTTAATACAATTTAATTTATAACATATATGCAAGCATATGCATGCATGTGGTCCAATACTATCAAATTTTTCCACTAGCAAGGCCCTATATGTATATATATCATGATATATGTGAAAGACATTATGAACTGAAGATCGTCAGTATGTATAAAGGCATACAACCTTGTCCACCGACTATAGTTAAAAGCATAGATCATCCTAGTCTTATATTAATCATACATAAATCTTCCATAGTCACCGAAATCATTGGTAAGCCACATGATATATATCAAATTCAACTATCAATATTGTAAAGAAAATCACATTAAATGGTTGATATATCATATATTATATACCAACTTCGTTGGATCCAATAGAGAACTTTCTTACAAGTCCAACACAAAGCCAACTACGTACCGAGAAAACAAAAGAAAAGAATCCTCTAATCTACCGATTTGCGCTTTGCAAGTTGCAACAAAGCGCCTACCTGACTACAACAAAGTGCTCTAACGATAAACACCGAAAAATAAACTTTAAAAAATTCAACCCCTGCTTAAACTCACGTTAAAAAGTTAAAATTTGGGTCTTTATTGTGTGGAAAATCTATTTTTTTGGACTCCTTAACTAATATTTTTACAAATAAATGGGCTATTTTGTTCAAAATATTTTGAAAAAGAAAAATATGCTCTAGGCCAGCATATTTCTGTCCTCTCAACTTGGGCCAGTCCTAGATGTTAGGAGAACCAAAGAACCAAAAAAGCTATCACCTTCAAAAATTGGACTAATAACACAGAAAATAGTAGTTTGGATCGTTGCAACCAAAATGGAGTTGCATAATCTGGAATGTGTAAACGATTAACCCGCATCTGTCCTGCATTGATCAGCGTGTTATCCATGGATTACTCGCCAAATTCCATAAAAATATATAATTAAAAAAAACTTAAATCATTTAAAAATATATATTATATCAAAACATAATATTTGAAAAACAATAAGTAATTTATTTGAAAAAACTTACAAAAATACTATTTTCTTAAAAAATCATAATAATACAAAATTTTATATATTTTTTTTAATATTAGCATATCTCCGCCTGATCCGTTGAACCTGTTAAAAAAATCATAACTCGTATATGCCCTCATAAATACATAATCTGAACCCGCATAACCCGCTAATTTTAAAATTTATTTTCTGTCAACTCGCACCCGCCCCGTGGCAGATCAAATAGATGAGACCCACATATAATAATTCATTGACAACTCTAGTTGCAAGTCCTCCATTCACAGGACCCTCAAAGTAAAAATTATCTTTAAAAACTATCTTGCACATGATAACTAAAATCCAACTCATGGAGCATGAGGGCTAGAAAAAAAACCCAAAACCTCACTCAATGGTGATACAAAATAATTCTTTAAAAAAGGGAAACTTATTGATGAGTGATGACAGTAAGTTAACCTCTAAAAAAGAATCAGTTAAAGCTAACTCGGACACCCAAAAAAAAAAGCAAAAAAACAACAAGAAGTTGCACCTTCGAAACCAAAGCATACCTCAATGCAGGGGCGGAGCTAGTATACAAGAAATGAGCTCTTATGACACCCATAAAAAAATTATTTAGTGTATTTTTGGTGTAATTTTGTAGTAAAATTATAATAAATAATATTTTAATCTTTTTAAAATAACATTTATATATTTTGATCCCTTTAAATTGATTTTTTACCTCCGTCACTGCCACAATGCTTACACAAAGATGGCCAATAAAGTATGAGAGCAATCACTAAAAAAACGAAGGAGAAATGTACTTTACGTTACGACATATAACAAATTTCTATTTATATTTAAAGTATATTCTTACAATATTTTACATTAAATTAGTGGTATAAATATATTATATTAATATTAATTATTAAACAATTTTAAGATTATTTCTACCGAAACACTTTTTCCCAACCAAATACCTTAACACATATTGAAAGTATATTTTCCATTCAATAGTATTTTCAATTAAATACTTTAAAATTGACTTAAAATTAGTAGTATTAGTAATCAGATAAATTTAGATGATTTGCCATGTATTCTGTTAAGAAAATAAATTTGAAGTAAGAAAAGCGTAAATAAAGTTATATAAAATTTATGACTATTTGATTTCAATTTTATTAAGTACATCATAATTAGTTCTAAAACATCTTAGTGTATCTAGAATTTGACTCATTAGTTTTAAACTAAGGAAAAACTACAGTGCATAGCAAAATAGAATTAATAAATTAGGTAGATGGTAAAGAAAATTAAATATTGGATATATATATATGTAAGAAAATATTAATTGACTATTTTACCCTTAATATTATTTATTCTTCTATGTAAATCGTTAATATAATATATATATCATATTATATTAAAAATATTAACAATTCAAATTCGATACATTTTAATATACAACTCAACATGAGTAGTTCAAATCATTATCTAAATCACTATCTTTATTCTCCATTTTATCAACTGCATCATTTGCTTCGAATTATAAATCACTAAACTCAAATCTTCAAAAATAATCTCAGTCAAGTTATTAAATTAATCATCTCTGACCTCTTATATGTTAGCTGAAAGATAAATTATAGATAAAAATATGAAAATTAAGTGTGCACAAATATCAAAGTTGTATGTATTGCTGGAAGACCCTTAATTCTCATAGATATTTAAATAAATAAAAAAACTTACATATTGAAGTAGGAAGACTGAAGACAACAAATAAAAATCTAGAAAATCCCAAATTTTTTTGAAGATAGTTATCATTTCTATTTTAAACTTTTATGGTTTACCACTCCCAATTTAAATTTCGAAAATAAAAATTTATCATTTTAACCTTCAACTTGATATTTTAATATCTGTTGACTTTTAATTTCACAAAACATTAACGATATTTTTAAGTTTAAAAAATAAGAATCTCATACAAACATGTTTTAATATGTTAAAATAATTTAGAAGTTAAAAAATTATTTTAGAGATTTTAATTTTAGAATTTAATTAATGTTTTAAAGTCATTTCTAAAATTTAAAACTCCAAAATATTTTTTTAAACTCTAAATCATTCTAATATTAAAACATATTTGTATGTGTTTTTTGGATTTTAAACTTAAAATTTTGTTAATGTATTGTAAAATCAAAAGTTAATTGATATCAAAATATCAAGTTAAAGGTTTAAAATGATAAAAAAATATTTTCAAAATTTAAAACGAGAATTGTAAACTGGAAGTTTAAAATAGAAGTGTTAGTCAACTTCAATATTTTTTTTTTTGTATTTTCCCACTAAAAACCTAAAAAGTAAATCTCTTTAGATTTATTTTTTATTTTTTTATTTTTAACTTTTTAGCAATTATTTTATTGGGAACTAAAAAGAAAGAAAGTTAAAAGAGTAAAATGGTTTCTCTGTAAGAAGGAAAAAATGCATTCAGAGGAAAGAAGATGTTTTCTCAAAATAGCTAAGTTTAGGCCAATAAGCATTACAAAAGCTGATGCTTGTCGCTGTTCTGTTCCTCACCATTCCAAGGATCTGAACGACGTTGCCAAAACCTCCTCTCATAGCTACACAAATCAAATCATTCACTGAGCAATTTGATATTTTTAGGTTTAAGTAAAACAGAGTAAGCCCTTCTTTTCTTCGTTGTCTTTCTCTATTTCGTTCTCCAATGTTTGATTTCACACGATTTTTGCGTTTAATTTTGAAGATTATTGAATATCCATGATTAAAAATTGAATCTTTCTGTGGTTGATTCTTCAAAAATTGATTTTCTGGTGATTTCTAGGGTTTTGGTTGAGGTGGGTTGTTACTTGTATTTATCATTTGATGTGTCTTCGCTTATGATTTTGCAGGTTTTGTGAAAAGTTTCGTTGTTGGAATCATTGCTGCTGCGTTTTCTAAAGGTTAATTGAAGAACTTAGCTTCTTAAAGGTGAGTTTTTTTTTTTATCTGAGAATTTGAACTCCAGATCATGTTTTGGCCTCTGAGATATTGTGTTCATTGTTATATATCTTGAAAGTTAGTAATATACTCATCTTGTTTCAATTTTGTCTAATTTGGTTGCTATGTGTGTGTGTGTGTGTGTGTGTGTGTTTGTGTGTTCGTCAGATTGGGTCAGTATTGTTGTTCCATTCTCTATTGATTGATAACTTCAGGTTGATTTTGTAGGAATTTGTATTCCCTGGGTTTAGGATTTAGGCTTTGAATTTCGGACGCTCTTTAATCTTTAGATGCATAGTTTCTTCATCATAAGTATGAACATGGAATTTGGTTAGCCAAAAAACCGTCATGGCTTTAGTTTCTCATGTGAGGAAATTCTTCATGGTTCTGTCTTGGTAATGTTTGGATACTTTAATCTTGAAATATTTTAAATGTAGGAATGATGCTGTTTTCTTACAAGTGTATACGGTTTCTAGGTGACATATCATTCTTATAAGTCTAAACGGTTAAATCCGAGTCAATCTACAGAGAGAGGAATTAGCGTAGAGATTTGGATGTACGGGATAGTAACTATGTATGGGATTAAAGCTAACTTGTTTCTATTGTGACAATGATCAATATGTTTTCATTTCTAAACTCCTGTGGTCCATTAATTCTTGAAATCTTTTGTCTAGCTTCGTCCTTTCTTCAAAGAAGCAACAAAATATGCCAAAGAAAGTGTTGTACATTCTCTGGTCCAGAACTGTCAACGTCTTTGGATTGTTAGATTTATCTATAGGTTTAGGAATACTTTGACAAGTCTTACATGCACACAAATAAGAGTTTGCATCATTGTTTGCACATTTGAAAGGAAGCTGTGCAGATAGCTTAAGTAGGCTTCAATACCTATGCGAATTTTGCTCTCCGAGATCCTTTTCTGGTTCAGTTTTGATGGTTTATTTTCATGCTACTTACTGTATCGCGGTTAAATTATGATTTTGTGTGTTTCAGGCACTAGAAGGCAATCTTTTTCAGAATGAACAACCATAATCCTAACGATGTTGTAAGCCAAACAAACCTCTTTGTCTTAAACCAAATAAATACTGAGTAATTTTCACTCTCCCTGGCTTAAGTTTCTTTCTTCTACCTTCTTCTCAAACTCAGGAAGACATGACGGTTGCGGGATTTGAAGTACCTGTATCGCCAGTTTCAAGTTACAACAATCTATATTCCACAACTGAAGATGAGACAAGAGATCCTCCAGCAGTACCGCCACACCTTCAACACTCTCTGTTAGGCAGTACCGGTAGCACGGAATTGGCTTCTATGCCACAGAATGTTGTCTTGAACCATCTCTATATCGAAAACCGAGACGCCCCAAGATCAGTTGTAGCACTCGGTTTCTCACATCGGTTCAGGTCTAAGTTTGTCACTGTGGTGATATACAAGCCGGTCCAAAGAAGAGGGAACACCAATGTTTGAATAATGATGATGCATCTTGCTTATTTATGAATTCATGGAAAATGATTTTCATTAGGTATTATACAAAACCAATTGGTCCAGACTAAATGTGTATTCTCTTCTTACCGATTCGGTTTAGACGGTTTCTAGGGGAATTCCATTAAAATTATGTTTGTTCGAAATTTATATAAAATCTACCTGCATTTTTTTACCTCTAAACAAGTTCAAATGTTAAGGTTTTAGACATTGTTCATTTTAGCCTTGGACATTTTCGGATTCGGAACGGTTTTGAATGAGTCAAATTCGGATTATTCGGATATGGGATTTTATAATCTGAACATTATCCGATTGTATTTTCGGATCGGATCGGATTTCATCGGATTCGAATCGGATCACAAATTTTATATGTAACCCGATAAAAACCCAAAAAAATTTCGGATTCGGTTAATAAATCGAATAACTGAAAAAATTCGAAAAATCCAAAAAATTTGAAAAAACCAAAAAGAATCCGAAAAATCCGGAAAAAATCCTAAAACTCCAAAAAACAAATCCAAGTTTTAAAAAAAAAATAAATAAGAAATTTAATCAAAAAATAAAATTTTAATTAAAAAGTATAAAAAACCTTTTTGAATATATCATATAATTATAAATATTGATAACTAATATATATTTTGTATATTTAAAAATATATATATATATAACTATATATAGTATATATTTCGGATATCGGATTATAACCGAAACCGAAATTTTTTTAGAATAAAAACCGATCGGATTTTATAAGGTGTTCAGTTCGGATTCGGTTCAGATATTTTCGGATCAGTTTGGATCGGATTTTCGGATATCGGATTTTATGCCCAGGCCTAGTTCATTTCATCATTTGTTTGTAATAACTCTATTTGGTGGGGTTGGTTAAACGAGTCCAAATACCAAATATCTCTTTTAAAAGTTATGTATTGCTCTAGTTAGTTTTTTTCCCAATGTTTTTGCAACTAGATTGAATAAATCTTTTGGGTTATTTGATCATTGGGTTTATCTGTCGATCTGGCAACATTCAAAACAAATTATATTTGACAACAATGATAGACTTTTACGACAAAAAAAAGACAACAATTATTACTTAATTGTTCTCCAAGATATAAAATTCCAATGTTCAAAATAAAGTATTAGCGGGCGCCTAGAACACCTAAGCGATTTTAAGAGGTTTGATCAGTTTTACAATAAAATATAAATCTAGATGTATATATATATAACATAATATAACACCATAATGAAAATATAAAATTGAATAATTTAAAAACTTTAATTTATAAAAAAAAATAAAAAATTACAATTTTTTGTAATTTTAAATTTTGCTTTTTGAAATGAAACTATTTTTCTATATTTTTTATAAGAACATAGATATTAAATTATTTATTAAATCTGGTTATACTGTTTAACCCGTCTAATAAGTGTTTAATCTGCTTAATAATCGTAGATTTCGTTAAATCTAATTATCCGTGTAATATAACTTATTTGGAAAAAGAAATTTACATGTTAATCCATACAGCTTAGGGACGCTTAACACTTATACGTCTAGATCGGGTTTTTCAACATCGCAATATTCTAACAAAATAACAATAACACCAACAAAAACCATAAATTCGATCAAACTCGCAATATAAGAAGAGTGAGTATTCGGCACTTATTCATTTCGCTTTTAAGTTATTCAGATTTTTGGATTTTAGAAAATAGATCCCATTAGGTGAAGAATTTTATTTTGTTCGGATTCGGAGTTAATTGCAAATTCAAAAATAAACATACGACTAGCTATTTCAACTAAAATTAAAATTTTATTTTTAAATTATTTTCTATATATTTAATAAATTATTTTAATTTTTAGTGAATTTATGTTAGGAAGTTGCTCGGATCCACGTAATCTGTATAGATTATAAAATTTGGTTTCGGTTTAGTTTGATGAATTTTGGTTCAGTTTGATAGAATACCATTTGCTTTTGTAAATTTTCACAGCCCTACAAAGGATTCAAAATTGATCAAATATAATACTCAACGGCAGAATTAAAATACAAGAAGAAACAGTATATATAGGGCTGGGCATTCGGGTATCCAATCGAGTTCGGGTCGGGTATTTCGGGTATTTTGGGTATTCGGGTGTATATATATATGATCCGATCGGGTATTTTAAAATTTCGGGTCGGGTTCAGGTATTTTCGGGTATACCCGAACTCAAATAATTTTTGAACCAAACTTTAAAAACTGATATATATTCATATATATTCACTATTTTTTTTGAATCAACCCAAATTTATTAAAACTAGAAAGAATATAAAATAAACCCAGAAAATTCAAACCATCAAACAAAAACACAAAATTTATTTCTTCATTTGTTCTTGAATTTATGAAATATTTAATATTAAATAACAAAAAATTTCAAGTAAAAATTATATAATATAACTTAACTAACATATGAAAATTAACATATATGAAAATGAAAATAAGAAAACTAAAACATTTAAGTTTTATATAAGTTTGGATTACTTTGGGTGGAATTCGGGTTGTTCGGATTGTTCGGATATACCCGATCAGCTACGGGTATCCGATTAATAAAAAATATACACCCGATCGGGTATTTTAATACATCCATACCTGACCCAAACTCTTTACTTCAGATCGGATTCGGGTTTGGGTTCGGTTTCGGATATCGGTTATTATGTCCAGGCCTAAGTATATATGTGAAAATAAGAGTTTAAAATTGAGTTTTAAGTTTTTAAACATCCAAGACAAAATTAGATAATTGTAAGTTCACGGGCCTTTTTGGCCTCGTCACTGCTTTCTCCGGAGTTGATAATTCTTTTTAGTGATGTTAAGATATAACCGGACTAAGATTTGTGTCCGGATTGGTCCGAGCTTTATAAAACTGCCAGTGCCACTATCTTAATCTTCTTTGAATCCTCCTACCAAGTAAAACAAACATGTTGTCTAAATCAATTTTTGTATTTGTTGGTCGGATTCCTCATAGGTCAAGGCTCATAGGTTGATATAGCTATCCTACAGTCTGCCAAATGTTATTATGAATTATGTGCTAACAGTTAAAACAAAAGAAAATATTTTTTGTTTAACTAATACTTTTAATTAACTCACAAAACATATAAATGTTACTCCCACCATTTCATAAAGATTTTGCGCATATATTGATAAACCTTTTACAAAACCTATACTACAAAAAAACAAAAAAATGTTAATGCAATTTTTGTATATAAAATACAGAACATTCATCTCCATGAAATAAAATATTAATTTTCCCTAAAAATCTATCTTTTGAAATAAAATGAATATAAAACTAATATAGATTTCAAAATTCATATACATCAAGTCCACAATTTTTTAAGTTTGTCTAACTAATGTCCATCATATTTAATTCATTAGTTATCATGCAGGTCACATGATCTTCTTCCAATTTTTATTTTATTTTTGGTTTTAACGTAAATCTTCTTCCAATTTCTACGCATTTTTGTTTGTCTACAGACTCAACACAATGAATATTCAAAAGCAATATGATGTGGCGTATCTCTTGTAACACTTTTAAAACTGACACTAAATTACTCAACTTAGTTCAAAATTTTCACGTGAGATTTTTTGTCCCTTGTTACTTTCTACTCGTTTTCTTTGTTTAAAGTACAAAAAAAATGTCTTTCATTTTGTTTGTTGACACAGAGTAGCCATTGTCCATTGAGGAGTTGAAATGTTGTAAATTGTAATTAGTACTCACATTTGCCTCGGTCACTCATTGTTACATTCCATTAGTACATTTTTTTCGGCGCACACATTTTCAATATTTATGGTTTTACTTTTCACTCTTTTTGACTTTCTCTTTTAAATTCCAAAATAATTCTCTTAACATACTAGAATACCCAATTTTACTAAACCAAATAATACTGTATTGAACTAAACAAAAATTCATCAAATCCAACTAACTCAATTTAATAATAACCTAAATAATATAAATTTTTCTCATTTCCAAATCCAAAACGAACCATTTAATTAAAATCACTAAAATAATATATTTAACTTAATATGTAGAGAAATATATTTAAACATACTAAATTTTATATTATTAATCAACTTTAGTTATTTATGTTTATTATTTTTATATAAACTGCCAATAAGATTCATATTAAAAACTAAAAAATTTCAAAATTCTAATAATCTATGTTAGGATCCCACATCGGATAACTGAAGGGACCAACACTAATATATAAGGGATATGAGCCAATCCACTCATTGCCAATTGGTTTTGAGTTGGAAGCCCATAGAACTTTACATGGTATCAGAGCCTCATTGACCCAAGTAGGGTGGTCCAAGAAGGGCTTATGACTGATCCTAAAGTGGGATTCGGTTCGAGATGAGATGGTAAGAACCATCATCTCGAGGGGACGTGTTAGGATCCCACATCGGATAATTGAAGGGACTAATACTAATATATAAGGGATATAGGCCAATCTACTCATCGCCAATTGGTTTTGAGTTGGAAGCCCATAAAACTTTACAATCCAAACCGACCTAAACCAAATTACCGGATATCCATCTATACTATATAGTATATACCATATCGAATTTAGTAATGGGGAAATCCAATACCCGGAGATGAAATTCAATGATATATTCCATTATTATATATTTCTATTTTCACATCGAATTGAGAAATCAAAAGAGAGAGAGACAAGGGACCACATCGGAATGGCTCTGTCGTGAGAGCCCACCGGTCACGTGCCAAGGAGTGTCCCCCTGATGTACTTTTATTGAAACCAAGTGAGTGAGAACCATCGAATCTATCGCTCCACCTCATCTAATGGGAGCCACGTCATCAAACTTTCACAGTCTAATTTTCTCTTCACAATATATATATATACACATTTCTTTTTCTTTTATTTATTCTAATATTATTTCTACCCTAGAATTTGGGGTAGACATTCAATAACTTGGTTCGTTTTGGTTGGGATTTTAAGTTTTCTAAATTCTAGAAAATGAGTTATATTTGAGAATAAATTATATTTCGGTTTGATTTGGTTATGTTTTAATAAGTTTGGTTCAAGTTTGCTTTAATTTTAAACAAATTTAACTAAAATAATAAATTTTAATAAATTCAGTTATTTTGGTTAATTTTGTAATATTTATTTCACTGAATTGGACAGTTATCTTTTAAATTTAAATGTACGGTTTACAAAAAGAAAAGAAAAATGATGTATACAAGTGGCTCAGAAATCATGAGGGTTCGATGTATCCACGTCATCAACGGAGCTATCCACGTCACACTGTACGGACTTGGGGTCCTTTTCAGGTGGACTGGGCCTGATACGAATCTCATCTTTTAATGATTTCTTATTATTATGGACAAAAACATTTTTTTCTTTAACCAATGAAAGTCAAAGTTAAGAGGAGATTAAAAAGGAAAAGATGAAATTTTCAATCATGCGCATATCCACTTGATAAAATATGGTTCTTTGAACAAGTTTTTTTGTTTTTTTTTTTGGAATTAATTTGCTAAATTTTGAACTTTTAATAAGAGTGTTGATTAGAGCGAACCAAACTCAATTAATAATTTATATTATGTTAGTGGTTGGTTATATAATGGCATTAAATAAATAATTTCTTTTTTTGTTAATGCGTTGGGTCCGGTAATGACAAAATGTTCTTGAATAATAGTTAGAAATTATCAATTGGGACAAGAGTCTGTGGGCTTGGCATAAACCATTCCAGTATAGCATTAGTAGATGAAGTTACGAACAAAATATTTATCATACAAATTAAATTAGAAAAATGTTGAAACTTCTGATAACAGCAACTTTTAATTTTACTAATTAAATTTTAATCTACTAACATGTTGTTCCCCAAAATCAAAAATTAATTTGATGTTGATGAAAACTACAGACATCACCAAAATCTTTTGGTGGCCACATCCTGACTTGAAACTTAATATACTTCTTAAATTAACACATATATCTATTTATTTACCCTGTTTTGATTTGGCCTCCTCTCACTTGAGCTTTTGAAACCATTTGTTGACACTTTTGCATATAGCATGAATTAGACTATAATTTCAGATGCTAAGATCAAAGCGAATTCATGGTTTAATCCACTGCAGAGAGCCATTTCAGGGGGATTAAACTAAAGCTGGCAAAAAGCCAATCTGGGTTAATGATGTTTTATTAAAACAATATTAGTTTTTGGTTAATTTAGGAAAGTAATGTATAAGACCTTTAATTTTTTATAATTTCCCCACTATACTTTATCTGTTTGAATATCTAAGCCAAAATTATTTACTTTTCTAAAACAAAGCAATAAGCGAAAGTAACATATGATTAGCAAATATATTAGAAACATTGGATTCTGGATAGGGCAGTTACTTTGTTAGACTAACAAATAGATTTTAATGCTAAGAGATTAATAAAGCTCAATTCTCAAAGATGAATCACTAAAACGAGATCAATATACATTGATCGTAGGAGTCACTTCTTTAATTTCATTAATCACCCAGGAAAAACTTATATTCAATAGTTTAAAATTAGCAAGCTTTAGTTACAACTTACAATTTCATTAATATATTCTACAGTAAAGTTGGAATGTAATCTCAAGTGGTACAAATAAAATAAGTCAATTCAATACTTATCAATTAATTTTGAATTAGAATCTCATAATTTAATGTGATATAAGAGTCTCGTGATACGATACAATATGACCTATCATTTGTCCAATCCAAAAATTGATCATACTAATCCATGACCAAAAATATTGAGATATTAAGTGGTATATATACGATATGAGTCAATTTATTCACTGTTAATTTTTTTAGAGCTGTAAATCTATAATCTTACACTAATTTTCTTAATTATAATTAATTCTTATTGTTAAGAGTGTAAAACTCATAAAATGTTGGTTCAAATATCTCATCTAACTTCTTATGAACATGAACTAAATCTCTAAGTCTTGGATTTGAATGATAATATGAATGATCTTTATAAAAATCTAACCATGAACATCCTTACCCAACATAAATCAACCTAATCTACCAAACCCATGATCCGAATCTGAAACTACTCATAAATATTCACAAGAAACACAAAACTAAATATAAAGCAAGAAATATTCATAAAAGGAAGATAAAAGATTTGAGATTTGGGAAATCTTCACTAAGCTGCATTGAAGAGATGATCCTCTTTCATACAAATGTTGTTTAGTTTTAAAGGTGGATCTCTGAACTTTGAAAAACAAAAATTGGGTATTGTGCAACATGAGAGTAATTTTATATTCAAATAAATCAGAATGGATATGAATCAACACAGTTTGAACGGGATTTGAATCTTCAAACCTTAGTAATGAATTAATGAGTTTGCTACAAACTCCACAGCTAAACCCTTGACCCCAAAAAAAAAAAAAAAAAAACCTCTACTGCTGATATACAATGTCTTGTGTAACTTCCGTTCTTTTTTGGTTGTGGGATGCTATGATCATATCGAATAATACCCTTTAATCGAAATAGTATTCAATTCAGTAACTATGGAATATTTTTATGAGCTTTTTATGCGCCATATGAATATATTCATTAAATTCATCATATCATTTGAACCCAAATAAACTTGGTACCACCGTCAAAGTGAATCTAACTCAATTTTGAACGACTCTAAAATTTTAGCTTGATTCAACAGTAGGAGACCTCTATCCAGCTCGATCTTAAAAATGGATTATGCATTGTTATTCTATTGGTTGCATATAAAGTTTATCCTCCATGGCTCCATCTGAACCTGAAATGAAAAAAAAAAAAAAACACAAAACACAAAAAAAGAACAAAGAAATCAACAACATTCTAAAAACTTCTAAAATACTTCAAGATGCGCTTGAACACTAAATGCAACAAAACACAACATAAACCCAAAGAACTTAAAGAAAACCAATTGACATGAAAGCGATATATATATATATATATATATAGTATACCATCTATCTAGCTCTCTTTTGTATTTGTAATTTGTAAGAAGTAATAAATGTTATTAAAACTGTTATATTTTATAATTAAACACAATGACGTGTCTTGGCAAGTGCGTTTTGGCATATTGGTTTTTTTTTAAAGGACATGATGTTTATATTAGTATAATATAGTTAGTAGTCTATTATTAATAATCATAGTGATTGTTTTCCAAAAAGTTTTAAAATGCTATCTAGTTTACCCTAAACCATGTAACCTTTATCGGATAGGTAGTGGACGACTAACTTATGAAAAAAAAAAAAAAAAAAAAAAAATCAGAGACCAGATCATCGTAATAGCAACAGAGTTCCTTGGGTTCACAAAGTACTTCAGACCACCTGAATAGTGAAGACCATACTTTCTGAGTATCAATATCATTACTATAAGATCTACATCTACCTATTATCTAATAACTAAACTTTGCAATAATATCTTATCTCGTATTAAAAAGTACTATAATATTTGTTTCCAAACACTATTTAAAAAATAATCATTACTGAGATATTATTATCCAAATAACCAAATACAATTATTTATATATAATAATTATCTTAAATATTTAATTTCGAAAATATGTAATTAAGATTTTTCTCTCTTTTCCTATTTATTTTCAAATTAACTAATTAAATCATATTAATTATTCGTAAAGACTCATTCTTCTTCATTTTAATTTTATCATAAGTTAATAAAATTATACACATTCTGACAGCTTTACTGACGTGTGCATGATTGAACAAACACATACTGACTAGTTTCATATAATAAAATGGTTATAATTACAAAATAAACACAAAAAATAAAACAAGAGAAATTGAAATTGTTTAGTGATAATAAAATATATAATTTTGTAAATATATTATAAGCAATACAAAATATATAGATTAAAAATATATACAATAATAAAACTATAAATTTATGTTTAAATAATTTATACACAGTGTACCGTGAGTGAGTTTCTAGTTACTAATTAAAGTTAACACATTTGATTTATTAAAAATGTTGGTATTATATGGATTAGTTTTTTTTATTGTAGTGGGAAATAGATATATGATTTAGTGGGTAGGTTATACATATATATGAGATTTGGATCAATTAGTAAAGATAAACATTTTCTTTCAACTAATAAAAGTCCCTCCAACCCACTTTTTCTTTATAGGATCGAAGGGGTTTAATCCCCCGCAAACTTTCAGATAATTCTGTGTTCCCACGAAATTTCTAGTGTTGGTGTGTATATTACTATTTAGTCATGAAACTATGACATTATATAAAAGATATGATCAATCACTAAGACGAAAGTTTCATGGAGGAGACGGACTTGATTAATACTTGCCAGTGGGAGTGGTGGGCAACACCCCCTCGATCCTTCTTTATATTGAGCAAACTATAATTTTATACGAAAAGACTGACATTTTAGTTTAGAAAACAAATTAACTATGATACCTATGAACTAAATTAATGTGTAGATACCTATGCAAAGGATTAATTTTGCATGGCGACATGCATTACCAAACATAAGTTATGTGGCCAACACCATAATCCTATTTTTTTTTTCTTGTTTTGACCTGATATTGTAGGGATGTATTTTTCTACATGATTGCTGTTTTCTTCTTGTTCTGTGTCTATTTAGTAGCAAATTTTTTTATGTGACAAACAATTAGACTCATTGGATATTACAATTTTTTTCGTCTCTTTCATTTTATGAACTGTATTGGTATCAAAGTTTATATAAGAGAAATATACAGGCCGATCTGAGATAATAAGTAATTTTTTATGGTGATAGTCACAAAAATTATATTTTTATATAAGATTTTACCATGTTTGCTTGAGATGAAAATTCTTATCAACCAATTTTGAATTAAATCTCATTTTGGACCGTCCTACTTAGATCAGAAGTTTTGAAACTGTTATATTATGAAGTTTCTACCAAAAGTAATTGTTAATGAATAAAGTGACACATATCTTTTATATGTAGATGACTAACTTTTGATGTGTGATTATTTCCAATATGGAGAAACATATATTTTAGATTCCAGTTTTTATTTCGTTTTAGTTAAAGGTTTTTGGTTTTTTCTTTTTTTTTTTGAAAAATTAATTCTTAACTAAGGAGATTTTTGGCAAAATATTACTTTGATTAGGAAATTTATTTACATGTGCTCAAGTGCCTCCACCCGGCAGTGACAATTTTTTAATCTAATAGATGTATTCCATTGCATTGTTATAACACCAATAATTTTTTTTTTTATCATTATGTTAACATTAACACTATATATATATATATATATATATATATATATATATGTTTCTGTTACGATTTCATGTTCGACACAACTCAATAAATTAAAATATTCTATAATATTGATCATTAATTTTTATATTATATACATATTCAATATCTAGTTGAAAATAACTATATCAATGATAAGTTATAGCACCAACGAATATGAACCGTCATAAAAATTAAATTAATTATTTTTGTCTAGAAATTTGTAAAACATCTAATAAACTGAAACACCTACAAACTTGTAAGAGACAGAGGGAATAATAGTTTGTGTTATATTTTTACCATTATTATTTACTATCTCAAACTATGTCGTATTTATTCTTTTGGCCACTAAATGTTTTTCACTGAACTTTTAAATTTTAGCTAGATGCCTAGATCCAATAATATTTGGACAAATAATAAGAAGTTCGACATGTGAAGTGGGAGAGTGATATATTCCTTCACGAGGTGGAACTCCAACTCTGTTAACCACAGCTCATCTTCTGCCAATCAAACTCTCTACCCAACATTATTTATTATTAATATAACTTTTGCAAAAAACCCTTAAACCAATCACAATTTACTAACAATTAATTACAAAAGGTAGCATAATATATTCACTCTATAACATCTCTTATTACTATCTCTCTCTCTCCCCTCTGTTTTAGATCTCACCAGGTCTTCTCTGTTAATAATATGTGGCTTCCACGATCTGGTAACATGTAAAATATACGTCATCCTATTTTCCCTTTTTCAAATCAAAAAATAAAAATTTGTGTTTTTGTCTCATTTTACCTTTTTGAAGTAGTATATATTACAAAGTTCAGATGGTTTTCACCAATTTTCTCCATTGGTCTCTCTCATCTCTATATGTTAGGGTTTCGTCTCTCTTTTTTTTTGGTTGCATACTTTACATTTCATTCAATCACAACAAGCCTTCTCGACTAATCCGCCATGCTATCTCTCCCTTATGTATATATACATAAATATATTATATATATTATATGAAAGTACGAGTCTATAAATTAACAAGGTTGAGTAGTTAGTCTTTAGCGTTTATTGAGTTTGAGAGACAGAAGATTGTTGATCAGAAATGGTAGACTAATATCCGGAGTCACGGTCGTTGTTTGCTGCTGTGGCATCATTAAGATTCACATCTGTTGATGGACGGTGGTGATTCACTCTCCCCCAAAGTTCTTTGTGAAAATGAGAATCTTGATGATGCTGCATCGGCAATCAACGGCTCATCTTCCCCTCTCTTCTCCATATATACACTTTGTAATTCCATCCAGATCTTCTTCAGGTTGGTTTGCTTCTGTTTCAAATCTTGTTATTTTTTCCCTTTTTTGGTCACCTTTATGTTAATCTATTTTCCCATTTATAAAATATCTGACCAAGAACTCTTTGTTATTTTTGGATGACTAAGAGCTCTTTTGGGTATCTTGTTTCATGTGATGATATAGATCTGATTTCGAATCTAAGGGTTTTTTGGCAGTCTTTTTTTTTTTCATGTTACTTGCTTTTAACACAAAGCATGAACGGAACCGCAAGCTTCTTTTTTCAATAGGTGTACAAGAGTCACACCATCAAGATTGGTAAGGTAAGAAAGACAACATCATCATTAAAGGATCTAATTAAGGTAATTAATATATATTATATATACACCTTGTTTCATTTGTTGCCAATCCCAGCTTGCATTTATACGACAACACAATATTCTATTCTATTTTTTTAGAAATAAAAATGGATATAGGGAAGTTGAGATGATAAAAGGGACTATTGATGATGTCTATCAAAGAAAAGTTTTCCAAGACATACTGTCATTTTTTGTTAGTTGTTCCTTGGCTAACACATTCAAATTGAGAATCAATCAGAAACTTGTTGGTGGACCTTAACATTTAGGCTAGGCATATTCAGTCCCACCTATGTGTGTCCCATCTATTTACATGTTTATATGTTCTTGTAACTGCAAAAGTACTGATGAACAATGAAGCAAACCTACTATCTTTTCGCCTTTATAATAATTTTATTGTAGGGTAATATTAGTTCTCTATCATCATATATATATATATATGTTTGTTAATATGAAAATCATATTCTAAACAAAACCAATCCATAGTTATGAGTTTCATGTGTTTGATTATGAAAAAATCATGCCCAAATCAATATGACGTCTTTCTTGTTCCCAAATCAAATTCTAAATACTTTAGTTGGATATGAAATGCATTACATGTAATTTTTATGTGCTTAATAATGTCTTTTACGTCATGGATGTATGTGTCAATTCTCCCTCCTCATATATTTAGTTATTCAAAGATATCAATCATATCTTTTGATCATAATTTCCATTATAAATCGAACGGTTTGGACTTTTGAGCAATGCATTGGATTGCCTAAATTTCATCCATTGACCACGCTCCATAAGTGGAAGCAAATCATTCTATATCCTTCTGCACAATGGCAACTATTTTGTCATATCATGATGATATATACATTTGATATATAGGTCCGTCAATCACGTCTATTTTGCATATCTTTCATATACTGGGAAACCAAATTGTTGTTTAACCCCCCAAAGTATTTTTTCAGTACTTCAGTTGACAAAATTGGTAATTCTTTACCACCAACGGTGAGGAGTCTAATGCCTTTAAGTAAACCAAACACAAAATGAAAAAGAACAAACAGTACAAAACCGGCACCAACATGATCTCTTACCGATATATATATATATATATAGATTGTTTTTTGGGTTTCTCCTATATTTTTTGTTGCTTCTAACTATTCCATTATATTAAGTTTTTTTTCTTCTTCTTACCGTTGTGTATGTCTTTGTTCGAACTTGTACCTAACTGATGTTATGTGCTTAAAACATGGATGAGTTTATGTGTTCTGATTGTATATCATCTTATTTATCTAATTAGCAACTATGCTATTTCATCTCATAAATGAAAAAGGCAAAAAATGCATTAGAATCTTTATGTATCTAGATCCGACAAACTGTGACACACTATATATTGACTTGAGGGGATGAATATGCGTGTGGTCCATTTAGATTGAGATCAGACGCAACTGAGTGTATGAGGACCATTTCTTTATAGTTGTAGTTGCACTTATTATTCCCTATTTTTACAAACTTTAGGCATTTATTGTGTGTTGTATCAACAAACTTGCCTTCTATTTACTATTTATAGCTTTAGACGATATTTTCTTTCAAGTATTTTGTATGGCTAGCAATTTTTGAAAGTTATTTTACAATTTTATCAAAAATGAAGCATTTTGTTCTACAAATATAGCAATTCAACGTCACATTATTCGTGGACTTTGGTTTCACAATTTCCATATGGTTTCTGGTTTCTCTAGTAAGAGGAGGAAACAAATGCATGAGCTTGACGCACCATGACACTTTCAGCTACTTGAGAAAGATCAATGTCTGTGCTCTTTGGAACGGGAAAGTAGGAATGAAACCAAAGAGCTAGCATTAGACGCAGTCGAACATGAGTCCCCGTTTTTGAAGGGAATGAATACATCATCCTGATAGCTAGTTTCAATGGAATGATCACACCCTCACGTTGCAGCTTCTACATTGATATTAAGAACAGATATGATGAACCAATATATTTCAAATCAACAACTGAAACTAACATTACAAAGCAACGCACAAATCCAGAAGCGATAGAAGTATTAAAGAGACATTCTACATGCTCTATCCAATGCTTTAATTGCGTAATCTACAGTTATCTTCCAGTAACAGTTTTCAATCAAAAAGACAAAGGTTTACAAGACATAATCTGGTGTGTATATATGCCTGATTAAGCAGGAAAACTTGAGGTAAAACATCTCTAGGAAAAATCTATGTAACCTAGATAATCACAACACATTATACACACAGATATAAACACCTAAAGCTTAAAAGGCTTTATACAACCAAAGTGAATCATGAATTTATATTTTATATATATATACTAGAACACGAAAGACTTCATTTGGTCAACACATTCAACAAAACGCTACAAGCCTACAAAACATAAATGACGTCGTTCAGACTAGCCCCCACAACTCCAGCATACTTGAAACTTTGAATAAAACTTCATCTTATTTTGCAATTTGCCTTTTAACAACAATCAGAATGATTCTTGGACCAAAAAAAATAGATAATTATTTCTCGTTACTGTTAACAAAACTACTCATCATATTCCCCAAAATAGAAAAACATTGCAGATAAAATGGGGACAAATGTGCAAAAAAAGACAAATATGGCATATGATAAGAGCTGTGGTTTGATTACACCATGAGACCTTGAGGAGCAGCAGCAGCAGCAGCCTTAGGTTTAGGTTTGTCAACAACAATGGCTTGAGTGGTCAATACCATTCCTGCAACTGAAGCAGCGTTCTGAAGTGCACATCTCGTCACTTTAGCTGGGTCAATAACTCCAGCTTCCAACAGATTCTCATATGTATCAGTCATCGCATTGTATCCAAGCTCCCATTCACTTAACATAATCTTTTCGACAACTACTTCTCCTTCGATTCCGGCGTTCTGCGCAATAAGTGCAGCTGGAGCTACCAGTGCCTGTATCCAAACATAAACCCTCAAAGTTATAGTCACAATGAACCGAATAACCGAAGTTTATGTACTTAGGAATCTTACCTTCTGTACTATATCAGCTCCCAAACGTTCATCAGCATCCTCTAGTTTCTCCTTAATGGCGGGAATAGCAGTGGAGAGATGCACCAAAGTGGCACCACCACCTGGAACTATTCCTTCTTCAATAGCAGCAAAGGTTGCATTCTTTGCATCCTCGATACGAAGCTTACGGTCCTCAAGCTCAGTTTCAGTTGCTGCTCCGACTTTAATGACAGCAACACCTCCAGATAGCTTAGCAATTCTCTCAGCGAGCTTCTCTGAGTCGTATACAGAATCAGTCTCGAATAGTTCCTTCTTCAGCTGGGCAATCCGAGCTTGTAATTCGTCCTTGGAGGCTGCATCTGCAATAAGGGTTGTTGAATCTTTGCTAATTGTGACTTTTCGAGCAATACCCAGTTGATCTATGGTTGTGTTTTCAACAAGCAAGCCCATGTCAAGGGCTTGGTACTCAGCTCCTGAAGACCATAAAGAAAAGATAGAAAGTTCAGAGCAGAACAAAGAGAAGATAAAAATAAAACTAAACACAAGCAAAATACGCATATACCTGTCAAGATTGCAATATCTTGAAGCATAGCTTTCCTTCTTTCTCCAAATCCCGGAGCTTTGATGGCAACAACATTGAGGACTCCACGGAGCTTGTTCACGACGAGGGTAGCTAAGGCCTCACCAGTAACATCCTCTGCAATAATCAACAGTGGAGCTCGAAGCTGAGTGGTCTTCTCCAAAATAGGGATAATGTCTTTAATTGCAGTGATCTTCTGATCAGTGATCAAAACCCTAGCATTCTCAAACTCAACTAGTAGCTTCTCGGGGTTGGTAACAAACTGAGGTGAGACGTAACCTCTGTCAATCTGCAGTTCGAAGTAAAAGAAATCAAATTAGCCATTGGTAAATCAAACTAGAGTTGAAGAGTTTAGTAGAGACAATTTTATACCTCCATTCCTTCTTCAACTTCGACTGTGGTCTCAAAAGAGGATGAAGATTCAATAGACAAGACACCATCAGGTCCAACTTTGTCAATGGCATCAGCAATCATTGTTCCGATAAGGTCATCATTTCCAGCAGAGATGGAAGCCACAGCTGAAAAAACAAAGCAAATTGATTAGCAAAAGGAATCGAACGACATTGCTGCATTACAAGGAAGGTCATCAGGAAGTTAGTACCTTTGATGTCATCACGACCTTTCACAGGCCTAGCTTTTTTCTGAAGCTCTTCGATCAGACCTTGCACAGTCTTATCAATTCCCCTCTTGAGTGAAACAGGATTCGCACCAGAAGTGACACTCAACAATCCATGTTTGATTATTTCCCGAGCAAGGATAGACGCAGTGGTTGTCCCATCACCAGCTGAGTCATTAGTCTTACTTGCAACCTGCCACATAAAAACACCAAATTAAACCACACCGGATAAATAGCACTAACAGAAACAATAACAAAGCTAAGGCTATCTCTCTCTCTCACACGAACCTCTCGAATAAGCGCTGCACCAGCATTTTCCATGGCATCAGGTAACTCAATAGCCCTAGCAATGGTGACTCCATCATTCACCACTTTGGGACTTCCAAATTCATCCAACACAACATTTCTCCCTTCATTAAAGCAAATGAAAAGACCAAGATAAGGACAATTTGTTTAGACACATTCAGATTGTGAAGTCATAAGGAGCTAGTAATAATACCTCTAGGTCCAAGAGTGAGACCAACAACATCAGCAAGCTTATCAATACCAGCTTGAAGAGCAGCTCTAGAACTCTGGTCAAAAGCTATTTCCTTAACATTTGCTCTAACGCTGAAACGTCTGTTTGATTTCCTATTATAGCTTACTCTTTGACCTTGCTGCTGATTCCCACCTCTCAACTTACTCTGTACGCACAAAAAATTGAATAAAACAGATGGAAGGCTATACAAATAAACAATTGAATTTTACCATTTTGCCACTAACCCAGAAACCAAATAAACAAAAGGCTATACAAATAATACAAAGTAAAGTTCAAATCCAATCAAAACAAGTAATAGAAGATAATTCATTTTCTTCTCCAGTAAGTAGCTAATGAAGTTTAAAGAAAAAGGAAAAAACTTTGTACCTGACGGGAAGAACAGAGGACAGAGGCAGAAGAAATAGCGTTTGCAGACGCCATTTTCAGATTTTTGAGGAACGTTGTGGATTGGTGTGGATAAGGAAATGGTTAAACTGTGAGAGGGTTAGGGTTTAGATAAAGAGCTGAGAATAGCTGAAGAAAAGGATCCAGAAGATTCTTTGTGTTTCGTAAAGAGAGAACCGTTGATTTAAAAAAGGCTTTTCACCTACTTATCTTTTTATTGGGCTTTTAATTATTACCCAAAGCCCAAAATAGTAAAGTAGGAATTTGTAGGCCATTGTTATTGATGAAGTATGAATCGTTTTTTAAGCTTAAGTTCATCTCTCTCGCCGTTCGCAATGTTGGGTGGAATATTCTTTTTAATTATAAGATTCTGTTTTCTTATAACATGTATTAACTACATTCGCTAAAATCCCTTTTATTCTATGTAAAATTGTAAATAACAAATAGTAAAAATAAATTCTTAAACAAAAAAAGACAAACAGAGTTAAGAAATAGTTAATGGATGTTTATTCCTATATTATTAATAGATGTGAGGCAGAAAAAATTACAAGTAGTTTAAACCATTTTAATATATTTAGGGTTAATCGCACTAAAAGTTAGTGTTGAAAAAAAAATTAGTTGGGCAATTTTGACAATTAACAACTATATTTAAGTATAACCAATCCGACGACCATCCCAGATTAACAAAAAATATATAGTTTGTATTTAACATTGACTTCATTTCCTAATATTTTGTATATCCCTTAACATTTAGTAATTATGTTTGGAAACAACATATATGTACATAATATTAATATTCTATTTATACCTATACAATTATTATTTTAATTAAAAAAAAATATTTACTCCGTCGATACTATAGGCTAAAAATCAATGTTCAAATCTACCTAAGTTTTAAATCACAGTGTCTATTCACGAGAAAATAATTACCAACAACGAAAAAGACCTAAATAATTTATATATTAAACTATCAGTTAACACCAACATGACTTGTCAATAGTTACAATGCTTTTTAACTACTTTATCATGCACACCCGAACACATCTTAATTTGTGTGTTAAAATTTCACAGTAATGAACAATGTTTTCAATTTCAGAAGATGAAAGATACTGAAAACACATATATAAATTAAATCAATTACTCTACTAAGAATTACATTCTTCTCTAACATCCAAACAAAATTTATTGTTTGAGTAATACACACAAAAAAACACAAAGTTATAATTTTAAAAATATTGCATACGAGCGCAAGACGGATTATCAAATCCAGTAATTATTTTAACTGGAGGTTTGATATGAAAACAAAAAAAAGTTTGATAGCTATCGACCTATCGTTAATCCGTATGATTTATTTCTAATTTTTTACTTCAAAAAAAAACAATTTAATTTTTTTTTAAATGAAATTAGCTTGCTGTAAGTATTAAATACCCTACGTTAAATTAGTCTTCCATGAATGAAATCTATCAGTTATGGGGGTCGCGTCTCCCAAAAGCAAAATTGGGAAATGAAATAATCTGACAAAAGTGGCAGTATCAACTCTGAAGCGTCAATCACATAAATAGTTTGGCATTTGATTTGATTTGATTTGATTTGAGTGAAAGGACAAAAAAAAAACACTTATTAATATCAAAAAAACATGTTACGTAACACAAATTTACAAACAGAGAGATTCAAATGTATTCTTCAATAAGCAATGACGTCAAAAAATGCAGCTTATCAGATGAAGAGATAGTCCTAGTACTCATGTTTATGTACTATAAAACATGAGTAAACTGAGAATGTAACAGTGGTCCGATGAAAAAAGAGATTCATCTAATATAATTACACATTCCAAAATCTATCCAATTATTATTTTTTATTTTTTATTTTTTTAACACTTTTTCTTCTGATAGAAACCTAGCCTAGTTATTTAGTTATTTCTAAGTCGTTATGATTGAAAATAAAGAGTTAAGTGGACTACCAGAGCAAATAGTTAGGTTAATCAACCAGAACTACCAACCACATAATGGTGGAGTTGCTTTAAATTTTAGTTTTAAATTTTAAATGCAAAAACGTAACTTGGTTTGTTGTTTGCATATGCGTCTATAATATTCTAAAATATATCTGGTATAAAAAGTTAAAGTTTATGCTATAGCTTATATTAGTATTATACATATATACTTGATACGAAAAGTTTGGATTTCTTAGGCTCTAAACGAATAATATCGACACAAAAATTCAATTAAAATACATAAGTTTTGGTTAAAAAAATAATAATAATTAACCATAATCATAGTTAAAAACTGACTAGTATGTGTAGATTTATGAATTTACACCTAATATATTCATTTTGGATATTGATGTGGGTTATTAGATGGAAAAAAGACTAAAGATAATATTTGGAATAAAACGACAAAATAGAATAGATGATTAATAAGTAAGAAGTAAGACTGACAAAACCCAACTTATTACGTTAAGAAACAAACCATTAGAGAGTTCACAACTTTACTCAATCATTATTCTCTTTCTTTCCCACCGTCGGTTCACATACATTTTTAACTCATCGTACCGGAGCTCCGACGAGTTTTCTGGCCATCTTCCGACCAGTATGTTTTTCATTATGTCTCCTGAGATCTGTCTCGTCTCTATCACTCCCACTTACTTTTTCATTTTGGTTTCTCCTCGCCAAGAATATATAGATAGTATTTGTTTTGGTTATAGTACTTGTAGTTTCAAATTGAAATCTTGATGATTATGATCTGTATAACCACATCTGAATCCGAGTATTGTTATCTTCTCATACTTTTTTTTTGTTCTTATATACTCTTCCTTTTTTGTTGTTCTTGAAGGTTTTAGGGTTTTTTTCTTTTCTTAATGAGTGTTTTTTATGTGACAAGTATTATTTTCTGGTTGTTCTACTTCGTCTATCTTTCATTTCTTGTTTTTATCTTTTTTGTTAGTTTTGCTTGCACCTGAAAATTAATTAAGATCGTTCGGTGGTTTCCTTATTTTTTTATTAATTGGTTAATATATTAATCAATGCATATATTATGTAGCTGAAAGGTCCATGCCACATGAATCATGTTAGTAAGAATTTCATTATTTGATGATTTCATTAATATGACTAACATTCATAGATTCCTATGACCTTCAAACAAATCTCTTCCAATTTATAGATGTTTTATTAATTGTGCTATATGGAACTAATACATGTTTGTTGTTATCACAGAATAGCAAAGATATAAAAAGATGGATATGATCATAAAACCAGAGTTGCATGTAGCACAGCAAGGCCGGAGAGATAAGTTTAGAGTTGAGCAGACAATTGATTTTCCCAACACGTGGGATCATCATCATCATCATCATCAGCATCATCAGAACATCAGAATCCCAAACAGTCTTGGCTTGTTTGGTGCTTTACAAAACCAGATATGTGTACCGGCTCATACCGATGCATATCAAGATTGTACCACAAGCTTCATGCACAACCCACAAGGCTCTAGTAATTGTAGAAGCATTGATTTGTCACAACCAAGTTCCGTGTATGATCTGGCTGGTATTATTAGGCCAAGCAATATTGTTGGAGATGTGTTCTCAAACCATTTCAATTCTCGAAACCAAACACTAGAACGTCCTCTTTATGGTGGCCAAGACACTAATATTCCTCAGTCTATCATGACATCAAGGAGTGAAGTTTCTTGTCCAAAGGGTTTTGTAACCGTTCTTGGCCAAAACGATCTTCAAAATGTAGTCACAGTGGCTTGTTCAGGTTCAGGTAATGAGACTTCAAAGATAAGTTATGATCAAAGTTCTTCGTCTGGAAGTTACAGAGGAGAACTTGTTCGTCTCCCAAATTTTCGGAATCAATCAGTTGCGCATAATGCAAGCCAATGGAACCACGGATCATCGAGTTATGAAAAACCGCTGAATTATACAGCCACTTCTCATACTAATACAAAAGGCTTTTCGCTATCACTTTCTGCTGGTGACAATGGACATGAGGCTGTTCAGTCTACGGTTGATTGCCCTAGACATTTTGGTCCGCTCGGGCCTTTCACAGGATATGCATCTATTCTAAGGAACACAAGGTTCTTGGAGCCAGCTCAAAAGATGTTAGAAGAGCTCTGTATATCTTATGGATCAAATAATATTAGTGGGAGTGAACCTACTTCCATTGATAATGATGACTCGGAGGAGATGTTATCTTCAACAAATCGCCTAGTTGATGGGTTTAGTAGTTCTTCTGAGCCATTAGAGCCCAAGAATAGACTAAAGAGAGCAAAACTTCTCTTTTTGCTAGAAGAGGTTTGTGAAACTATATTCTTATTTAGTTTTTGCTTATAATGCATATAAAGATTCATTATGAACTAACTCGCTTGTTGTTTTTAACTTATGACATTGAAAAGGTTTCCAAGAGGTACAAGTTATACAATCACCAGTTGCAAAAAGTTGTATCCTCCTTTCATTCAGTGGCTGGTCTAAGCACCGTGACACCGTATATCTCTTTGGCTCTTAAACTAATTTCAAGAAGTTTCAAGGCCCTTAGAACCGCAATATCTGAGCAGCTGAAGTATGTATCAACTCAACAATACTCATCAAGCAGTGACAACAACAGAATCCAAAAGCAACAAGGATTTTTGATTGAAACTCAACAACATAATATATGGAGGCCTCAAAGGGGATTGCCTGAACCTGCAGTGACTGTTCTTAGAACATGGCTCTTTGACCATTTTCTTCATCCGTTAAGTCTCATAATGGTTTTGATGATGTGGTTTTGAGTTGATTTGATGTGATGTGATTTGATTTAATTTGGTTTGATATATTTTTTTCTATTGATGTTTTGATATGACTTCTAACATCCTTTATTGATAATACTGTTATTAGGTACCCCACTGATTCTGATAAGCAGATTCTAGCCACTCAAACAGGTCTCTCTCGTAACCAAGTAAGCTCTCAATTATGTAATTCTTAGTTTGGTGAACTTTAAAATATGCTTGTCTTTTGAATTATTGCTCTTGGTCAGTTTTGTTTTCATCTATTTGATATAAAGCATATAGAAGACAAGTGCGACAATAAACTTAAGTTTTGAGAATTTCTTACTACATATAAAACACTAATCTTATCTATTAAAGTATAGCATATAGAAGACAAGCGCCCGTGAAAAAAAAAAAACTGAAACGGTTCAACGAGTGAATAGAAGATTAACTTTTTGCCAACATTTTCACAACGAACAAAGGAAAATTCTTAGTTGACTTTGGCTCATTTTAGGTTTGGCTTTTGACTTGGTTTAGTATATTTTTTTTTTTCAGGTATCAAATTGGTTCATAAACGCTCGTGTGCGAATATGGAAACCAATGGTGGAGGAAGTACACATGCTTGAGACCAAAACCATTAAAAAAGCGGATACTAATTACAACATGGAGCCATCATCAAATAGGTCGAATATTGTTAGTAGTTCGAGCCATGAACAGACGTTAATGGACCTCCCCAGGACAAAACGGTCGAGGTTAGAGTCCATGTGTGACAGTGACATGGATAGGATAAGGCTCGGGAACGTGTCACTTACATTAGGGCTTAGGCATGGTGTGGACAATGTAATCCATCAGCAGACGCATGACCATCAGTTTGGAACTGGAGCCTGGGGGCCAAATGTTTCATGACTTTGTGAGTTGAAACTCGTTTTCTTTTGTTACCTGTGTTTAGGTCCATAGTGAGCAACATATGGGCAAACCAAAGTTGTCTTGTAATGGTATTTTTTTAATCTAGGGCGACTAAGTGTCTGATTAGTTATCTCCCTTTATAATACTAATAACTCTCGGTGATCTCGATATAACCAAATCGCTTCAATGTTCAGTTCATCTTGATAAGTGAGAACCAAGAAAACTTCATGTTACGTCTTTACAGTTAACGATGATAGAATATTAATAGCTGTTGACCAAAAAAAGGAATATTAATAGCTAGCCTAAAGTATCTTAAAATAGTGTAAAAATAATATTAGTTACATAGCACATTTTTGTTACCACTAGACAGACTTTGCATACTTACTTTAATTGTGAAATTCAAAAACTATTATACTTAGGCGTCAAAAACTGATTACATAATTTTAAGAGCTGATGATCATATTAACAATACAATTGTCTTGATTACTAATTTATTGCGTCAGATTATTAACTTTGTTGTGTTTTTTTACCAAATCCTGATTACACCATTTCTAAACAAAACTCATGATTGTACGATTAACCATTTTTGTTTTTGATAAAACGATTTAACAATTTTTGCGTTAAATTTAAACGTATGATTTCAACACCATGATTGCAAAATCTTGGTTTTGCGATTTTAAAGGGAAAATATCGATTTCAGTTTTGATTGAACACAAATATTTAGGCCTTGAATGTTTGCAGTTCTTAGATTTGTTTTTGAAAAATTCATAAATTAGCTATTCAATATGTTTTCTGAAGTAGTTTCCCTAGAAAATACAAAATAGGGAAACAAAAGAGAATCTAAAAACCACTTCACATGAGTTTTTCAAAATTTCTCTTTTTTTTTTCTTTTCTAACAGCCACTTTTTCTATAAAAAATTTGTTTAACGAGATTTTGTTTTCTTTTCCATTTCTTTTCTATCTTTATTTGAAATACAGAATCTAAAAACTGTAAGTGTAAACTAAAATTCAAAAAATTTAAACCCAAAACTATCACCCAAACCCCATGTTAAAAACATAAATATTCATGGCCTTGTTAAAGGCTTACAGCGTTAAATGCATGTAGACACATAACTACTGACAAAAATACTGAGACAAATATGTAAGAATTTCACTTAATGATTTATATTATGAAATTTGTCCCAAAATCATGTAGATTTGATTGAACCCAACAACGAATACTAATTTTTGGTCCCAACTTGGGGGTATTGTCATAATTAACAAATTAACAAGATAATTGGTTTTTTGAAAATCGTATGTGAATCTATGGTTATATCAATATTATAAATAATAAAACGTATTCTACAAAATAAACCAATTATTTATCTATTTTCACAAAATACATGAAGTTTTAAAGTATCCACAAAAGTATATGAATTAATTTTTTTTTACTTCAAGTTAAATACACTAACTATTAAATTTTATTCAGGAAAAATTATAGAATTGAACGCAAATAATATCTATTAATTTATAAATATTTTTTAATTCGAAATACATTTAAAATGTTAGTTAAATTACAAAAGCATATTCTTAAAAAAGTTAAAAATAAATATTGAAATGGTAAAATATTTGTATATAAACAAGAAAATAAAAATGATAGAGTTCCTAATATTTTTAAAACATTCTAAAAATGATAAAAGTTTAAGTAAAATATTTATATATTTTATATCTTTCACATCAGATTTACACGTAACAGAATTACATAAAAATTATTATGTTATTATATTTCCACACAACACTCTCATCTAAATAATTTGGTAAATAATTTAATCGTACAGTTATATAAAAGATAATATTATTTCAAGATGCTATTGTTTTTCATTTTTGAAAAATGGTAACTATATAATTTAAAATTTATTATGAATCATAACCTTTATATTTTAGCTTTCAGAATTTCTAGAAATTTGAATAGTATTAAGAACTTTAGGGGGTTTATTCAATTATGATTTAGGTGGAGTTTTAATGACTATGATAAATTGAAAGTTTTGTTAAATCATGAATACTTGAACACATAAATATAATTTATTAAATATTTTTTCATAATATCAGAGATTTTAAGATATCAAGATAGAGTTTTGTTAACTTTGAAATAATTTTTGATATTTGTTTTATGTTATGATATTATGTTAGGCTTGAGTATAGACTGAATATACGAGATTTTCATAATACCCGGATTCGTCAAATATCCGTACTAGATAGAGATAGATAAATTATTTTTAAATTACAATATAAATAATTTAAAAACAAATCAGGAAATAAAAATTGATTAAAAATATCATTAAATAATTTAAATATATTTTAAAACATATTTACTTTGTAAATTTTAAAAATACAAAAAATTATGTAAATTTATTTTACTATATTTTAAATAATTTTATATCTATTAAATAATATATATTTAAATATTATATATATTTTTTAAATAAAAATATATCCGGATATCCAAAGTCTCAAAACAAAATATCCATATTCGGATCCGTGCTCCTAGAAAATCCTATTTTTTTACCGGATCAGAACAGATCTCAGATCCTAGAAATTTTATACATACCTAATAGTTGCTAATATATTTTACGAGTTTTGATGAAAAAATTGAAAATTATATTTCAAGATATCACGTCAACCTCTATTAGTTTAAAAAAGTTTTTACAAAAACAAAAAACATTAAACTCAATCAATCAATAACATCAGACTTTAATCTAATCATAAAGTCATTTAAATTTATTTAATTTGAATAACACATAATTTTAATTAACTTTTTTTAAATCTGTAATCTAATAAGTCATGATTTTTAATGATTGTAACTAAATATTTAAAACCATCAAAACAAATAACACAATACTTTAATAGATTTTTTTGAAAGTAAATATTGAATAACAGTTAATTGTTAAAGAATTTAAACTTTTTAAAAGTTATAGAACCAATAAACCCCCTTTATATGTTTTTTATTTTTATTAACTATAGGCCCCAAAATTTACAATTTTTTATGATTAGATTAGTTTAAAAAAATATTTGGGTGCTTAAAGAATTAATATGTTTTTGGATCTTTAAATATTTTAATTATAAAAATTATCTGATATTATTTTTTACCAACCAAATGCTTAATTGATAAAAAAAAAGTTTTGGTTTCAGTCTAGGGATGAATATTTCTTATTCATCTAGTTTTATTTAAACAATCAGAATTTGCCATCTAATAATATCAAAAAATAAAAAAATTATATTATTTAAATAATTATTTTAATTAAATTATCAGAAAATCAAAATTAAATTAATGGTGGGATCATTAATTATATTTTATATGTATTTTTTTAATTTTATTAGTTTTATTTATTTTAATATTATATTCCATAAAATAATAAACAAAATAACTAAAAATCAAGAAAACTAAATATAATAGTACTTGAATATCATGACTTGTTTTATATTTTCTTTTGGGTTCATTGAGTTGTATTTTTTAAAGAATATTTTTTTACATTTCAGCAAGTCGTGTTGTCATTTTTCTTAGGTTCGATGAGTTTTACTTATTAGCATATATTTTTATATTTTGATAATTAGTTTTGTTGTTTCTGTTGGGTTCTCTGAACTGTATGTGATATATACTTTTATATTTTGACTACTCATTTTGTTGTGTAGGGTATATATTTTGTAATGAATTTTAACTTTCATAATTTTATTTTGTTTATTTATTTCAAAGAATATAATATTAAAATTAAAAACTAATAAACTAAACAGAGATATGTTAAATAATTAATAGTTCCACCTTTAATTTAGTTTTGAGCTTTAATGATCTTATTTATTATTTTATTTAAAATTATTAATTGTTTTATTTTGAAAATATTAAATGACAAATTCTGATTTGTTAAATAAAAGGGGATGAATAAAAGATATGCATCCCTAGGAGTGAAGTTCTTGATAAAATATAAGATTTGTGTATTATAAGGGTATAAAAATTAATTCATGTATTTTGTGTCCAAATTATAAGTTAATATATTTTTGTGGAAATAGATAAATAATTAATTTATTTTTGTGAAATTTCTAATTAATAAACATATAAACTTATAACATATAAAAATATTTATGTGAAATATGCAATAGTGTTGTTTACTTATTAGTAAATTTGCATTTTGTTGTGTTGATATATAAAATTTAGGAAAATACTCTTTTATATATTTGCAAATTTGAAAATATCCTTTCTATTTAATAAATAAAATTACTCTTTTTGAAAAATTATGTTCTCTAAAATACTAAAACATATTTTATATTCTGATTGATTTTAACAATTCCAAAAACACCATGTCTTTTTCATACTTATAATTAAACTAATCAAAATTAAAATATGGCTTAAAACAACCCAAATGGTTTGAAAACATAAAAATATGTGGAATAACATGACTGTTATTTCCGTCAAATTACATAGATGTGTTATGATTATGGTCAAATTGATGGTATTGTCACTTTTTACAATTGTTGAACAATTCTCATATAATCGGCCAAAAACGCAGTATATTTTTTTTGTTGATTTTGAAGTTTAAAATAAAGTTGTAGGTATTAGATGTGTAAAGTATGAATGCCAAAATAAAATCCAAAATGTTGATTTAAAGTGAAAAGAATTGTATTATACTGTAATAAGTCAGCTTGATTTTGGTAGCAAAGCATGAATTAGAAAGTTTTCGAATAAAATAAAATTTTCAAAAAGGTCCAAATAAAAATTAGAAACAAAGTATATTTGAGTAGGTTTTCTTTGTTGCCAGAAAATCAAAACTTTTTTTTTTTCCAACTTCTCTCTCTCTTTCTTATTCTTGTGAAACTACGAAACCCTAAATTTCTTCTTCTTCTTCTTTGATTAGGATAAGGAAAACCCTAAATTGAACCTGTAATCGCAGTCTTTTCATATGAATACATCTCTATGTCGATGCGCTTTGTAGGGTTTTCAGAGATTCGACATTGATCCTTACGAGGAAGCGAAGGGGATTTGGAAAAGTTTCGATTTTGATTTGGTTTAAACGATGGCGAAAGGTACAGTCACTGGAGAATTTGTGGCTGTTTCACAGGTTCGTAGTGGGTGTAAAAGGGAATTGCAATTCGTTTTGAAATCTCAGTCCGAGATCTGTGGAGGTGAGTCTCTAGGTCGGACTCGAGGGAGTAAGAATTTGAATGGGGTCTCTAGGAGTAGTGATGTTAAGAAACCGAGTCGTAGGTCTGGTTTGAAAGTTGGGACGAAGAAGATTCGTCTTAGTAAAGATGAGGAAGTTGAAGAAGTTGTAATGTCTGATACTGCTTTACAAGAAGATGAAGGTAAGAGTGATGTTGTTGATGTTGATGAAACAAAGGGTTTGTTTAGTGGCTCTAAGGGACAAGGAGAGAATGTGGAGATTGAGAATGAGATTTGTAATGTGGTGATGAGTGAGGGGTTACATGATAAGGGTACACCGAATGTTCAAAAGGTTGCGAAAGAAAGTTCGAGTGTTATTGATAGAGAAATGGTTTTGGCATGTCCTGCGGATCTTAGTGTGTTGGAAAAAATGGTTTCCAGATCTTGCCAGGTTAAGTTGGGAAGAGGTTTGTTTAATGGAAAACCATGCAGAAGGTTGACTCGGTCCATGTCGAAGGTTAAGGGTATCAAATCTGAGGTTAATGATGAGGAAGACCATGTAATTCCAGAAGAGGACACTAAAGTTATCAAATCGGTGGTTAATGCTGAGGAAGATCATGTAATTCCAGAAGAGGAAGCTAAAGATATCATATCTGAATTTAATGCTGAGGAAGATCATGTAATTCCAGAAAAGGACGCTAAAGATATCATATCCAAGGTTAATGCTGAGGAAGATCATGTAATTCCAGAAAAGGACGCTAAAGATGTCATATCTGAGGTTAATGCTGAGGAAGATCATGTACATCTAGAAAAGGACGCTAAAGATAGTAAAGATAATTGTGTTGATGCATCTACTTCAGTAACATATGGGAGGGAAGAGGAGCTACATGAGCAATATAGTAGGGATCCTTGCCTTGGACGTACAAGTGGATCATCACAGATGAGTGGTACTTCTCGACATATTGATGATAAGACAATGAATGATGTAGTAGATAAGCCTTTGAGGAGATTCACTAGGTCATTGGTCAAACAGGAAAGCGGTTCAGACAATCCTAATTTGGAAAATAAAACCGAACCAGAAGACTTGGGCGAGGTAGAGGTGCATGTCAATGATTTTAAAACGGATGATGATTTACAAAGTCCTGCAGTTACAACTCACAACAAGCGTGGAAGGCCCAGGAAATTTTTAAGGAATTTCCCAGCAAAGCTGAAAGAAATTCTTGATTCTGGAATACTTGAGGGACTAACTGTGTACTATCTTCGAGGTGCAAAGGTATACGATGTTTTTTTCTATTTGTTTAAAATTTTTTTTATATCGCTGAATGCTGATGTATAAGTCACCATCTTCTCGCAGATGAGAGAGGCAGGGACTAGAGGGCTTAAAGGTGTAATAAAAGGATCAGGCGTTTTGTGCTTTTGTAGTGCCTGCAAAGGAGTTCAAGTTAGTAATATCTACTCCTCTTAAAGGTCTTGTACTTGGTCCTGCCAAATGCTAGTAGGTTGATGTAACTTCTTAAAAAAAATTCACAGGTGGTGAGCCCTGGCATATACGAGGTTCATGCTTCTAGCACAAACAAGCGCCCACCTGAATATATCTTACTAGATTCTGGATTCACACTTCGTGAAGTCATGAATGCATGCAAGGAAACTCCCTTGGCTATGCTAGAAGAAAAACTCCGTGGGGTAGTTGGACCAATTTTAAAGAAATCTAGCCTCTGTTTGAATTGCCAAGGTTACTGATTGGTTTGGTTTGTGCAATATTTTAAAGACGGTTTTACTTGTTTTCCCCCTCTTTTGATTAAGACTGGTTATTTCCATTTGATTGCAGGTCCAATGGTTGAGCCTTGTGATACAAATTCGTTAGTTTTATGCAAATCCTGTTTGGAGGAAAAGGAGCCAGAGCTTCACACCAGTCCATCTAAAGCAAATGATGCTCTTAAGGGGTATGGCTTATCTGTCTTTATATATTGCTACATTCTTTTATTTGCAGTTGAATCATATGGAAGTAAGATGAACATACAATTATCCTGTTCACTTAGTTTTCCATACTGGGTGGATGGTAAAGTGAAAAGCAGCAGATTTTATCCTGGAAAATGATTTTCTAATTATGCATTGTGGATTACGAGATGTATATTCCTTTATTATATGGTTGCTTTGATAGCATTCTGCAAATACAAACATGCATAACTTTATTTTTGGATATACCCAATACACAACCAAATATGTGGACCTAATTTAATTGATTGATTCTAAATCTGTTCCCAATTTTCAACAGTTCGTCTACGCCAAGTGTGGCCCCAAAAACTATCCTCAGTAGGTCAAAACTCAGTCCTCGCCAATGCAACAGGCGAGAACAAGCAACCGGAAAGTGAGTATACCTGTATATTGTTGCATTTTGTGTTTTTGCTGCCTCTCATCTTATAATTAGTTCACAATTTGCCATTTATCATTCTGGAAAATGATTATGAGAATCTAATATTGGAAACGTGCCATATACTCTTTAGTTATGCGGTGTCATAAGCAGACAGAATTCTGTTAGGAATAAGATGCATAACTTTCTTTTAGGCTTGCATATATATATATATATATCAAGGTTATTGGCTAAGCTAAATGTATCTTGGCGTTCTACAGGTCACCTGAGCCAGATGTGGTTCCAGGAACTATTCTGAGTGAGTCAAAATCCAGCTTAATCAAAAGCAACAGCCAAGGGAAACTAACCAGAAAGTGAGTGTTGTTATAAATGTGACAGCATTTATCTGATGTATCTATGGTTTAGTGCTAGATTGTTGCATTTCCTTGCCATCTGTCTACTTATATTAGTTCTCAGTCAATATTTTGTCTTTTTGAAAGGGATGTGCGCCTGCACAAACTTGTTTTTGAGGATGATGTACTGCCAGATGGGGCTGAAGTGGGCTATTTTGTTGCTGGAAAGGTTAGATCTGCATGGAATTTATTTCTTCAGTCCGTTTTTGTGTCTTTGTTGTCTCCAACCATTTTGGTCATTGTGCAGAAATTGCTTGTCGGCTATAAGAAAGGATTTGGGATACATTGTTCTTGTTGCAATAAAGTGGTAAGCTCTCTTTAAAGTCGAATTAGCTTTCATGGCATTAAGTATGTAGGGCTCTGAATCAGCCTTTACAATATTTGTGGGACCAGGTCAGTCCTTCATCGTTTGAGGCACATGCTGGCTGTGCAAGTCGCCGGAAGCCGTAAGTTCCTTACATCTAATTCCAATTTTCCATATATATTCTCTAGTAGTAATGGGTCTGTCCGCACCTCTTCTACTGCTTCTTGTTTTTTTCCCATTGATCTATAGTAGCTCGTATAATAGTTTACTGAAATACAAGGGACTGAGGATTTCTCCATGGAAACCTGAAAACCAGAACCAGAACCATTCTTCCTTCTCTCTGCATGTACTGTACAGACAAAGAGCACAAACACCATTACCCATAGTTACAATAAAATATAAATACATAAAACTTGGATAATTAGTAGTAAAAGCCATGGATCCTTAAGCTCATTAATTGTGTGATTCGCAGAGAAATTGTTGAAACAACTAGTTCATCTTCTGTTGATGATCAGGTTTCAGCACATATACACAACCAATGGGGTTTCGCTTCATGAACTATCAGTAGCACTATCAAAGGACCAGAGGTTTTCCATACAAGAAAATGATGATCTTTGCACTATCTGTAAGGATGGGGGTGACCTCTTGTGTTGTGATACCTGTCCAAGATCATATCATAAAGGTTTAGTATTTGCTACTTTCCACGTTTCTTTTTTTGGGATTCTTCTATTGCTACTTAAAAAAAAAAATTGGAGCATCAAATTGATGGAGCTTACCTGTCGGATTTGTTTTTTTCTAGTATGTGCTTCTCTACCAAGTCTTCCGATTGAGAGGTGGTCCTGCAAATATTGTGTGAATATGGTTGAGAGAGAGAAGTTCGTGGACAGAAATCTCAATGCCATTGCAGCTGGGAGAGTTGAGGGAGTTGATGCAATTGCTGAGATAACCAAAAGATGCATTCGAATTGTCAGCTCCTTTGAGACCGAGCTCCCAAGTGTATGCGTGTTATGCAGGTGAATATTCAGCCTTCCAATTATTTCAAATATCCTGATGGTTTGCTTTTTAGTGTCTCATTATTGCATTACCTAATATCCTATATCAACCTTATAAAGAAATTATTATATTGTAGTTTAACGAGGTCTTATTAGGCTAGTGTTTTTTTTTAATATTAGTTTCATGTTTCTAATTAATATTTGCTTTTTTCCTAACTAAAGGAACTTGAATATGTTTGGTTCAGAAGATGAATATATACATTGGCTGCTTATCTCCTCATTAAAATCATTTCCTTCTGAACTTGACCTTTACTTAATATTCTTTGCTGTTGCAGAGGTCACAGTTTTTGCAGGTTGGGCTTTAATTCTCGCACTGTGATAATCTGTGATCAGGTATCTTGTTGGTCATTGCTGTCTAGGGACCCTTACCTCTTAAATCTGTGTATGGTTTTCACCATTTTTCGGTTTCATTGTTTTCTCTTCAGTGTGAAAAGGAATTCCATGTTGGCTGTTTGAAAGACCATAACATTGCTGATCTCCAGGTTCTTTTCTTTCCTCTATAACATCTCTGGGGCGAAAAGTCCGTATCCATCTCTTCTCACCCTTGTTTATGTCTTAACAGGAGCTACCTGAAGAAAAATGGTTCTGTTCCCAAGGTTGCGAAAAGATCAACACTTCACTGGGAAATCTGATAGTTCACGGAGAAGAGAAGCTTAGTAATAACATTCTGAATTTTATAAGGAAGAAGCAAAAACCTAATGAAGAAAGCTCTCCAGATGATAACACAACTCCTGACATAAGATGGAGGGTCCTTAGTGGGAAGTTAGCTACTTCGGATGATACAAAATCATTGCTCGCAAAGGCAGTTTCCATTCTTCATGTAATTCAACACCGCATTTCATATTCTTCTGTCCTTGTACTGTTTGTCCCTTGTGTTCTTTATGAAGGTTTAACTCTGTTTGTCCCGTATAACCTTGGTGTGCTATAGGAGCGGTTTGATCCAATCAGTGAATCTGGGACCAGGGGAGATCTCATACCAGCCATGGTGTACGGGTAAGCAAAAAGTGTATCTGCAATCAGTCTAGTGGATTATTCATAGTGTTCATGAAACAAATTGGCTGCTGAATAAATTTGTATGTGTGGAACAGGAGGCAATCAAAGGGGCAAGATTTCAGTGGCATGTACTGCACCATGTTGGCTGTAGAGTAGGACTCTTCCTCTCCCCACTCTACTCTACTCTACTCTTTGTGGCGCATGTTTCATATTTTTCATGTGGTTTTCTTTCTTGCTTGTGCAGTGAAGTGATTGTTTCAGTGGGAGTCTTTAGGGTTTTCGGGCAGGAACTTGCAGAACTTCCGCTGGTTGCTACCAGCAAAGATAGTCAAGGGAAGGTTAGTTATGATCCGTAGCCTTACTTCTATCTCTCTTTGCCCATCCCTATAGAATGGTCAAGACTTTCAGTCCCATCCAGACAGAGATACATCCACACAAACATGTTTGTCTTTTTTTTTTTCAAATGACTAAAGAACAGACCAGTATGTTATTTTACCTATATCCCATACATAATGATATTACAACTTGTGCTTATGATTGTTTTATTTGTTTGGAAGAGTGAGAATTTATGCTCTTATTATATTACTGTAGGGTTACTTCCAATGCCTGTTTGCTTGCATCCAGAGGCTTCTAGGGTTCCTAAACGTGAAACACATCGTGTTACCAGCAGCAGATGAAGCTAAATCCATATGGACCGACAAATTTGGTTTCACCACAATGACCGAAGAAGAGGTATAAAGCTAATCTTATAACTCAAAATGAATCTCATATCTAATACAGACTATGTTTTGTTGGTGTGTTATTAGGTGAAAGAATACAGAAAAGACTACTCGGTAATGATCTTTCACGGAACATCTATGTTGAGAAAGGCTGTGCCTGAACCAAGAGCCATGAGTAAACCTGAGGACAACAATATGGAGGAGTAAAGCAGAAGGTTGTCTTTCTTTCTTTGGTTTTGGAAGTAAGGTGAAACGATTTGATGCTTAGTTTTATTCTTAAGTTTAATCTAATTTCGGGTAATAGCCATATTCATGTATAGGTTTTTTGCCCAAATGTGTTTTTTTCTTTACCTATAAAATGAGAGAGAGAGAGAGAGACACAAAAGGGTAAAGAGCATTTGGTTTTGGTTTAGAGTAGTAGAGAGGGAAGTATATGTCTTAAAACAATGGGGCATTATTTTGGGTTACTTATTATTTATTAAGCTAATTTTTTGTATTATAGTGCCCAAAATGAAAGTTGCGTTTCTAAATTTCTTTTTAGTTTACACACAATCCTTACTCGGCAAATTGAGTGCCAAACCAATTCATGGTCTAAAACGAATTTAATGGGTTTGAAAATTTTGTATCAGCTAATGTAAAACTGATCTGAATTACAGTATCTCAATAATAAACACATATTTAAATATTCCATATAGTAGGTCATAATTTTCATCCAATACACTGAACCAAAATCGAAATCGAATCAAATTTGGTCCAATATCTGATAAATCCAAAACACGAAATATTTGAACAAATAAAACAGAATGATCATGCCTGTAATAGAAGGCTAATTATTTAGCCAAGAAAAATAGGATAATTATAGTGTGTATGAGAATTAGATTCATTGAACCGGAATATTCCAGAGATTTGGTTTAATTAAATTGAACCGTAATAAAAAAAAATTAGGGCTCCACTAAGCGGGAAGAAGCGCTTCTAAACAATTTCAAACTGAAAAAAAGAAAGAACCGTTGATAAAATGCCCTTCCATGTTCTCATAATTACACATCTACCACAATCCTTTTTTATACCCTTTTTCGCTTTTCCTCTTCTCTTCATCTCTCTCCCAAAGTTTTACATTTTCATTTCCGATCGCGATTACTTCTTCTCAAGGTTCGCCATTTTCGATTTTCTTGTTTCTCTTTGTTTTTATTTTAGAATTTATATTACTAACAGATTTCCTTCATTTTCAGTTTCCATAGACGATTTTTTAATTTCTTTATTGTTTATTTAAAAAGATGGGTCAGATCCAGTACTCCGATAAATATTTCGATGATACTTTTGAATACAGGTTCTTCTTATTTTTTTATTTTTTTTAAAAAACTTCTCCAATTTCAGTTTTAGTTTGTGAAATTTATCTAATCGTGTGTTTTTTTTTTTTGCTCAGGCATGTTGTTCTTCCTCCTGAAGTTGCTAAGCTTTTACCAAAGAATCGTATTCTCTCTGAAGTAAGTTTTTTTTTTTGTTTTTTAAATTCAGAACTGTGATCGATGGCATTGAAATTGTGGTTTTGATTTAAATCATGAAATTGAAGTTTTGATTAATCGAATTAAATAGTTTCTGCTTATGATTTTGAAATTTTGCTCTCTGATTCGATTTCATTTTTTATTTTTTTTTATATAGAGTTTTATGTGTATATTTTGTAAATACTGATAGAGATTTTTTAAAGACATTTACTTTTTTGGGTGTGTATATGTCACAATAGCTTCTTCTCAGTAAACAGTTGTATTGATTTACGATTATGGTATTCTCAGGGCGAGTGGCGTGCCATTGGAGTGCAACAAAGCCGTGGATGGGTTCATTATGCAATTCATCGTCCTGAGCCACACATAATGCTCTTCAGGAGACCACTTAACTACCAGCAAGAGAATCAACCTCAAAATGGGATTGCTAAGTAGAAATTATTATGCTAAAATTTCTTCATAAATATCAGTTTATGTCTCTCATAAACACTCTGATACATTCCCTTTTTTTATGTTATCTAAGACTGAGCTCTTTGCTAGACCTTGTTTTTGAACAAACTACAGTGAGCTCTCTTGCATTTTGCTTTTGTTTTTACTCTTTTTTAACTCTTTTGTGGTTTTGAGTTTTTTTTCTAGTAATAGAACTTGTTTGGATGCTATAGAACCAGTAAAACCAAAAGAAAAGTGGACTAGTTAGTTTTTACCAAACCCATTTCGAATGTCAAATTGTATACTTTTACAAACCTGCGACCACTTTAGTGTTTTGTGCTACAGTAGTCTTATGCCGAGTGTGTATATCACCAAATCTACATTCTGAATAAGTGTATATCACATTGTTCTGGAAAAAAAAAGAAAAAGATGATAAGTAGTAGTATAAATTTGTTTTGAGAAAATTATCTAAACGTAATTTATTTGACCAAACATAATTAAAAAAAGAAACTATTAAACACTAATAAAGCATAAAGAATTAAATTTTAACAATAGAGTTAGGAATATGCAAGAGTTTTTGGAATACGTAAAACCAAGTACAACTCTTTGATCATTTGAAAATAATAATAATAGTAATGTAATTTATAAACCAAAATTTGAGCCAGTTAAATCCTATGTAGTTTACTGTTTAAACCTAATATCATTACACAAAAAAAAAGAAAAACAATGTTGGGTTTTTAACCAAACACGGGCCCGTTTTAGGTTGGAGCAATCCAACAAGTTCTTAGATTTATTAGAACTAAACCAAACCAATTTTAATTTGGTTCAACGATACCGGTTAATCGACTCCGTCGTCCCACCAATATAATTTCAAACTTCAAAACAAAGTCAATGAAAGACCCATTGATTTCCTCATAATTACAATTCTATCCCCCACTATTTAATTACCACCTTTCACTTTCTTCCCAAAAATCTGAAACAAATCGATTTATGAAATTTTCATTTCTCTTTTCCCATTTCCATTGTTAGGGTTTACAGCAACGACAAAGATGGGACAGATCCAGTACTCTGAGAAATACTTCGATGATACTTTCGAATACAGGTAAGCTTTTCAATTTCGCTTCTTCTTCTTCTTCCTCCAAATTTACTCTCAATTTTGTAAAAAAAAAAAACAAATCTAAGCGTAATCGATCGGGTTATACAGACACGTCGTTCTTCCTCCTGAAGTCTCTAAGCTTCTCCCAAAGAATCGTCTTCTCTCCGAAGTAAGCTTTCTTCTCATTGTTATCCGATTCCTAAATCATATCCTTGAATCATCGAAACGCTTGCGAAATTTTCAAAAAAGAAAATAAAATCGAAAGAGATAGTTTCAGTTTTAGGATTTGAATCTTCGCTCTGAATCTGAATCTGAATCTGAATCACGAATTTTTACTCTTTATCTTAGAACTAGTTTGTTGATTTTCACCATTTTTTCTGGAAAATCCAGAGAATTGTGTTGTTTGTTTATAAATTTAGAAATTGGGATTTGATTAAGGTTTATTATATAGTCAGTAATGAAGATATTTTTGAAAATTTAAACATTCTCTATTCAATGTAGTATCTGAATTGAATATTTTTGATTGATTTGTGATGAATGATGATACATTGTTTGGATTGTATAGAACGAATGGCGCGCCATTGGAGTTCAGCAAAGCCGAGGATGGGTACATTACGCGATTCATCGACCTGAGCCGCATATAATGCTCTTTAGGAGGCCTTTGAACTATCAGCAGCAGCAGCAGAATCAAGCTCAAAACGTTCTTGTTAAGTGAATCTTCTTCGCCTGGCTCGTTACAGTAAGAGGTATGCGCGAACCTGTTTATGTTTTCTTATAATGGATGATGATCTTTGTGGTTATGTATGATGGATGATCTTTGTTCGTTGAAATGTGATAACTTTTTATGTTATGTAAGTTTGGTTTCTGCAGGATTATAATTTGGTAGGCTTTTATGGATTTGTGGTTGTGTAGTAGATTTGAGATATTTTGATATATGGGTAATTGGATATAAGTCATGTGAAAACAGTATGACCCATGTTTCAAGTGTACAATGAACCCAAATAAAAAGAAAAAAAGTAGTTGCTATTGAATCAAACACACACACACACTAATGTTGTTAAATCTGAATAAAAATGGCCTCGTTTTAAAATACAGAATAGGTTTTTTTTTTGTGTGTATATAGTGGTTTTACTTTTTCTATAGTTAGATACTTGATAATACACGCTGAATGATATCATTTATGATTGTAAATTTGTAATATGTTTTAAAATTAATCTTTTTATTAATAGTTTTGAGTAAGTTATACCTTTTTTTAATTCGAAATATAGCAGCTGTGGAAAAATATAGTTTTTACTTATGTGGACGTTGTGATGTTGTAATTGTTTTTACAAATATAGATTCAAGTGTAGATGAGAGGTGAAATAATATAGTTAATATAATATAATTGAATATCAAATCTTATTTATTCAATTTGATTGTTTATCAAATTTTGAAAATTACGAAATTATACTTACTTTTTGAAAACTTATTAAATTGTAAAACTTTTCATTTGAAGTTTTATCCTAAATGAATTTAGTTAAAATGTGCTTTAAATGACATTTTGACAATGGTATTTGATGTAATATAATCAACAATTGTAAGGTTATTTAGAAATGTTCTTTCCAACTAATTTATTTGGGAATTTTAAAAACAAGACTGAGTTCGAAATGAACGGGAGAATTATTATTTTTTCCAATATAAAGATATGATCTGCTAGCCAACCAAAAACTCAAGCTTCTTTGCAAAATAATTTTAGTTACAAAATCGTAAATAAGTGAATTTATTTTCGTTGCTGTTTGATGAAAATTGCCTTCTCATTTGCTCATAGTCATTAACTCATTAAATAATATCACTCTTTTCGACTGTTTACTTATTTTTTTCAGTAAATTCGTGGATTGTGTTGTGACACCCAGACCTAAATTAGGATGTTACAACTGTACTCTTATCAATATGATTAGAGATATTTTGGTACATAGTCATTGGATAAGCCATAGGAAACAGTATGGCCCATATTTCATCAAAACAGATTAAAATAATAAAAATAATTATTAGTTTCCAAAGATTTAAACTCAATTTCTCTGTCTAGTTAATATTGAACATAAATGGGAGTTTCGGTTAAGATTTTAAAATTTTAAAATAAGATCATCCTATCATCTTCGTTTCATCTCATTTCTAATTTGATTTGGATTTCATATAATACATATAACAAATAAAAATCTATTTTTAACATATGTTACAATTCAAAATAATTTAAACAGATATATATATATATTACTCAATCTATAAAAATATGTGTTCAATCGTAGAACATCAAGTAATTTGTTTTAGCAATTATTCAAATTCATATTAAAGATAAAAAAATGATTGCAATCCAAATAAGCATGTGTTGACATTAAACTAAAGCATCATCCACATTTAAAAGTTTTATTCAGTTTAATATAGTTTTTAACTGCCATATAGTTTTACCAAATATAATAAATTTCATAAATATTAAATTCTTAATTTAAGACCGCAGACCGGTTTGATAATCCGTTAGATTTACCAGGACATGCTGAACATAAACTTTTTATCCACGAGTTTTACGAGTATAAACCCGCAGACTTAGCCATCTCTAGTCTATCATGTGACAAACATATGTAAAAAAATATATTAGGTCATTAAATAAGGGTATGAATGATGTCAAAATTGATAGAAAGATATTTTGATAAACCGATATGATTAAAAAGTTCTAATTGGAGTAGCTCAGTAACATGAATGATATCAAAATTTACCAAAGATATTTTGATAAGATGTTTTATTTAGCCCTACTAAAGTAAGATAGAGGGTTCACACACATAGAGAAAAAGAAAAGGGCATGTGACAATAGAAGACAAATCATAGTTCTATGAACAAACCTTTACTTGATGTTTCTATTCATTCACTTGACACTTATGTTTGCTCTTTGGTGTGATAAAATTCAATAAGACCACACCAAACAAAGACAGCTCACTGTCTCCTCAAAGCCTTAAACCTAACACATGCATCTTTCTTCCTTCTTTATATCTCCTATAAATATTTGCTTTTCTTGTTCATTTGTCTCATTTTTAATTGTATTTGTGCCTATCAATCTTTTTAACCCTATTAACTTTTTGACAACACTCATATATACATGCATTCAATTAAAATAATAGTATATATATATATATACTCTCTTTTATAAGTTTGGTGCGTTTAATAGTTTTTTTCGGATGTGTGTTTTTGCTTGGCTTTGTACTATTATTCTTACCCTATCATATGTACTAAATTATTTCGGAGCATTTGGAATCATATGAGTGTCCGGACACACATAACCGTATTAGAAGGACACTGACACAACGTTCATGTCTCCCGCGAACCGTCTCATTTCAATGATACACAGTACACATGGCTATTATTGTTCAATGCACACGATCGTATGACATCATCCATTTCATCATACACCTAAAAAAAGAGATTTCAAGGAATTTTAGAAGAAAATATTTAGAAAACTTAGCAGAATCGATATATGAGAGAGAAATAACTTTGTAATGTTTTCATGGTCTTGAAGGCTTCAAACACACACATGAGATTTGGTGGTTCATACTTCATAGCTTCAAAACTCACTTAGGAAATCAATAAAATTTCCCCTGTAGATAATATTTGTAAATAATATTATTTTATAATTTAGTTTAGTTTTTTTTAAAAAAATTTTATGTTGTACTCCCTCACCTTAATTTAGATGAGATCTAACGGATCCTTAGCACATGATATAAACTAATTTAATATCGTTGAGTTTGTAGTTTAATGGATCTAATAAGATTTGTATTGTTATAGATATACAGTATCAGGAGATAAGTGTTTAGTTAGGATATATTAGATGTATACATATCTGTATAAACCATCACATATCTTATCCTTATTAACTAACTTAATGTTTTTTCATACCATTTTATTTCTGATCAGCTAACCCAAAAACAAAGGAAACATCTATTGCTCATAGTTTCCTTTCATCTCTATATCATAGATTCAGTTTTCTTTCATCCATAGTACTCTATGATATAGATTATTTTATAATTTGAACTCCCATTAAGACCCATACTCATCGTAATTTAGTTTCGACTTTAGATTTTTTTTTTTTTGGATTCTACCAGAAGATCAAAGTTAATTTGTTTAGGAACTCATAAATTGTAAGAAAAAACCTCATAAATTGTGAGATTCGAAAATCTCTAATTATTTTAGTGACTTACTTTACTATCATAATATCTGGATCAATACTCGAAGTATTTCTTAAAAACTTAAATACTCGAACTTAGTAATATTTAGATAATCGAATCATGTTTTCCTCCATTTTAGTTGGATGTTGGGACTGTTATATTACATGCATATTATATGATTTTTATTTTATATTCAAACACATATATTTGAATTTAATTAATATATACACTACTCTGATATACGTTATTTGTCACCGCATACGAGCCCCTCAATTAGGACACTCCTCCAATATGTGTGTTGAGTGGTTCTACCATGATTAACACGCTCATCTTAAATAGAAGACTTTAATAAAGGCTTTATAGAAAATATAAAGTCTCCATAAATCATGATTATCAATCTATCATCTAACATTAAACATAGCAAATTATGAATGTGGACGGCGATATAAGGTAAGAGAAATTACTATTCAAATATGTTACATTTATTTTCTAACATTTATGAGATTTGTTGATTTTAATTTGATGAATTTTTGTATCTTTGAAGGAAATTTCAGTCTATGAGTTTTGTTTTTGGTAGAGAAATTCAATCTATGAGTTTGGAAATAATGCTAACAAACAAAACTAGATTTTTATTAATGCAAAATATTTAGATGTTTAAACAATCAGTCAATACATTTTGGAAAATATGGAAATTGATCTACAGTATTATCTCTTTTCTCCATTTTTAAAATATATAAGAAAATGTTTACTTTTTATCAGGGGTTTACGCTATTACGTAATGGTAATAGAAAAATCAGTTAAGTCTACTTTTCTTAAGAAAGTGTTTATAAGAAAATTATTCACACCAGTATACTAATTAAATTGCTTTTAACTAGCTAATAGATTTCAATAAAATGATTTTGAAAAATATATTTTGGAATCTCGAAAAGTAATTTGAGATCACATTTACTCTTTTTTTTTTAAACTTCTTTAAACCTTTTTAGAAAGTATGGGAACATATGATATAGCGAATGTGCCTAATGATATCTAAGGTTCTATTAACATTGGCCATATTAGCGAATGGTCGGGCTGTGAAGCAACATTAAAACTTTATATAACAAATAATATGATTGAGAGTTTCTTTGAACCATTATGGTTCATGAAAATATATATAATTCTCTTAATTAGACTAAGACTCTATGATTGAGGCCACTAACAAATTTCGGCGGCATGATTAAAAAGTAATTCATACTAATTAAAAAATTTATTAAACTTTCCGAAAATTTGGAACCAATCTTTAAGTTCTTCATGTCTTTAAATATTGACGTTCAATATCTCGTAGTAAAAGCTAGAAGATATTATTTATTTATGCATCGTTAGTGTGGTCCTCGGTCCTCCCTTTTCGGTTGTAATGATTGTTTTGAATCTTTCGTTCGATTTATTATGTTCACGCCATATCCCATCTTCACTTTGTCCTTCATCTTTTCGTTATATGATAAAAAATATATTTTAAAACTCATTTGAATATGTAGAATCTTGGATTAGTATTGGAGTAAGATGCATGCACTGTTTATTTTTTCCCCAAGTCCTCGATCTCCCTTGAAGAAACTTTAGAAAACTTCATTATATATATGGGCCTTTTCTGTATTTAGTTGCTTTGTCTATATTTATCGCCAAATTTTTAAGACTAATAAGAAAATAAAATAAAAATAATAATCTACGTTTTCCTTGAATTCATCCTAAAACTTTAACTTATTCTATTTAGACATATAAATGGTTCGAAAATAATGTTGTTGTAAAAAAAACAATGTTGTATTATATGAGTAGAACTAGTGTCCATCTGTTCTAAATTATTAGATTTTTAGTTAAAATCACAAAATTTATTTGGAGTATTTGTTTTATTCTTTTCTACTTTGAATAATACTTAATTTAAACAATTCAATCAATATTAAAAATATATCAAATTCTTTGCATAATACCTTGAAAATATTCACAAAATGAAATAAGAAAAAAAAACTTGAAAACATCTAATAATAATGGAACTAGGGAATACCATTAAAGGGACGCAAAACTGGTTTCGTTTTTAATGATTTAACTTAAGGTTATACACTATACTATGCCTGTTAATTTGAATAATTACCCGTGATTCCAACCCATTTGATCCGCTGTAGAACATGTGCGATTTGACAAATTTGAGTTTAAATTTTAAATTATACTAGTACTCTTACTTTTTACTGCAATCATGATACTCATATGGAGTATTAATGTATTATTAATTAAGACAAGAAAATCTAATCCTACCAAATCCTCAAGTTTTCCCATCAATAACTTAGATAATGCTTCTCTTTCTTTTTCTTTAAACTCAAGATACTCGATTATAACACTTGTACATTTATGATATAGCTGTACTTTTTTGTTTAATCTGATAAAGCTATAGTTAATATTTACAGATCAAATTCAGTCCAATATATATGACCCACTCCAAAAATTGGGATATGGGAATGAATACTTGGATACTTTTTTATTTATTTTAAATACGTGTATAACATATGACAATTTATAGGTTTTCAATTATTTATAAGTGTTAATTCTATTTTTTTTCATTAGTTTTTAGATTTAATTTCAATAAATATACATAGCTTAACTATTTTTAATTAACTTTTAAAATATTTTAATTAAATTTTAGCGAATTTAGATCTGATTTATGAATATATCATGATGTTTGGATTGATAGCAAATATACAATAAATGATAATCCAAAGCTCATCGATTCGAGATAGAAGAAACACGTACATAAAATGTTTTCTAATTTAAAATTGGATATAAGTATTCTAAATTTGATATATATATATATATATAATCCTAATTTTCACATTAGATTCACATGGGACAAATGGATATTGATAAATTTATATTTTCAAATTGTCATTATTAACTTAATTAACATATAGATTATGTTCTTTAGACTCATACTGAGGGGGGAGTAATATATGAGAGGAATTGAGTTTTAATGAATTTTAAAATATTTTTGATGAATTAGATTCTTAATGTTTTTATAATGAAAATTCTCTGAATTCTCATTAAAGACCATACAATTTGAATTTTGTATTTTTTTTAAACCTCTACTAAATTGATAACAATTGATTTCAGTGGAATTGATTGTATATTTTCAAATCGTTAATTTAATAACACTTGATTTTATAAAATTTAAAATTCATATTTTAATAACAGAAAATTTTCCCTTTTACTATAAATCACTCAAAATTATTGATTGAATACACCTCCACCATAATTTAGCATTTAAATACAAATCACTAAAAAGTTATTGATCTTCCTAAGATCATAAGTTTCAGCGTAGATAGTATACTTTAAAAGTTTAAATTAAGAGATTCAATACTAGAAAAACACCCAACATCTCATTCAACATATTTAATTTCACAGCTTTGACGCATTAACATATTCTTATCATATACTTAAAAGGATCTACAGTAGAAGGAAAAAAATATCATGAAATGAGTCGAAAATTGAATATTATTTTGTTTTCTTCTTTATTGTACTTTAATAAATAAATAATAAAAACATACTAGTTGAATCCAAAAAGAAAAAACCAACTTTAGGAAACAGAGAAATCTACTACGTGTCATCTATCTATTAGTCCTTAGTCAATTTTTTTCCCAAACGTTCGTGTTACGGTAAGTTTTTTTTTTCTTTTTTTTTTAATTATTATCTCTCTACTCTTCTCTTCGTCTCATCTCTCGTCTTCTTCTTCTTCTTCATCTTCCTCTTCGTCTTCTTCGTTAAATTCTCTCTCTCGGAGGTCACCGTTTCTTCACTTTTAAATCACTCGTACGTCTGATTCATCTCCTTCTCTTTCATTGTTTTACGTTTTATCAGATTTATTAAGGTTTTTTCCTTCTATTTCCAGCTTTATCACCAACACGATTACTTTCTATATTTCTCTTTGAGTTTTTTTTTTTTTTTTAATAATGATTGGATTTGTGTTGTTATATTCCGAGTTTGATTTTTTCTGGATCTTGTTTATTTTTTTGAGCATTTGCAAAATCTTTTGACCGTGTCAAACAGATGAGAAATGTGAGATTTAGGTTTCTTATTTATATATATACTTATTTGTTTAGTATATGATCGTGAATTCTGAATTAGGAGTTTATTTTGAAATTTGGTTTTGATTGAATATTGTTTTTCTGTATTTTCAGGTGGATGCTTGGATTTGAGTTTTAACCAGTGGAGAATGTTTTTGTTTGATAAACTTATGATTCCAGTTCAAATTGGATTTAGGGATCGTGTTCAGTTGTTGGAGATGATCTAATTAGGCTTTTCTTTCTTTTTTGGCTAAGAAAGTTATATTGATTTGATTAGATTTGATCAAATGGCTGTTGCTGGGTTGCAAAACTTATTGACCATTGATTCATCTTTCCGGGAAAATGAAGGAATACCAAGCGTCCGGGCATCCTCACTTGTACAGATGTGGAGAGAACTTGAGGATGACCATGCGATGAGTCATGCTCGTGAGAGGAGGACTGGTTCTTCTACTTCTACTAATGCTTTCAAAGCAAATGGTTGTGACAGTAATGCTTTGAGTGGACATGATGATATTGTTAGAGATAGTGAGAATGAACTTGGTATTGGTGGATGGTCCCCTACTCCGAGTTATCTTGAGTCACATAACTCGAGTGAGGATATTGGCCCTTTTCAGAGTGACCACTCTTCAGATCTGGGGATGGTTGAAAGGGAAAGAGTTAGACAAATTTTTCGTGAATGGAGGAGCTCTATTGCTTCTCCCACAACCAATGGTTTAAGAGGAGAGTGGCTCGGTGAAACTGAGCAGGAAAGGGTGAGGATTATAAGGGAGGTGGTTCAGATGAATACTGATCACAGGTCTGTTGTTGGTGATCAAAGGGAACACCAACCTGCTAACCAGATTGAAAGAGTACTTGATGGAATGGTTGTTAATACGAGCTGTATCCAAACTGAACATGCTAGAAGAGGCTTACGCAAGTTATGTGGTAGGCAAGTTTGGGTCGATATGTTAAAAATGGCTGAGAGGGAAAGACAAAGAGAGCTGCAGGGTTTGATGCAGCATCACGCTGTATCAAACTTTGCTCATCGCAATCGCATTCAGGTTTGCTCATTAGACCTTTGTACTGTGTTTTCCCTTTTTGTTACTTGTCTCTGTGACATTCAATATCTTATTTTAAGTGACTATTTCCAAAACAATCTTACTTAAAGATTGCTAAGAGGCCCCAACCTTTCCTACTTCTATTTTGCACTCTTGCGTATTTGGAATAATTACATGAACTATATAATTAGCACTAGTTCTAGATACAAATTTGAACCTGTTGTATGAGACGAACAATGACTGAAAGATGATTAGTTGCATTGTTTTTTTTTTTTAATGATTAATGAATTCATAAATGGGTGGATGATGGAAGCATACTTGAGAGAGTTTATGAAAGCTAATCTCTGTTCCGATATACCTTCTTCTATTCACGTTTTGATCGTTTTATACTTTTTCTTCAAGGGATTCTAACTTGACGTTTGTGTCATAGGAGTTGATAATACGCTGAGCAAATCTTAGTTGCTTCTTTATGTTTCCTTAGGTTGTCTTTTATGTTTATCCATACTAGTCAGCTTAAGGTGGCATATTGGTTGTTTGAAGGATCTAGACGAATTGAGCATTGAATTTGTGCCTCAACATACTCAGACTTTGGTTGACATAGCTTGAAATCATGATTTAATTGCTTTTTCAGGCATTGCTAAGGGGGAGATTCTTGCGAAATGGTGACAATGATGATAAAAATAAACCAGCATCATCTGCAGCTACTGAGTTGGGCTTTCTAAGAGAGAGGCAAACTGTATCTGAGCTGAGGTAGTTAATTCTTCTGTATTAATCAAATAGTGCATATATTTGTGTTTTTTTGAAACCTTTTTTTTGGGCCCTTTCGTTGGTCTATATGTGGGTCAATAATATCCTATGCAGATCTTTGCTTTCAGACCTTTATAATCTTTATGTTTTAACAAATTTGGTAAATTCTATGAGTGCTTCCTTTCTTTTTTGGTCTTGTTCATCCTGAAGTTAAATGCCAGTCCCGTTTTGTATGATTCTTCAGTTTATGTATGTTTTTTTTGTTTCATTGTACAAGTGCAGCTCGACCTAGAAAATGAGATTTCTGTTGGTTTAGAGGGATTAAGAACGTGATTGCTTACTGTGTATTTTTCCATGCCAGGGAGGAATTTATATCCAGACTTGACCGGTCTGTCTCTGGTCAAGCTAGCAGTAGTCACTCAGAGACCTCATCAATTACTGAAACTGAGGATAGTAGAAGTGAACAAAACGATTTGAATTGTGTAGATAGCATCAATGATGCAGTTGGTGGTTCAGATCAAAATGGCAGAGGAGCTGACAACCAAAGTCTGCTGGATGAGTTAAATAATTCTAGGTGTAATCATCAAAGCATAAGTTGGGAAGAAAGGACCGCACGTGTAGAAGGCTGGCAAGGGCAACTTTCTGATAATTTCCAAAGCGAATGGCGACAGTCGGAAAGTGATGCATTTTCTCAAAGAAGAAATTATGGTGAAGCAGACCTGAATAGCCATCAAAATGAGGATGCTACTGGGCGTTCATCTTCCTCAATTCGAGAAGAAGAGAGTAGACAAGGCTGTCGTTTACCAGAGACATGCGAAATATCTTATGAACAGTCTATGCAACGTCTGGAAGAAATTTCTACCCTGGGAGTGATGAACAGGACAGGAAATTTCCAGGAGAATCTGACTGAAAGCATCAATTTAACTGTGAACCTAGAGGATCAAACTGAGGAAGAGGTTCTGGAAAACGAAGTATCCGATTGGCAACTTATTAATGGTGAAACCAGTGAATGGAGAGATGACATTGAGGAGGCAGATACAGATGAGCCTGTGAATTTTCCAAATCAGTTATCCCAGGTACCATTCTTGAATCTCACAGAACTCACAGAGATGCAGCCTGATGATACTGATCGTCAAAGCACACTACAAGACTGGTCAGAAGAAAATTCTGATCAGGGCACAGTTTCAATTGGAAGGGCTGCGTCATTCTTTCCTCTGGATGATGATAATGATAACAACATGGAACTCAGAGAACTCTCGAGCAGGTAAGAATCTGGTAAATCTCTGACGTAATTGGCCACACTTTTCAACCTTAATGTATGTATATCTGATGACAAGCTATTTGCACTACAGGAGACGTGTCTCATATCTTCTGCAAAGCGGGTTTAGAGAAAATCTGGACCAGTTGATACGATCTTACATGGACAGACGAAGCCAAAATCCTGTCGACTGGGAAGAACACGAAACTTATTCTGACCATACAATAGTTGGTGAAGATACAGAACAGCAGGATGATGCTCAGAGCGGTGGTCAAGAACTTGATGCTGTTGAATCTCCTCCTTTGTCTCTACCCTCCCCTGTGATCCCTGTTCAGCCGCTCTGGGAAAATGATCGGCCCAATTCAAGCTGGCCGGCACATGATTTGCATCAGCCCATTGGAATGGTAATACTAATTAGTTCAAATGTCGATCCTTTAGCTGAAGGAACTCATTGATTGACTTATATATGCCGAAGGCTTATATTTGTAAGCTTTGATCAACAATATCTATCTGCAGGACTGGGACTTGATCAACGATTTGAGGGTTGATATGGGAAGAATACAGCATAGGATGGATAACCTACAGACAATGCTGGAGGCTTGCATGGAAATGCAACTCGAGTTACAACGATCCATTAGACAAGAGGTCTCCGCTGCAATGCACCGCTCTGCTGACACAATAGGTTTATTATCTGTCTCAACTCTCAAGTCATTTTATACTTTGCGGTGTTCATTGAAAGCCCATTGAGTTTATGATACACGTTAATTGATTCACAGGTCCATCTAAAGAAACTGCAAGCTACGAGTCAAAATGGGAATATGTAAGGAAAGGGATCTGCTGCATATGCTGCGAGAGCAACATTGATTCTTTATTGTATAGGTATGTATGAACCATGAGTATGAACATTACACCAGACATTTGTTGTCTCTATTTGATATCTCATAAAATCTTTCTTGCTTCTATCGAAAACTAACAGATGCGGACATATGAACACATGTGAGAAGTGTGCAAAGAAGCTAGTAGAAGCTGGAGGAAAATGTCCAATGTGTCAAGCCCCTGTGATTGAGGTAGTTCGGGCCTACTCTATTCTCTGAAGCTCTGGTTCAGATTTGTTTACTAGGCTCTGGGTTTTACTGATACCAAATACAATACTCTGATTCACTCGGTTCATAATTTTATCCGTGGTGTAAAGAAGACACACACACACACACACTCTTCTTTAACTGTTTTTATACACATTAATTTACCAAAAGATTCAATAGAAATTAAATAACATAAAGAATGAATGTTTGATAACACCACGTTTTGTAACAGATCTACTTCCTTTAATTTGGGATATTTCTTGCTCCGGCTTGTGTCAACTTAAGACTTGAAAACGAGTTTTGATTCACTATAACATATAGAAACAGAACAATATCACTGGCTTATGTTGTTTTTATAATTTTGAGTTTCATTCAAATCATCTGGTTACTATTTCGAAAATAAAACATTGCCTTTACAGCAACATCACGCCGCAAAGCAAAGCCAAACTATTAGAGGAGCAATTATCCGGAGGACTTTAAAAACTAATTATGTCCGTCCTCGACATGTTGTCCACGATATAAGTGTTTCGCTTTGTGATTGCAAAGTTTGCTTTCCGTGTACCACGTCTTTCATGCGGGGAGTATTAGAGGAGCAAGTAAAATGGACCAATAGAGTCCGTCAATGAAGTAAAGCTCGTGAAACTCATAAAACCCAAACTAAAGAATTTTCTAGAAGATAGAAGATAAACATTAAGTTAATATAGATATATATCTAAGATTTAAATAAATTTTAAATATATTTGAGATAGATTTTCGATAAGTCCTAATTCTAGTTAATATATAATTAACTATGCTCTCTAGAATTATGTAGGAAATAATGTACTTGTTAGTTTGGTCATATCCATGGAGGAGGGAGGGCATGAACTTTGCGACTCCACATAATAGAGTTGGAGGCGGTGAGTTTTGTCACGCTTGACATATTGATGTGAACGATAGGGAAAGTTCAAAGAAGAAGAAGAAGGAAGACAAAAGCGATCAATCAATTCGATGAATAACATGTCGCCTGGATCAATCAATTTGATGTCTGATTTGTCTCTTCAATCTTTGTCAATTTGTCCATCATTTGTTTTTTTTTTTTTTTTGTTAGTCAATAAATTATCACACTCCAACAATAAATCTTCCACGCTAACTTATAGAAAATGACAAAGTTACTATTCATAGAACTTGCTAGTTATTAATATAGAAGGAATGAGTAAACGTAACATGTTACATTTGTTTATACTTTATACTAATGGAGTTATGTTCAATGTGACTTTTTTTTTTTTTTTTTTTATCAAACGACATGGTTTATGCAAAAACTGTATAATGTAATTACTCCTTTATCTCAACGATCCGGCCGGTGATTGGATAAAATCGTAGTAGATGACGTCTTCCAATTCTTTCTCTAGCTGAAACACATACCTCAAGACAAACAAGTGTAATCGTGGAGAGGATGAGTCTGTGAGTAGGGGAAACTAGATCCTCCAAGTTTGATATAAACCAGACTTGATCAACATGATTCACAAATTCCAAGCAAATTGTCATTTTGAATAGCATACAACTCAATAAAACATATAACTCGCTTATTCTAAAGAAAGAATCACATTTTTTTGTAAGAAATGATCTAAAGTCTGTCGATTTCACTTTACGTCTATACTTTTTTTTATGGAATGCAAACAAAGTATTTGCTTTGAGTCCCCATAATAATAAGTAATTTTTGGAGCTCCAAATTTTCAATATTTATTTAATGTATTAGTAAAATATATATTTTAATGTTATTTTCTTGAGTTTAAAATTCCATTTCACATATTTAAAAATAGTATAAATATATTTTTTATTTTTAGTAATTTTTTTGATTGAAAATAGTGTTAATTAAGAAAGCAGATTACAAAATAGCATTAAAATATAGTTTATAGGTTGATAAAATCATATAAAATAATGATCACAAAAATTGATTATATTTTTGAAAGCTGCAATCTCAAGTTTAACCGGATCATATAAATTATTTATTTATTTACTTTGTTTAGGTTTCTAAAACTCTAGGAACTGCCTTGCCTCTATGGCAGATGCATTACTACAAAGCAAAGTCACACGTATTGTAAAGTGTAATGTAAGTTATGGAATGGTAGCTTGTGTCCTCATTGTTGACACCCACTGGAAACAATTAATAACACATTATTCAAGTGTTATTGATCCTTCAAGTATGTGCTTTAATTCATATCGTGTTAGGCGCTTCTTAGGCTTGAAATGAAAAAGTATAAAAGAAGTAAGAACATCGGTCGGACACCACCATATATTCTTAATCTTGGAACCAAAAATGTCTATAGATCGGATGAAACATAGAGAGGATCTACCAAATATTGCTTATTAGAGATTCCAGACGTTTCTCAGACAAAAATAAGTAATCGCGAATAGGTGGATGAAAATGAGCTATGGTAAAAAGTTGATCAATGTTTTTTTTATATATATAATTATGATAACCTATGTTTTAACACACACACACACACAATGACAACAAATTTATTCCTCTTCTGTAAACACCTCGGTGCCACATTAGTTAACCTGACGAGGCACTCCATTTTCGCTTGATTAAGGAGATCTCGGTTAATATGTACTAAATAATACCACCATTTACATTTTTTTTATCACTTACCTATGTATGTATATATGTAAGTAAGTTAAAGTTTGTTTTTTTTTTATAAAGTAAGTGTACCTTTCGAATACCTAACGCCTACAACAAATTTTTTAATTATATAGCAGCTTAGAATATTAATGTCGAATACAAGTAGAAAAACATTTCATGTGTCTATTCAAAACATATACACATTCATGTCCCTCATAAATATTTAGATACACAATTATTGAGCCCTAAACCCCACAAATTTCAGCCGAAATTAAACTATTCATTAGCTAGATGTACATATATATAGAGACAGATAACTTCAAACCACCATATCGATTAGTATTTTGATTATTATTAGTCTGAACTATAATACATAATATCTCCACCGACATTTTTGTTTTGCCTATTTTTCATATTATTCCATCCCCCTTTGCTAGCAATGACTTATAATTTTAACCCTCGACATGTGTTTAATGTGTTTAAAAGATAAAGTTAATATTTCTAAAATCCTACTCATATAAAATTAGAAAAAGAGTTACAGTAATGTAGTTAATCATTTTGACAAAAAAGGGAGTTTTGATTTTCTTTTATACAAATTGGTGTTTCCATGTGAGAGGATTGTGATGAGTGAGCTGGACATTGTACAAATTGGGAATATATAAATACACCCATCCAATACCCATATTATGCTAATTTGGATGGACCATTCAATCGGATTTTTATAAATAAAATAAAATAAATTAAAGAAAAGTTTATTTTATTTTTTTTAATCTCTTGAAAAAGATTGATTATATGGAGGCAAAAGGAGCTCTATGAGGGGTGCCTTTTCGACGCCTAGAATTAGAGGTATGAGTTGGAGGATGCGTGCGTTGGTGCTTTTCTCGTTGTCTTTCTTTACGCAATCTTTCTTTTTCCTCTTCCTTATTCTTCCTCATTCCTTCAACCTGACATTTTATGATCATATCATATACATTTCCCTTATTCAAATGTAACACATCGATCTAATATTCACCTCGTATATACATTTTCTTAAGATACATTGCACGGCGCAAAAAAATGCATTGTTTGTTTAACATTCCAATTTGAGAACACAACATCATCTTTACAAAAAAAATTTGTCAATCAATACGAGTTTGAATCTATGTAGTGATCTTATAACCAATTAATTTACTAGACAAGTACATAAACATTATATGGTAGTTCCTAAAACCGACTCTCATTTCCAACAGGAAAAATAAATTGGAAAATATTAGTAATAATGATGAAAATATACACTAATCAATTATGGTGGTCCAATTTTAAAGTACTTGTTATATCGATTGATTTTATGGTGGCCTCTATAGACGCATTAAATGATAATTATACGTCCATATAGATATGACAACTGATAAGCTTCTAGCCAATGATTTACTATGCTTCAAAAAATAAAATGTCATTGAGAAAAAAGTGTTAAGTAAACAGACCTTGCAACCCAAGGAACAGAAGCGAAAGGGATCAAGAAGGGTTCTACTACAAGTCTCGCAGAAGTAGGAAATGGTTTTGGGGGTTGAGGAGGCAGCACCATGAGAGGAGTTCTTAGGAAGAGGTCTCTCGTTTAAGAAGAGAACCCTCGCGCTATTGATGACATAAGTTTGGACTCCTCTTATGTCCAATGCCTCCTCTATCTCCGATACTCTTACCACATCATGATACGATAATCTTCTTATCTGTATCCGTCCTTAATGTTAAAGAATTGGATTTGAGTCAATATATGATATATTTATATTGAGAAAATGATGGACCTGAAGGACGGGATGGTCAATGTGGAAGGAGGAGCGGCAGTAGATGCAAAACGCATCGTTTTGACAAGAGAGGCAGAACATGTTGCACTCATTTTTTGGTCTCTCATGGTGCCGAGGACAAATGGTGAAAAAGTTTGTTCTTAAGAGACCTTCCAGCCATTTAGGCTGCTCCATTTTACCCTCTCTTCAAAAAAAAAACGATCAAGACAAAATTATAAGAACAGTGTAATATCTAACAAAGATTATATTCTTGCCATTTGCATTACCTTTTTGAAGATGATCAGTTGAGAGAGAACGAGAGAGATGAAGAGACAGAGAGAGAGAGAGAGAGAGAGAGAGAGTATAAGATAATATGATTATAGAGACAAGAGCAGGAAAAATCAGATTATAAAGAGAAGAGAGAAAGACAGATATCATTTTTATTTTATTGTTAGTAAATGAAGATTTTATGGGTTTTCTTCTTATTTAGGATTGGTAGATATCATTTTATTTTTTAATTATTAACCTTTTTGTTAAATTTTAAAAGGAATAGTTATTGGATATAATTTTTAAAATTAGTATATGAAATTGAACACAACATATTAGAAACGGACACATGACAAATTTTTATAATTACGTTCTGACAAGTATCAAAAATAAAATTTGAATTTATAGTTTCATATTACTAAAATTTAACACTTGTTAAAATTATATTTTACCTCAAAACAACAAATGTTACATAGCTGTTTAGATTATTTACATATATAAAATATTTAAAATTTACAATATATGTAATCATTTTCATTTATTATCATCTAAATAGGTATATTATACATACAGTAAAACCTCTATAAATTAATAATATTAGGATTCTGACATTTTATTAGATTATAATTATATTAATTTATTTATAGGTTCATTTATCAATTAATCATTTGACATTTCATAATAATATTCTTCAAAAGTATGAGTGGATATAATTTGATTTAAATAAAATAGTACTTTGGTTGCTATACATTTGTAGTTTTGACTTGAATATTTGAAGGGAATAAACCTTTTGACCACAAATTATGAAAGTTATTGTTGAATTTACTTATGCAAATGGCATACATGAATTCAAATATATCATTAATGACCTCAAATATCTTATTTTAAAAATTTATAAGACTATAGAATAAAATGATGCCTATTTACAAGTTGAAAACTTTAAAAGCAAATTTGGTTATTTTGATGATGAAATTATAGACGATACTACAATTGGATAGTTTGAGCTACAACACAATCATTGTTTAATAGATTGCAATTTAAATTCAAAATCTAAAAATATTAAATTAAAGCACTAAAACCATAAATTAGTATATTATCCTTGTATATATGATTAGTAATTCAAGATATTATGATATCATATATTTATATAAGGATATCAAATAAATATTATCTTATTTTCTTATCAAATTTTGTTAATCTTTACAATGTTCCCACTAAAAACAATAATTTTATATTTTTATTAATCTAACAAATATAAGGGGATGTATTAAAACGAGTATTTTGTGAGATTTGATTTTAAATAAAAAATCTCATGTTATTAAAACATGAATTTTAAAATATCATTAAAAATACAGTGTTATTGAATTAATGATTTTAAAATGATTATTTAAATCTACTATTATTAAAAAAAATAGTATTAGAATTTGATTTAATAATTGTAGATGAGATTTTAGTAGATTTCTTTGTTAAAAATACAAAAAGTCAAATCTCATGGTTTTGGGTGAGATTTCAGAAAATTTAATAACAAAATTCGTAAATCACCAAAATTTAACTAAATCATCACAAAACTCATTAAAACTTAAATCACTTCAAATATTCAGTTCAGTCCACCCCTTTGTAAAGTTTTATTGTATACAACTTTTAAAAGGAAACCAATGAATTTAAATGTCTTAAGGATTTTGTTCTAAGCAACAACTAATATTTTAACGCATAGTTTTCACTCAATTTCACCATTTTATATCAGTTTATGTTTTATTCTTATCAAACTAACTATTTAACAAATAGTTTTTTGGTAAAATATAAAAATAATTTTATTTTTCATGATTGAGATAACATATATCTAATATCCCAATTTTGGTATATGGTGGTATATATATGGAAAGTTTAAAATATTTGATTTTGATACTTATGTTACCAAAGTACACTGATATTTTTGTTATTTGTCTAGTTAAAACTCTAAAATTAAGCGTGTTTGGACTGGAGCATCACTAAGATTGGTAATTTATTGGAAAATCTTTTCTCGTATAATGTAAGTAAAGTCAAAACACTAAAAAATATCATATAGTGATTTGTAATAATAACAATAACCATAGTCTAATCACAATTTTGAAACTTCCGAGGAAGATCAAGTCTCCAATGGTTGAGAAAGCTTAATTTGTGGGATGCCTAACACGGTGCTGAGTTTGATTTCGGTACGGCATATATGGTTAAACGTTATGTCTAGCATTTAGAATCCGTTCACCACCAAACTTCGCCAGAAATTACATAACAATTTTTAAAGCATTTATATTGTTTTTTACTCTTTAAAACTTTAAATAAAGTTTAAAAAATATTAAAATACTAGAAATGATACTAAAAATGATGTGTATTAATTATATTAGGTTGATTGGTTTTATCTTTTAAATGATACTACTAGAAATGTTGATATGTTACTGACGGAAAGACACACTTTAGTCAAATTTTATTGATTTTACTGAACGTTCAGATTCTTAAGAAAATATGGTTTCTCTATTATAACGGTTAATCACACAAACTATAAACAGAAGTAAGGTTAACGACAAAACAATTTCTATAAATATACATTCTTTGCTCGCTTTATGTAACAATGCAACTTTATTAACCAATTATTGTCTCACTATAAATTTCTGAAACATTGTAATCAATAATTATTGACTAACTCTCATAGCAAAGCACACACATAGTAAAACAAAAGATTACAAAAATGGTTGCATACAAGAAGAGTCCTATTGTTTTTTTATTTGTTACGATTATGATTATATTATTCATGTTTTGTGGAAGCGGAGAGGCAATACAACATATAGGGTACGGAGCTATAGATAGAGGTACAATTCCAGCTTGCGGCTCTAAAAACCCAAAATCATGTGTTGAGATTCCAGAAAATCCTTATCACAAAGGTTGTGAAACGATTACCAGATGTCATCATGAAGGCTAACTCCACATTCATATGCCTAAATCATCATTTCATTAAATGAGAAGCAATACGGTTTTATTATTTGTGTTCTTATTGTGATTTTACTATCAGTTTTGTTTATGTATTGTATGATTATTTCATTATTATTATTTTTTAATTATTTATTTTATTAATAACTCAATAAATTCATGTGTTACACTTCTCTAGATGTTTGCCTTCAAGGATTAAAAGAAAAAAAAAATCTAAAACTGAAAAAAAGAACTAGACTTGAAAAGTAAAATTTATAGGCAATTGAACTAATTTTTGCCTAAATCATGCACGAAATGTCATGAACAATAAAAAGTTATATATTACGTTAACAAACGTATGAATGCTGGAGATTAATATAATATCGATTAGTTGTGATCTCTAGGTAGTGTAGGAGAATTTTGGGAGAAAATTAGTAAATGACTGAAAATGACATTCGTCTTTTATTTGAAATGTTTTGTATTCGATTAACCGTCGGTTCTAGGTTTTTATAAATTCGTCAAGCCAAACGTGCAACTATTAATTAAAAGTTAGGTACTAGTACTACACACACACAAAATTGATTGATTATTGTAGAGTTTTCATGTAGTGTTTATGTGTTTAAAGAAATATATTAAGTAATATAAAGTTTGATATTGCATGATAAACTAAACGAAACAATAAAATATGAAACAAAAGGAAATAGTTAAACAAACACGAAACAGAGTGTGTAGTCCCATTAACAAAAAAACAGAGTGATCATTTATAATCTTCTTATATATATTTTTTTGAGCAAGGAAAAATACAGTTCATATTTTAATGATAAGTTGTCATATAATAATTATAAAGTGTGAATATTCTAAATCCAAATTAAATATCATTGCCATCTTATATGTACTTAGACAAGAATTTGGAAGTCCAATTTATTGGAGAAAATCACTTTAGTTGTACCTAATTATACATGATGGCTATGATTGCACAATCGGATACAACTAATATAATTGTCTGTTTCAGTACAACTGATATAACGGATATATGTTCAAGTGATACAACTGAAGATAATGTGTATATAGTGATTATAAATGTATGTTAGTTATACATAATTGTATCCCTTAGAGTTTAATTTAAAAAGCAATAAAGAATATAGAACATTGTCAAAATGATGAGAATATAGATTAATAATGAAAATTTGAGAATTACAGAACATAACAATTCAGATTAATGTTCTATTTATTGGTCGTACCCGGATGGGGACTACAATTAGTGTGGATAGATCTTATCTCATTCAAGCAAAATGGTGTAACAAACCCAAATATCCACTACTTTTTCTTTGGGATCTCTGGTGTCAATTTCATTATTTCCTTGTGGACATTTGTGGAAGAAGGTGATGTGGGATTTTTGTCCGTTGATTGTTTCTCCCGATGCGTTTTCGTATCGGGATTGTTGAAGGAGTCCATGAGTTTTTCACAACTTTGCTTGTTGGTCTTGCAAAATAACATTGTACAACAAAAATCAAGTACAATTATTTTTTTCTTATGTAACAAAATATTTTGTTAAGTATTTGAGTTATGTGGATTAATTTTATTGGATAGTGATATAAAATTATTTTGCTCATTTTCTAATTACTATAAATACATTTATATATATATATATCAATGATTTGAGTTTTAGTGAGTTTTAGACTATTTTAGAGAAGTTTATGTAATTTTTTTGTAAAATTATCTCAAATTCCTTTTAAAAACAATGAAAAATCTTTGTAAGAAAATCATCTAAACCACCTTAAAATCATTTAAAACCTAGTGCATAAAATATTTCTTATAAAGTGGATTTTCATGAACTTTTAAAAATCACTAGTTCAATGGCATTTAATTTTTAAATGTTTTAAAATCAGTAATCCAATTCATCTTTATTATTCTTTTTTTCAAATGTTTTCATTTTATGGTATATAAATATACCTTATAAGGTGGAACCTATAGCATTGACTTATTGGCTTGACATTCTAAAGATATTTAGTACCCATTGTCTTTCTCTCTCTCTCTCTCTCTCTCTCTCTCTCTCTCTCTATCTTTCTCTCTCCCTCTCAAGATAGGAAAATAAATCGATCCGCAAAGAATCATCTGGATGAAGAGATCAGTTGCATATCTGGTGATCCTGTGTCTTCTTGTTTCATGTAACAACGGAGGAGCCAAAACTGTTAGAAGCCACTCCGATGGATCCGAAGCTTGGGGATACGTCGAAGTTAGACCAAGTACGTTCTTCCTTTATCTCTCACTCTTCTACCAAATTTTTCAAGAAATTATTGGGTTTATTAGATGTGACTAAATGGAATATTTTTAACTCTTTTTCTTATCCAAAATCGGTAAAAAAATAAAAAAATATATATAGAAGCACACATGTTTTGGTGGTATTATAAAAGTCCGTATAGAGTTGAAGATCCTTCCAAGCCATGGCCTATCATACTCTGGCTCCAAGGTGGACCTGTAAGTTTATATATATATATATATATATATATATATATATGTACTTTTTTTAGATAACATGTTGTTTACATCTCATTCGTCTTTTATACATTTGGAATTTTGTTTATCGATCATTAATGTTTTTCAATTATTTTGATATGCTGAAACAGGGAGCTTCAGGGGTTGGAATAGGGAATTTTCAAGAGGTTGGTCCATTAGATACATTTCTCAAGCCCAGAAATTCAACTTGGTTGAAGAAAGCCGATCTCTTATTTGTGGTATTTATTTTGTTTCACTTACCAACAATATTATTATTCTAATATACAAAAAGAACAGTAATGTGTTAAATATATATATATATATATTTATAAGTAATGAGGGTTCCGTAGTTTCTCTAATTTGATCAGTCTTTAAGCTAACTCAAACATTTTGAGTTTAATATTATTGTTTTTAATGAAAAAAATAAAAAATAGGATAGTCCAGTTGGGTCAGGGTACAGTTTCGTGGAGGAGAATCAAAAGGATTTATATGTGAAAAGTGATGAAGAAGCAGCAAAGGACTTGACCAAACTGTTGCAACAACTCTTCAACCATAACCATACTTTAAACCAAAGCCCTCTCTTCATTGTTGCTGAATCTTATGGTGGTAAAATAGCGGTTAAGCTCGGTTTATCGGTTTTCGACTCTGTTCAATCTGGTAAATTGAAGCTTCATCTTGGAGGTAAGATTTTTGATTTGATTTTTTTTTTTACTCTTAATAAAATGAAACAAATAATGTAGACATTTATTTCATTGTATATATTATGTGTGAATAGGAGTGGTTTTGGGAGATAGTTGGATATCCCCTGAAGATTTTGTGGTCAGTTTCATCAACTTTGCTTTTGGCTTGCTACTTATTACTATTACTTGTTAGAGTAAATAATACTCTACTAATCTCATTTAATTGTGATTAGGATTAAATTAATTTGGTTTTGATTAGTTAATTAATTGTTACAGTTATCATGGGGACCTCTTCTCCACTACGTCTCTAGGCTTGATGACATGGGCTTGGATCTCTCTAATAGGTCTTTTCTTAACACAAAATCCATTTTTTTGATTAAAATGTCACTAATTCATTATCTCTCTAATCTATATTTGACTGACCAGCTTAGCTGAAAAGATTAGAAAACAAATAAAGAATGGTGAATACGTTGAAGCCACGCAAACTTGGATGGAACTCGAAAACGTGATTAGCTCCAAATCCAATTCCGTCGTAAGTTTTTCTCCTTTTTATTTTTATCTACAGATTTTTATCTACACGTGTATATTTTCTAGTGACTTAAATTGTAAAGTAATTAATTTTTTGTGTTGGTTAAATGTAGGATTTTTACAATTTTCTATTGGATTCTGAGATGGACCCTGTCTCGCTTACAACGAGCGAAGAAATTAAAAAAGAAAATAGAATCATAAAAATGTACTCAAGATATTTAAATGATTTGAGAAGTGCGAGTGACGTGGATGAAGGAGACCTTGATAAATTAATGAATGGTGTTATTAAGAATAAGCTCAAGATAATTCCCAGAGACCTCCGGTAAGTAACTTTTTAATCGTTTATCTAACTTAAATATATAATCAGTTTTTTTTTATAAGTTAAGTTACTCAGTTTTTGGATCTCTAAACTATTTTTATTAATATATAACTGTTTTGACCAAAAAAAAAACAATTTCTTAGTTAAGTTTTGATGTTAAAATTGTTATTATATATGTTTTGTAAAATTAACAGATGGGGGAACAACTCGGGTGATGTGTTTGCAGCGATGGAGGGTGATTTTATGAGACCCACAATCGAAGACGTAATAAATTAATAATTATTTCCTCAAAAGTTTCAATATGTGAACGTTAGATATGATATTGTAATTAATACCTTTGTAAAAATTTATCTTTTGGCAGGTCGATGAGCTTCTTGCCAAGGGCATAGATGTGACTATCTACAATGGACAAGTAAGATCATGAGTATTCAATAACATGGAGTATTTTATATTTATCTAAATTGATAGATGCGAACAAATTGTTTGATTTTGACATGCATGAGATAAATTGACATGTGGTTTTTTGTATTTTTATACGCAGCTTGATGTTATCTGCTCAACAAGTGGAACTGAAGCATGGGTTCGAAAGCTCAAGTAAGGACCAATCTAATTTTATAATTTTAGTTATTGTCATTCTATAATGAAGAATATAACTATAGAAGTTTTTTAAACCAAAGAAGGAGTTTTCTGTTACTATGATTATGAATATGGAATCCACATCTGTGTGGATAAAAATCCTCCCATTATACGATTTATTTATAAAAATAAAGTTTACTGAAATGGGGAATAAAAAAGATCAATGCTACTAAATAAGGGAATAATATTAAATAAGTGAACTAAGGTTGTTGGTATTAATCATCAAAACAAAGTTGTTGGTATCTGTTATTACATGATGATGATGGTGATAATGATGATGATGATGATGATGATGATGATGATGATGGTGATGTCTAAGGTGGGAGGGGCTCGAAGAGTACAAGAAGATAGAAAGAGAACCATTATATTGTGAAAATGATAAAGCAACAAGAGGATTCACTAAATCATACAAAAATCTCCGGTTCTATTGGATTCTTGGAGCTGGTCATTTTGTAAGTCCATTTTAATCCTTTAACTACTTCTCTCTATAGATATTTATAACTAATTTGTTCACCACTAATCACATATATACATATATATAGTTAAAAAATTTACCCATATTTAATGAATATTGTTAAATAACGTGAGAGATACGTGATGCATCTAATAAACGAGCCTCTTTTGTGTCTGTTTCATGCTTCCTCTGTCCTCTTTCTGCATTTTATTTATATTCTCTTTAAATACTTTTACACTGTATGAATCTGAATAGTTTTTCCTTTTTATCAAATTTATTCCTCTATTTAGAAATCAACAGTTAAAACTAGAACTCGTTTTTCAATGACACGCAACATATTATTAGGTAAAGACAGTTCTATTTGTAACTGTTGATGTAAGAAATGAGTTTAATAAAGAAACAAATTACAAGGGTGTGATTGGTGGGGACCTGCTGACTTGAAAATAAATAGGAAGAAAAAGTAGAGTAAAAATGTTGAGTTAAAATTTACTCTATTTTATCTGAAACGGGCAGAAAATATCTTCCAACTAGTTTTTAATTTATTAATCTATTTATGTCATCAAATCAGACCCACAATTTTTTTAATTTTTTTAATGGAGAGTGGTATGAGAAAGTTAATATGTTAAATGTTGTTTTTTTGTGGGGGAAAAACAGGTACCAGTAGATGAGCCATGTGTAGCATTAAAAATGGTGGGAGCGATAACGAAGTCACCACAACAACTTTGACCATTCTTTCTTCCCAACTTTCACATCACAATATGACTACTTTCACATCTGATTGATTTTATTACTCAAACGTTCATAAACAAAAGTTACCTTATCAGTAGTCAGGCTTTTTTCATATTAAGATAAAAAGAAAAAAAAATATTTGATATATTTATCATCATTGCTATTTTAAGATACAAATGAAAAAAATAGTTAAGTGTTGATATCGAAGACCATACTTCTTGATACTTGGTAAACTGTAATTTTTCAAACCCATACCCAACACACAAAAACAAAATATTAAAGCGAATTAGTTCAAATTATTTAGTAATTAAAAAGTCTCCAAGTAAATAATAGAAAATAGAAAAATTAAAAGAATTGGTTTAAGGATGTGATAATACAGATATTTAGACATTAATCAAGTGTTTTCAAATGGAGGAAAAACGTGGCGACATGAGATTGATGATTTCAAGCCTTCATTCTCAACATTTCGAACATGGTAACAGGTTAGAATTCATTCTCCATTGATGGATTGGAGCAGAGTAGTATGGTTTTAGTCAGGGTCTCACGATGCGGATTTAGTACATGGTTAGCAGTGCGTGTTGGTGAATGGGACAAGTTTCGAGTCCTTTCTCATTTACATCCTGATCAAAGGTAGCTGAAAAACTTCTTGGACAAGGATTAGATCCGGATTGGGACATTACTCTAGCAAGCTTGGTTTCAGGTGCATGAAGAAGAGACAAAGACAGTTTTCAAACTTTAATCTACTTCATTTTTGAGGGAGAAAAATGCTTGGATACATAGGAGTGGTTACTGCTTTGTGACAGATCTACAAGCATTTTAGTAACATGAGCATTTCACTTGATTACACGGCTGATTTTTAATGTTGCTATAGAGTTGTAAAAGGTTCTGGTTTGTATCTCTTTGTTTAATGTGGCTGTCATGGATTCTTCAAACTACATTTTATACATGTACAAATTTGATATCAATCAACTAAACATTCAAACAAAAGAAAAAAGAAGATAATTGTCATAAGAGAGAATCATGTTTTGGAAGAATAGAATAGTACTTATTTGCTGGAAGTTTGTTTTTTATAGCTTTCTATGAAAGAAAAAAAACATTTTCAGTAAATGAGACAACAATGTAACAAGTGGTTCTACACTCCTATTCCACTTTTTATTCAACCTTAGAATTTTTGAATCCACAAGGCACAAGGCTTTCGTAAGCGAGAGTAATCAGTAATATATGAAGCCAATAGAAAGAAAAAAAAAAATTGCATGAAAATTCAAAATTTACCATTTGGTAATAAAAAAATCGTTCAATGAATTAATGTCAGCATAATTCAAAAACCCATAATTTTTTTACGAGTTTATAAACATACACATAAGAAATTATGTATTGAATAATAACAATTATTTTTTGTATTGGTTTTTGGTCTCTAAATTAAAAGCTCATTACCATCAAAGGTTTGAAGATTTTATTTTCCTAAAAATCAGAAATTATATATTTTACATTTTTCTCAGTTATCAGAGATATATATTATAAATAATTTCTTTTCGAGGGGGTAAAATAAGATATTATAAATTATAATCATGCATGTTATAGTTTTCGGTTAGTCTCAAACTCGACTCCGATAGGTAAATGATCACTCGGTTGACTTTTATTGGGTAAGAAATCAATGACGTCCGGTAAATCCAAAAGCTTCACAGGTGAAATAAATTCAGAAGGCGTGAAAAACACGTAATCGAGAGTTTCAGCAAAACCTGGCACATATTTTGTGAACCTTGGCTCTCCTTTTGTAAATCCATACACACTGAAAAGTCCAATATCAATTTCCACTTCTTCACCTCCCCAAGGCCACACCAACGGTATTTTTTTCTGAGTTTAGGTATTCATACACCTGAAGAGAGTGTGAAAGAAGAATCAAAACCATGTTTTCTTGGTACTAAAGAAACCCAAATAATCAAATTAAACCAAGCTTGGTTGAAGTTATACATTACTCGAGGGGTTCGAATTGAAGTCACCAGCAAGGATCACAGATGGATTGCAATTTTCTATCGTCGATATCATCCTTTTGTACATGGCTAATTCAAACATTAGATATTTGGCTTGAGCCAGCTTTACATCATCCCATTCATCAGGTTTCCTGAGTGTACAAATATATATATATATATTAAATAAGCTAAAGGTTAAACTAAATTAAATATCAACTCAGTCATAAAGATCTAATTTAATATTTTACCCGGATTTTAAATGAGTGTTTGCAATAATAACAACATGGTTAAACGGTTTTAAAATCTTGAAAGCTGCCAATATTCCGACACAACTACATTTTAGTTTACTAACTGCATCGCCACGTATGGTGCTCGCCACGCGACCGCTTTCGGCGATATTGTTGTAGTCTACAAATTGGTATGTAATCAACTCTGCACTGTTTTAAGAGAACAAAGAAGAAGAATATTTGTTAGGCTCATTAGACCCTAAAATTCAAACCCGAAATTCACGTTTGACGTGTTAAATCTCCATTTATACAATTTGAGCTTGTAAAAGATTGTGCAGCCGTCTCTTTGATAGCCTTCTCCACTTTGAATATGAATTCCAGAAAATCCATTAGCCTCCATTTGTCTTTCGAAGAAACTAGTGTACTCGTCTACTTCCTGCAGATGGATTGATTGGTCGCGGGATTAATATAATTAGCATGAATATAAGCATACAAAATCTTATTCATGTGTGGCACGAGAGAGTGAGAGAGAGAGAGAGAAATTAAGAAACCTGTAGACAGATGAAATCAGCTTTTAAACTCTTTATATTATCAAGAATCGCCTGTGAACGTTTATCCCACCTATAACAAAAATTAATAATATATAGGCTTGGTTTAGTAGTTTTTTTTTTCTCTTTCGATATTGGACATGAATTAGACCATTGATCTGGAGTGGGCTGGTAGATATCATAGAGTCTCAACTAAGCCCAACTCAATGTTAACATGTATTAATATAAACTCATGTGTTTAGAGTTTTTGCACAATTTGGTTCATATAAATATGCATTTTATGTAAGCATTCAGTCCACTTTGATGGTTGTCACATTGTATAACTCTCATTTTTTCCCTTTTTATATGAAATCATATCTAAAGTCATTGTGTTCTTAGTCAAAACCTTATTTTGTTTTTTTAGATAATATGTCGTTAGATCACTATAACAATAGTCCTAATTGACATGGATAATCCCGGATATATGGTGGTGACAGATAAAAAACCAATGAATAATAACTCAATAAAACACAAGCACTTGTTTTAAAAATGAAGTTTGGGGAAGAACCTACATGATACAGTCTGGAGGAGAGTGACTGTACAAGGGAGACGACGCCTTCCACTACACAAATAAAGCCAATAACCATATTGTATTCACGTCGTTCGTTCAACGATATTCAAAATATTGTGTATACATATGTGGCACAGATAATACGAGAACAAGAGGATAAAAATAAATTACACGAGCAAGGATGTTGTAAGAGACGACTCGAAATCTGCCTGCAAAATTCGACACATACAAGGCCAACATTAACTTATATATGTCTTACATAGATATATCATATAATCACAACCAAATAACTTATACGTACGTATAACAAAACCACGATATATATATATATATTTAAAAGAAAATAAATTAAAGAGTAGTACCATTTTTACGATGAGGCTTGTGATTAGGGTTTATATCAACCCATTTTTCGGATATATGAGGTTTCTGACATACCAAACGCTTCCACATACGTATTTTGAGAAATTGAATCTACACTGTCAAGAGACTATAGTTACTGATCGAAAATATGTTATTCGTATGAGATATCTATATATATAAGTATTAGAACTATGACTCGTCTTCGAAGATCTTCGATTGTGTTTCCCAATACATGCACTTCTTTTATAATGGTGGGAGGCGGTGCATGTATTAGACTTTTAGTTTTGAAAATATTTATACAAATATCCAAAACGCGTGGTCTTCTTTTATTTAAAACAAAATAATATTAAAATTATTAAATTAATTGCACTTGATGATGTGTCACATGTTAATTGATGAAGTGATCAAGAATGAATAATTGAGAAGATATATATATATATATATATATATTATAAAAAGTGAAGAGAAATCCATCAATTTATTTAAGAAATCATTACTTTAGTATTTTGATTTTATTTTAAAATGATATACCTATTTAATGTCATTGATTTTTTTTCTTCTAATAATTGCCACATGCCTCTTTGTGTAAAATTTGTTGGTAGAAAATCTTTCTCCCATGTTTTCCAAATTATTGTAATCATCCCATATTGATATCTTCCTAGCATGAATCATTTATTAGTTATTTAAAATTCTCATTAGTGAAATTGCTCAAAATAACTAGTATTTTAACCAAATAACTCATTAGTCAAGAAGTGCATCTGTTTGTTTATGCTAAAGATACAAAAAGTAACATTAAAACATAATTATAATTATGAAGACTACCATTATAATAAAATAAAAAACCTAAAATCCCTAAATCTGAAAAATTAGTTAATTTTTCCAAAATTTTCTCCTCTTCATCTCCCCTTTCCGGCCACGACTTCTCCTTTGCTCTTCTTCTCTTTCTCCTTTGTCTACTCCTTCACCCTCTCATTCTCATTCGTCTTCTCCTTATAGTCCACCACCGTTTCGTCTTCTCTTTTGAGTCTCCACCGCTGTTCCAGTCTGCTTCTTCAAATCTCCACCGCCATTTCAATCTCCACCACGCCTCGCCGTTCCAGAAACAACTCTTCTCTCGTTAAGTTTTACTTTCTAGAAAAAAACTGTAACTATATATTGTAATTTTTTGTCATTACAAAGGAGCCACTTATTAATCAAATGTATACAGTGGTGGAGGTAGAACTTTACTTTAATGGGATCAAATGTTTTTACTAAAACTAACATATAAACTATTAAAAACAAATAACAATTGCATTTACATTAATTTATAACTTGAAATTTGTTTTTAACGGGTTTATTGGTTACATCCTCATATATCATTTTTTATATTAAAAATATATACTATTCTATAGTACATTATTCACAATTTTCAAATCATATAACCTTAAATGTCTATTTATTTTTTAAAAACTAGAGTTTAGTTTCAACTGACTAAAGTGAAATAAAAATAAAAATGAAATTAATATCCACCAAAATTGATGATATTTTATGATTTGTATTGTTGTGTTACTCATAAAATTAGAATTGATAACTCATCAGATGAAAATTTAATTTTTCTATAAAGAAATAAAAAGTTATGTTTTCTAATTGTTAATTTTTTTTGTTTTAAAATATTTTATGTTTAAAAAATCATGTATAATTTCTAGTATTTTTAGTGAATCATAATATAAAAATTCTATACATGAATCCATATTTGGGTGAAACTAATATTTTATCATTTATCTACATTAATTTTGTATGGGGTAATCAATTTTATTTCTTTAAAACATAACATACAATTTTCTGCTAAAATTATGTATGTGAGTTATAATTTTCAGATTTGAGGACATATAACCAATGTTGTAAAACTCGATAGTCGGACGGCGAGGGTAGGTCTAGCGCCTAGAGGATTAATCGGAGAGTAAACGGAGATTAATCGGGGATTAGTTTTAAGTTATTTTAATATTTTAAAATATATTTATTTATTATATTAAACTTTTAAATATTTTTTTTTAAAAATTATAGTAAATACATGAAAATGTAGTATTAATAATTTATTTTATGATTTTTATTTATATTTTAAACATAATTTATTATTAACATCACAAACTCTTAATATAAATGTTTGTATACCAAAAACAAAACTTTTTTATACCTGAAAATTTAAAAATAATTAGATTATAAATGATTAGGCAGAAAATAACTGGATTAGGCGGGGATTAATCGGATTAGGCGGTGAATAATCGGTTGACTGACTTTTTCGAGGGATTAGTCATTAATCGTGGCCGCGAGGGTAGGTTTAGCGACTATACGGGGTGTAATCGGAGATAGGCGGGGATTTTTAGAACATGACATATAACTGATGAGAAAGCTGAGAACATAATTTTGTATTGGATTATTTTTTTTTACGTTTTTGCATATTTATGTTGTTATTGCCTCAAGTTTTTATGATATTGCTGCGGCTTTATGTTATTATTTCCGTAAAAAAATTTGTTTGTATTGATCAGTTTATTTTGATGTTATCGCAAATTTATTGTGGTATTGATCAATTTATTTTGACATTGCCGCAAATTTATTTTGGTACTGAGTTGTGTTCCAACGAGTGATTTAGGGACTAAGAATACCAAGGAGGTAACTTCAGCGCAAAGAATCTGAGCAATGTTTGAAAATATTCGTTGTTGCTTTGATCTTTTTGCTAATACTATGCCTTTTACTTGCTTTGTACGTAGCAGTTGAAAAGAAAAGCTGAGAAACTTAAGGATTCAAGAGATTACTCATTCCTTTTCTCTGATGATGCTGAGCTTCCTGTTTCCATCAAAGAACTACCTTCTCGGAACGACCTTATTCCTAATTCTAGACCAAGTTCTAAGTCTTCTACAGGCAGCCCGGCCAGTTGCAACCAAGACCAGTTTTGTTAACTAATATTTATGGTCAAGCGCACTTTAAGGCAGGTTCTACAATAAAGTCTCAGACACATAAATCAGTTAGCAAGAAGGGCAAAACAAGTTCCAACTTAGGTCCTCAGAGACCACCTTACTGTTGAAATTAAGAGTATGGAGGCTTAGGGATAGTTGAGAGAGTGATAGTTGTGGCGTGAGAATGATAAGGAGTTTGAGGTTTGGATACTTGGAGAATGTTTAGGATAAAGATGGTGGCGTGAGTATTGATGTAATGAGGGATTATTGTTTGAGAATGATGATAAGAATGATGATGAGAATGAGAATGATAATGGTTGATGAAATAAGATGAACTAAGGAGAAGCATGGCGCCGGAGAGCTAAGGCTCCACCGACGCCTTTAGGGAGATAATCAAAGCTTCCTTTTACTCTTTTAATCTTCTTATTCTCTTATTCACAACTCTTTACATCACATTACATGTATATTTATAGAGTTTTTACATAGAGAAGAAGAGAAGAGGCGTGAAGAAGGAAGGAGAGAAGAGAGGAGTTTGCATGAAGAAGAGAGGAGGGAAGGGAGCAGCTCACTGTTTGACTCCTGTTCAAGCTGCGCCCATACCCTGCTGCTGACGCCTCCATGCTTGTGCCCATGCCCTGGTTCTGGCGCCCCATGCTCTCCTTTGCTTCCTCTTTTCCACTTAGTTAGTCTTCTAGTTAGTATGTAACAGCTTCCTTTCTTCTAGTTACATCCTAACCAAGACTTCTTCTAGTTCCTTGTGAACTAGGTTTCCTTTCCCTCCTTCTCTTAGATTTGAATTCTTCTATCATAGAGATCACATATTTCAACACTCCCCCTCAAGATTGGTCGGTAGGTGTCCTTAAGGCCAATCTTGCCATGTACGTGATCCTCATTGATAGAAGATGATGCTATGATAACAATATCCGCTAGCTGATCCTTGCTTGCTCCAAAGACGGTTTTGATGACTCCTAACCTCAATGAGACCACGGCTTCCTCTCCTATGGCCTTCACTCTTTCTTGCGGATTAGGCTTTGTCTTCTCTAAGCTTCACTCGGATCATGTCTCCTCGGGATTCTTGTCTCAAACTTAATCTTGACTTCAAGCTCCTCGGATGACATCTTCTAGCTCACGGAATACTCACATTGTCATTGGCTTCCTCTTGATGACTCTTGGGAGTATACTCTATCCGTTAGACGCCACTTCCCGCTGCTTCTCGGATCACCACACCTAATAAGGTCTGAAAGGTGGTTTCTCCTTCGGTTTTCTTACAACATCATCCATAGCTACTCGTATGTGTCTCCCGGCTTTCTCTCGCCATCGTCTCCTCATACGGTGCTTGGAGTGCCTTGTTGCCTTGTTTACCGTTCCACAGCCTCCTAGGTGAACGCCTCTTGGTCTGAGCTTCACACTCCATCTATCAAGATCAATCTTGGCTTCAACTCTTCATAGATTTGATCTTGATTCTTCAAAGAGCCATCCGCTCTAATCCCACTTATCATAAGACTCTCCCGGCTTCCTCTCGAAATGCCGCACCTATCCATGGTACAATGTGATAGTCCTCTTCTTCTTGGACCATCACCTAACTTGGTGCTTCAACGGTCTTCTTCAACACTCCCCCTCAAGCTTGGTTCGAGTATGGGAAGAACCAAACTTGACAAGGAAGACCGTTGCATAATTTGGAGCTCACCGCTTCTTCAACACTTCCCTTCAAGACTAGCCCGTTGCCAAGGGACCACTCTTGCAAAGGAAAGAGCACTAAGCTTGATTATGCCAATGATGCCGCCTCCTCTTGGACTATCTATCCCACTTGGCAATTAGGACAAGCTTTCGTCTGCTAGCCATTTTGGATTAGGCCACAAAGGACATCATCTACCTCCACATAACACCACCATGAATAGCTTGCTTGAGCCTATACACACTTCTTCTTGTAGATTGCTCCGCTTGGATCGCCACATGGTTGAGTATGATCACCACTCTCTCAAGACCTCCTGGATCAAGTGATTCGGCCTCAAGAGAGGATGAAGACCATGTGGAAGAATATGACCCTCCATAAGCACCCTTTAATCAATACCTTGGAGCAACTACTTCTTGGACCATCTAAATCTTCCGCTTGTTGAAAGATTCACCGATGAAAGATAGCATTAGCCTATGAGATTGGTTTTGGAAGTCATGAACTTCTTGGAAATGAGTCTTGCAGAGTTTTGATTCGCCTGTTACTGAGGCTGAGAATTCGCCAAGAGCTTCACTGAGTCGCTGTTGCTCTTCTTCTTCTCAGAGCAACAATCGCTCTTAACCTCTTCCTCTGAGGTTTCCCTCTCTCAGCAGCCTTACTCTTCTCCTCCTTAACGCTTGAAGTTACAAGCGAATGTGAGTTTCCAATCACCATAACTGGAATCAAACTCTCAAGAATCACAACACAAGCCCATCCAAAAACATTGCTTACTATCTCTTCACCGCTTCTTTTCCACAATTGATTTTTCTCTTATCAACTGTGTTTCTTTGATCAAAAATTATTGACCACTTCCTTTTCTTTGCAGGAAACATCCCAGCCTTGTGCTTCATCTCTGTTTCATGCAAGTCTTCTACGTGAACTCCTCTTGTCACGTCTCTTCCGCAAGTCTCTTCCGGGTTAAAGATGTGAACTCCTCTTGTCACTTCTCTTCCGCAAGTCTCTTCCGGGATTCAACCTTCTTCAGCTTCCTCTTTCTAAGGTAAGCTTCTCCTTTTCTCCAAGTTTTTCTATGAGCTGTCTCATATTTTCCTTGAAGTCTTATGTGAACTAGATTCACACTTTCTTTGACTGTTTTTTATACAGCCGGTTTAATGCTTCCTCTTCTTTCTTGCTGGATGTCTTCATTTGATCACCAGCCACTTTACTTCCTGTTCTATGATTTGTTTTCACTTGGAGCTTGCTTGGATCACCACTTAAGGTCACCACACAGCCTTCTCCTCTTCTAAACCATCACGCCAAAAACACTCTTCATCTCCTAGATGCCTTATTTCCCACGCCATACATGCCAAAGACCATCACGCCATGACAAGCTTCTTCATGGATGAATGATTCTAAAAATCCTCTGGATCTTGTTTCCAAAGAGGATCACCGAGGGATTGATGTTGATACAACCCCTTTTCAAAGTTTTGTATGTGGATCTAGACTCCACACACAAGAAACACAAAGAAAGATATTTACTCTCTCACACACACCCTATTAAAAAACGCATGGGAGGAACAAATTACCCCAGAAATATTTTCTCTCATGTGTTTAACAAAAAGACCGAGCTTCTCAAGGCAAGGAGCCAAGGAGAGCCCAACGAAATCTCCCTCAATTTGTCATCATTTTCTAGTAACAATACACACCCTTAGTCCTTTCACAACTTGAAGATCTTATGATCTCAAGGATATTAATCTCAGAGTGAATAGAACTAAGAAAGTGTATGGTTATAGATTAGAAGACTTTGTAGAGAGCTAGAAGAATAACAAGAGATTAGGCGCTAGATCACTCAACTTGCTCTGATACCATGTTGAAATTAAGAGTATGGAGGCTTAGGGATAGTTGAGAGAGTGATAGTTGTGGCGTGAGAATGATAAGGAGTTTGAGGTTTGGATACTTGGAGAATGTTTAGGATAAAGATGGTGGCGTGAGTATTGATGTAATGAGGGATTATTGTTTGAGAATGATGATAAGAATGATGATGAGAATGAGAATGATAATGGTTGATGAAATAAGATGAACTAAGGAGAAGCATGGCGCCGGAGAGCTAAGGCTCCACCGGCGCCTTTAGGGAGATAATCAAAGCTTCCTTTTACTCTTTTAATCTTCTTATTCTCTTATTCACAACTCTTTACATCACATTACATGTATATTTATAGAGTTTTTACATAGAGAATAAGAGAAGAGGCGTGAAGAAGGAAGGAGAGAAGAGAGGAGTTTGCATGAAGAAGAGAGGAGGGAAGGGAGCAGCTCACTGTTTGACTCCTGTTCAAGCTGCGCCCATACCCTGCTGCTGACGCCTCCATGCTTGTGCCCATGCCCTGGTTCTGGCGCCCCATGCTCTCCTTTGCTTCCTCTTTTCCACTTAGTTAGTCTTCTAGTTAGTATGTAACAGCTTCCTTTCTTCTAGTTACATCCTAACCAAGACTTCTTCTAGTTCCTTGTGAACTAGGTTTCCTTTCCCTCCTTCTCTTAGATTTGAATTCTTCTATCATAGAGATCACATATTTCAACACTTACTTGTCAAAGCCATTGACATCTGATCCTAAACAACAAAGGGTACAACAGAGAAAGGTTTCCCACAAACTCACAGGTTCTGAAATGATTCCAAAACATCAGGTGATTAGTAAACCACCACTGAGAAGAGCTCATCAACAGAAGAAGAAGAAGCATGTGAAGAATTTTGAAGATGATTTGGCGTTGCAAATGGTTAGAAAGATGTTCAAGACTGATCGTTTTGCCGGGTGTGATTTTGATGATGATGACAGAGGCATGGAAGCCAACTTTGAAGATATTTTGAAGGAAGAGAAACGAAGGTATGGTTATATATTTACAATATGTTTTTGTTTTTTGAATTCTCACGGGAAACCAATGGTACTCATGTATGTTTGTTGTTTTATACAGTGTGAAACTTGCAAAGAAAGAAGACGATGCAATAATATCAATAATTTTTTTATTTAATTAGAATGTATTTAATTATAAAATATTTTAATTAATTAGAACGTGGATGGGCTTTTATTACTTGTAAAACCTCTTAAAAGAAATAATTAGTGAACAAAAATTTTGGATTCCGCCGTCTTAGTCCTATTAACTTGCGGGAATTAATTAGTTAATTAATAATAATTATATATATTTATAAAAACTGACTTAATTGTTGTATTTAATTAGGGTTACGTTTCTAACTGTCAGAGAAATATCGATCTATCCCAATCAAAAAACAGAGTTCAACCTGCTGCAGCTATATTTTGTGAGTTTTTTTCTATTAATGTTTTTTGTTTAAGTAGCATAATCATAGGCTGTTTGAAAGAAATTGTATTCTTAAAAGGAATCTATTGGTTTGTTCAAGAAAACCTGGAGATTGAAAACTAAAGGTTACATAGATTTCTATTATTGAGAATCAGAATTTATAGCATTATCATTTTTTCTGCTATGCGTAACAAAATCATAGTTTGTATAGATCAGGTTTGATTCCATTTTGAGGAAATTTGATATAGGTGTTGCTATTTGAACTGTTAAGTTTTTTTGTCAACACAAGTGAAAAGCTTTTCCCCTCTTCGTTGAGTTTTTTTTGTGCAATTCACCATTCCATTACCTTTTGACATTGGGTTTAATTAAAGTTGCATATACTAGTGTGGCACGTTACGTCATATTTCTTTATAGATTGTTAGTCTAATCTTTCGTTTCTCTATATTTGAACATAAGTGATTTTTTTTTTCATTTACTTTGATTAGGATCATGGAGTTTACAGATTCAGAGACACAACAAGCAGATGATTTACCACTTTTGGCAACCAATTATGATATGCCGTCTGTACTTGCTCCAGAGTGTAAGAGTTTCAAATGGAAAATAGAAGTCATAGGTGCGCTGTTAAAACCTGCTTTAAAATATTTTTTGTACAATCTACATTAAAAAGAATTTACAGTCAAAGTTTCACTTATTTTTATGCTAATTAATTAGAATATATTTTAATATACATGTGCTAATCGACAAGATACCGACGGAAACATAGAAGGAAGAATGATGACAGTTCACGATGTCTGGAAACTCCAAAACAAACAAGTCATTGTGCATTTTGATGCTGATACCAATCAGCCAATTGGAGATTCTGCCAGTTTACTTGGTTCATTGTTGGGTCAGCTAAGCAATGATGTGCATTTGCTACCCATTAACTACACCGATTGGAGGTTGGTTAGTCCACACATAAAACAAAGAGCATGGGAAATAATTCAGGTAACATTTTTTTATTGATTTATCTCTATAGATTCTTCAAATCATGAGATGATTTAAGACAATATTTTGGTTTGATAACTTGTTTTTATGTCACTTCAGGCCAAATTCAAATTTGATGATCCAATGATGAGAAAAGAATATGTGATGGGTGCACTAGGTAGCAGATGTAAGGATGTCAAACTTCGACTTTGGAGAACACATAAAAAAGATAATCTCAATGAAACGTTGGATAATCGACCTGAAAAAATTCCTGAAAATCAATGGTATGATTTTGTTCACATGAGATGTACAGAAAAGTGGAAGGTATATATTATTCATTGGATATTTATATTTAGTATATATTTTATATCAAATGAAAGTAATTTTATTTTTATATATGTGAGCTTATAGAAAATGCAAGCTCGGAATACAACTAGCCAAAAAAAAATACCATGCCTCATTTATGTGGAAGAAAGAGTTTTTCAAGAAAAAGAAATGAGATTGTAAGTAACATAATTATTATATTAGTCTACTCTATTTATGATATTGATTTTGTATATTGTTTATACTTGTATCTTTAACAAAGAAATTAAAGAACGGAAAAACACCATGTCGAGCGGAGTTTTTCATTGAGAGTCGCAAAAAACCTGATGGAAGTTTTGTATGTGAAGAGGCAAAAATACGCGCTGTTAGTTTTATTAAAGCCATTATATATATTTTTAATGCATTCTTGTAATTTGTTGGATTTAATAGTTAATTATGCAGGTTATTTATTCTAATTTGTTTTTTTAGGAAGCACTTACGACATTGTTGAATCAAAATCCTCAAGTCACAAGCAATGTCACAGCTACTTTGGATGATGAATATGTTCAAGTGTTTGGCCCAGAGCGTCCAGGAAGACTACGTTGTGTTGGTCGTGGGCCCACACCTTCAAAAATAGTGAAAAACATTCAACTGCGACTAGAATTGATATAGAAAATTCTGAAATGGTCATTCAGTTGAGGACAGAAGTCAAAGAATTAAAAGCTCAACTGAATGGATTATCTACATTCGTCAGACAAATTCTTGGTACTTCAACCGGTGAACAGGTAATAATATATAATAATAATTGGTAAATAAAATTGCTTTTTGTTATTTAATATTTAAAACTGATGTTTTAATCTAAATATCCAGGCAATTACATGGGCTTCAACTTTTGCAGCAGCTTTTGCAACTATACCAAATCCAGAGTTTATAAACATTCCAACTTTACCTAATCCTAATCACGTAACTTGTGTTTACATATGAATTTCATACATATCAAATATTTAAATAATAAACTAATAAATTGTATGTTTTTCTCAGCAAATGGATAATGGTGTCCATGGAGAAAAATCTAACAGTTGAAGATGATGATTTTTAGCAAAACTTTTACCAACTTTGATATATTTATGTTTTATGCATTCTGAAATGGATTAATTATGTAATTTATTTTCAGATTTTTATTTATTAATTTAGATCTGAAAAGGATATGCAAATTAATATTATTTATTAAAAAGGATATTAACATCAATTTTTATAAGTGATATTATTATTTGAATCATTTATGAAAATCGACATAAATATAACATCAATAACATTAAAGTGATTTAATGTTTTAAATCAGCTATTTTAAATGATACTACTATTAAAATCAATTACTAAAATGATGCAAGTTTTAGTATCAATTATTTATAAGTGATGTAAATATTAAAATCACATATAATAACCGATACAAAACTAACATCATTTACATTAAATGATATAAAATATAGCATCAATTTTTAAAAATGATACAAATTAACTGCAACAACTGATACAAATATTTTAAGCAATTGATGTAAATTATTTGCATCATTGAAAATAAAGTCATTTTCTTAATTGATGTAAAACTCTTTTACATCAGTTATAAGTAATACAAATAAATAAAATAAATGATGTAATTTATCCTTTTTTTTGTAGTGTGCCGCAGATATATTATTATAATATTAATATTTTCTTTTTGTAATTATGTTCTTGTGAGGTATATGCTTCGACAAGTATCCTCATTAGAGTGACAATGATCGAAATTTTGATTTGAAACTTCACAAGTTGATTGAAAATATAATTGGAGGTCAATTGGTTGCAATACTTGGTCTGAGGAGAAACCAGTCTTGTAAGAACGTGTAAAACTTGAGGATTTGAAGACCTCTAGGCATGTTGTTTTGTCTGATGGAGCTGAAAGCCAACACATAACAATAACAAGTATAGGGTGCAAAGAGTGATAGCTAATATTCAACTTAATGATAATTCAGGAGATTGTGGTATCTACGCATTAAAATACATTGAGTGTCTACATTTACGATGATGTTTCAAGGTGCTTAACAATGAGAACATTCAGACTTTTCGGAATAGATTAGACACGCATGTGTTTGATAAAATTCTAGAAATGAGAGGACCACATATGAGTAACTCATTGTCTCATCATCGAGAGAGCTTAGTAATTCATCTCAATAATAATTCAATCTTAATTTTTTCTCTTTAAATTTTGGTTTATTTGTATGATTTAAGAAGAATGTTCTAAAACTTATTTGCTTTTGTGGTTTTTAAATTTAGCTTATTTTGGCATTGTTATCACGGATTTGTGTATTAAAATATCTTATGTTACCGCATATATATTTTGGTATTGTTTTATATTATCGCACATTTATTTTGACATTGTTTTATGGTACTGTGGATTTGTTTTGCTATTATTTAATGTTACTGCAAATTTTTTTGTTGATAGATCTTCTGTAATTGTAGATTTATTTTTATGCTACTGCAGATTAGTTTGTTAAAAAAAACATTATGTAGTCGCAAAATTATTAGAAACATATAACTCAATTCAACATCATATAGTCTTCAAAATTCATTTCAATAAAATTTTCAAAATTTATACTATCACCAGCTGCTATCATTAGATTTTCACTTAACATCAACACCAAACAAACATTTTTGTTTTTTAAATCTCTATTTTCTACACATATACAACTTCCTCCATTATTTCAAAAAAAATCAAAAGAAAAGAAAATAAAGAAGATATGGACGCTAAATTTGCTACAACATAAAAAATTAATATGTGCTTAGGGCATCAAATTTGTTAAGACACTAGATTTCTACCCGCGGTACACCGCAGGTTAATTTTTTAACTAATAAAAGTAATGTATTATATATTATCTTATTTCTGTAATATACCAAACTATTTGTTATTGCTTTATATTGTTTACATAATTTTTTTGAAATTAAATATTTACCATAACTCAATATATGTAATAAAATAGAAACAATTAAGTAAAATATTATGATTGATCTGTTTGACACGTTTTATTATTATGAATTTGCATACCCTGTAAAATGTTATAGAGATTTGTTAATAAAATATTTTATTTAAATGCTTAATGAAATGTGAAAACATGGTTACCGAGTTTACAAATATATACTCATGTGTTCTTCTAGATTTCACAGTATATTGCCTCCAAAAGTGAAGAACTTTCACTTGAACTATCTAAAATATCTTCTATGACCTTAAATCTCTAAAAAAAATGAATCAGTTATTTGAAATGAGTTGTTTTGTATTTTTTTCGTATACAATATAAGTGTTTTTTGGTATACGATTACGAAATTTGAAATATGAAAATGATATAATATATATAAAATTTTAATATTGGAAAGTTAATGTTATGTGAATATAAGAATATATGACTGATAACATAAGATTGTTGAGAAAACAATAATTATCAAGAATAAAGGAATAAAATATTCAATAGAAATTTAGTTTTAAAAACAAATTGGAATCAGAAGAAATATATAGAAATTTGTAGTTTAAATTTTTATAATTTCAAATCAATTTGTTTAATTACCAAGAATTTTATTAATAGTAGCCAAAAAGTTTATATTTTAACTGTAACAGAATTATTTTTAAGATTTTCATAGATATTTTTTCATAATTAATAACAATTAATAACAAAGTATTTAATTTGTTAAATCAATTTTTAATAATTTAAAAATTTTAAAAGGGATTTCAAATATGATATAATAGCGTCGGGATGAGTATAAAAATGATTTTAGAATTAAAATAAAGATATATAAATATTTAGTTTAGATATTCATGGTAACAAAATGATACTTTCGATTTATAGAGATATTTTCTTACAGTTAATAGCAAAATAATTTAATTTTGTAATTTGAATTTTAATAATTTGATTGTTTTAATTAATATATAAACTTATTGATTAGAAAATAATATTAACAAATAATTAATATAATTTAATAATTTAATTAAAAATAGGTAGAAAGAGAGAGATAAAAATCTTAATTAGATTTTTTTTTATAATTAACTATATAAGATAATTATTAGATATAAATAATTATGTTTGGTTACTTTGATAACATTATTTCATTAATAGATGCTTGTAAATACTGTTTGGAAACAAAGATTAAAATACTTATTTTTAATACGATAAGAGATATGAAAATATCTTTTTTTAGAAAATCATTTAAAATAATAAAATGAATTTATTTTGAAGATAACATCAAATCTAATTTTTCACAGAAAATGAATAAACTAACTGATTTTGTTTTTGAAAACAATCTAAGAAAATCTTAAAATTCTTTTTTTTTTAAATGATTCTATTTTATTAAAATAATCTTAAAGGCTGAATAATAAATTTTAGATAAATTATATATATATATATATATATATATATATTATTTTAATGAAAAACGTATTTTAATATATATATACATATATATTAATAAAAATTTAATTTTCTGATTAGTTTCTAAATATTATTCTATGAATAAATTTAAATATAAAACACAAACATGACAGATTTTTAAAAAATTCCATAATTTATTAATCATTTGGAAAAGTAGTTATTTAAAAAATAATTAGGAAGTGTTTGGTTATTTAGATAAGATTATCTCATTAAAAGATGATTGTAAATAGTGTTTGGAAACAAAGATTAAAGTACTTCTTTTTTAATAGGAGAAGAGATTTTTCATTTGTTTTTGGGCCTCTTATTAATAGTTTTGGGCATCTTTAAAAAAGGTTTGGAAATTTTTACTAAATTTTAAAGGTTATAAAGTTTTTATTAAATTATTTTTATTGGACTTTTAATTATAATTGTGGGCTTTAATTGATAAAATATAAAATTGAGTGTTATTAATAAATTTTAAAGTTAAATTGTAGAAAAAACTAATTATATTTTTAATTCTAAGTCAATTTCTTTCTCTTATTTCAAAATTTGAAGATATAATTTATTAGGTTATAGATATAAATATATATATATATATATTAAATTTAATTATAATGGTAGAATTTTTTTTCGATCGATTATTAAGAATTTTATATTATAATTTTGTAAATTGTAACATCACGTGGATAATTGTCAATAAATTAAATTAAAGATTTAATATTTCATGTGCTTCTGTAAATTATTGTTATTATAATTACATAACTTATAATAATTTTAACAATAAAATTAATATTTTCTTTATATTTTTTATTTTTATAATATTGCATAAATAAAAAGTTATAATTTTTATTTTTCGCTTAGGCCTTCAGAAATTATTGGACCGGCCATGGCTTAGTAATCTGAAAATTCCAAGAGATGGTCATGCACATTGGTGCTTATCTATTAAGAGGAGCAAATTAGGTTATTTAGCGCAGAGATAACTGGGAACAAGATAAAATGATCACATTTTTTTATAAGAAATTGAAATCACAGATTCAATTGAAAACATACAAGGGCTGAATTTAGACATCAATTAAAGTATTAGTAAATGGAGGAAAAACGTATGCTTATAATCTTCAAGACTGTACAACTTGCAAGAGGATCTTTTACACAAACCCATAAAGCAATGAACAGTAACTAGGAAGTGGCCTATCCTCAAATTTACATTACTCGATACAGATGCAAAAGCAAGAACAGAGACACACAATAAGATTAGTAAAAAAAAATATTAAGTATTACTTCTTGAAGCTTCTAGATTGATCTAGGCAGCACTTGATTCGATCTTCTCAATAACTTCCAGCCGCATTTTCCTCTTCCAACCTTTCATGGTAGCCACTAAATTCACCAGTCCAACGACCTGTGCTTTTGTAAATTCTGGATGAGCCCTTGCCCAGTGAACATATTCCGTCTCTGGCAGATAGTATCCCTGCAAAGTGATGATTTCAGTTTAAACCCTGACAAATGTTTCTGGTTTGAGTCTATACTTTTTTCATGTGAGTTTCTGTTTTTGCTTACCTTAATAAATGTATCAACCATCTGTAACTTGGACTTGGGGTCCACATTTGTTGGCAAAAAATGCTTTAGCCCGTTTATAAGAACCTACGACAACAAAGATAATGTTGGTCAACATGTGGTTCAATACTATTATTTGCAGTAGCATTGTTATATGAAGTTTATAAAGCAGTATTGAAACGCTGAATAAAAAGGAGGCAAAGTACCTGATGATCTAATGACATGAGAGCTCGTCCTTCATCAGTACATCTTTTTACACGAGATAAAACTTCAACAAGCATCTCTGCAAATATTTCAACTCCATGTTCCAGTAGGAGGGTTTGGACCTATGTATGAAAATAAGGGTTCAAAGTGCTCAATCTGATAGTTAACTTCTAGAATTGACGAGGTCAGAGAGTCTTTTACCTCCTGTTGAATGCCTTGATGAGCAAGCCTTGTTTTGTAATGCCTGAATTCCCCGAGCATCAAATCAACATACCTGTTAGTTCAAACAGTTTAAAATATATAAAATGGCAGCGATGCAAATCAATGGTCCAACATGACAAATCTAGTTTTTGAGCATCAGTCATGTACTGAATATTGAAATGCGAATTATAACTTTGTGCAACGCAAAGAAGAAAAAACTATGAACGTCTAAGTTAAATATTTCATAAATCAATTGAAGTTGCAGGTAAGAATATCAAAGGGAAAAATTGAGAAACAAATTGGTGAAGTAACAAACCCATTATGCTCCACTCCAATCTCCTTGACTTCCCATTTAGTATTTGCAATCCGGTCGACATATCTGTAAAATCAGTTGAAGGTGAATTACCGTGGATGAAAATAGATATCCCTCAGTGAGAACCAATAACATATAAACCAAGTTTCAACTTTAGCATACCATCTGAATTATACACAATTGATGTAACAGTTTTAAAACTCCGAGGTCAGTGAGAATAAGAACAGAAGGCAAAAAAATGCTAGAAAGACTATCTATCTAATAACTTCCTTTGAAATGCAAGTTCAAAAGGAAGTCAGCAATTTACCCATTAACATGCAGCAGTATCCTTGCAGTTTTCCTATGTAAATGCTCTGTCAGATCCGGTACAGAACCAACCTGATGAATTATTCCACTTAATGCAACTCCTTCAAATATAATTGCTACTACATATTGTATATAGATAGTTCTTGATTAAATATATATAAAAACAGAGGAGAAATTAGTTTAGCAAATGAGTACAATGAAACTACTTATGATCAAGGCCTGCATAATCCATTAGTTGTAAAGGCAAAAGCAAAAGACTATTGGATGCTACAGATGACTTTGTATAGTCAAATTGTATGTATGTTGTCAACAGCACAGCCAAATAAGGTATTATATTTCCAGCCAGAGTTTCTCTGAATTTAAGGAATCAAAACTTAAAGAGGCACATACCAGTTGATCAAAGAAGTCTTCAACCAGAGAACCATTTCTTGACATAAGCATTGATTGGAGATGAGCCTTTGATTTATGCAATATCCGAGCCACAAGAGAAATAGTGTCCACTGCAGCACATCTTTCCTGCAAGCGATAATCATGTGTTAAAGAATCCTTATATTATACAACCTTGAGATGATATGAAGACTCTAAAAGAAGCTGCTCTTCTCATCTCACACTTCATATATGAAATACAGGAATATATAAATCAATAGGAATAAAATCATATTTAGAATTACTAATGGATAGGAAACAATTTAATTGCAGTTCAGATTGATGAAAACCTAGACTCAATTTATACCTTGAGACTAAAAGATACGCCTGATAAATGACCAGAAGTATTTAAGGGATTTGCTGGAGTTACATCCGCAAGACTATGAACTGTGTTCGAAAAGGCAAGTGAAGAAGATGGAGATGATGAAGGCTGAGGCTTGATCCATTGATCACACTCCTGTGATATCCGGGATAAGCTGCTTTTCAAGCGATCTGCATTTCAAATTAAATATAGTCTATATTGAGAAAAATGGCTTTCCTCAGATGTTGTAGCCTTAAAATTCATAAGACGAATCATACTGGTTGGGAGTAAGATTACAAACAAAGAACATCAAAAGAAAACAAATTAGTAACTCACGATTGAAAGATTCAGCAACTCCTTTGCCACCTGGATTAGTATTTTCTTGACCAAATACTTGAAACACGAAATAGAAAAAGACCCCAAACAATTGGCATATTCCCTACAAAATTTCAGCTAGGTGTAAGAGAAACTTTCGAAAATAACCCGAAGGAGATACGTAAACAAATTTGCAGAATTCAAGGATAAGGTTTGGTACCTTAAAGAATTCAACGTTAACAATTTCTAGTTTCTGCATAAGCCTCGCGTACTTATCCATTGATCTAAGGCAGAAAACGGTAAATACCAGTCCATGTCACAAAAGTGAAAATATGCGCTAGCAAGGCTGTCACTATAGTTTAATACATGTGCTCAACCGCATATTACCTTAGAAGACAAAGGGACGATCCTGTTTGAGCTGTCAAATCATCATTACCACAGAAATGTAAAGAAGATTTCCTTGATTGACTACTCGTAAAACTTCTTCTTGGAAGCTGACTATCCTCATCAATAAAGTCAGCGAGAAGGTCTTCGTTTTCATCTTCTGAAACAGGACTATCTCCGTTAATGGGTTTTGTATCTCCTATCTTGGGGATGACAACATCATGAATACTATTATTTCCTTCATAATCTTCAGAGACGGCTCCATTGACCGCGGAGTAGTCTTGATCTTCTCTGTAGTAAGTTAACTTTGCTGAGAAGGGGTTACCACTTTTCAGCCAATAAGAAAATCCACTCCTGTTGCCACTTGGATCAGTTGAGTCATTTAACTTATCAGAGTGAGGGAATCTGGAAGAACCAGAGGCACTGCGGGAAGAAATAATTAGGGGAGCCCCATCCCCCACAAGACCAGCAAAATTAATAGCTTGCACAGTATCAGGTGACAGTTTCGTCCATGTCTCCTTCTCCAGAACCATTTTAAGCGCCTGTCAGGGAGAAAAAAACAACCAAAACTTTACCTTCACATTATCATGTAGTCTGATGAGTGAAGTAACTAGGTATGTAGAATTGGCAATGTCACTCCAATGGGCATTTTGAAACTGAACTTACATGCATGCTTTGCTTATGAAATGCAGTGAAATAATTTTCGCATACACCCTTTAGCTTCTCCCTAAAATCAGCAACTTCAAATCCACAGAACGCTTCCCCAGCAAGGATAAAGACGCTCAGGTCTTCATAATTTTTTAGAAACTGATGTATACTTGTTGAAGAAGCAGCTGGGGAAGAGAGTAAGACTGACAGACGGCTTGTTGTTAGTTGCCAAAGGTTTCTGCGTCCTCTCTGAAGAGTTTCTGAAACAAAACCTGCAGTTTCTTTTCGTAGATAGTACCACGGCGACTCGTCAATTGATGCATCCCCAGAATTCCTGGACTCATCTATTGCACTAGTAGACGTCTGCTGCACAGAGCTAGATGTTCCACTTCCATCAGACTCTCCAGCAGAGACGGTACAAGAAGGTATGCTTCCCGAACTCATGGCTGAAGAGAGACCACTATCTAGTGGGTCACATGAACCCCCGGTCGCTGAATCAACCTTTTGAGTTGTTGCAGGGCTTAGTAAGATCAAACTATCTACCTGTTCGAGCTTAGAAGTTTAGCTCTTAGAAACCCTTAGAGATAACTAAAACAAATTAAAGCAGACAACATACAGATACCAAGCAATAAAGCCATCAAATAGAAAATATTTTACTGACCATAATCTTTCAAGCCAAAATGGAATAAAACAAAACTGATCAAAAACTCTTGGAAAATCAATTACTTGGCATGGTGTACTTAAAAGAGATTTAAAAATCTGTGTATGTTAACTACGAAATCAAGTGATACCCTGCATACATGATTAAATATAAACTCCATACCAATAAAGCAGGTCTTCTTATAGTTTGCACATCACTAGGCTAAGATTTCCCCTAATTCCAGCGTAAAAGAGAAGTGTTTTATACAATGAGTTTAGGTATGCTTTTGCTCAGACAATAGGTAAAAGGTCTGGAAAGAGGTGTTTAAGACCATGAATTCTGACAAGAAATACTGTAGCCCACTGAAATTAGAACCAGATGCCTATCAAGAAAATAAGAAAATGTAGAATACAAACTGAAGAAGGGAATAGAACCTACCTTCTTTTCTGGCGCGAAACTCATTATCTGATGGTATGAATATATTAACTGAAATAGTACAGCGAGTGTTCTCAAAATACATTGCCTGAACTTAGATTCTGGTGTCTGAATACACAGATCGCTGCAGGTAAGTCTGAAATAAATTTAAAGAAATCAGTAAGAATATTAGAATCCAAAAAAATGACCAGAAGTAGATACTAGATACTGTTATAGGTACTAGTAATAACTCAGGTGCACAGAACATACCTACTATATTGGAGGGAAGCACTGTTATCCTACAAAAACAATTAAGGAAAGGATCAGTAATCTGACTGGTTTGATTGTTGACCAAAGAAACAAAATTCAGTGAATGGCTAGAGGGTTGGTTATATCCGCTAGGATGAAAAGTGACATCTAACCTATAAAGAAAAAGATTGTGCCATACACCAGCAAGCTCGATACAACCAACCATCCAACCATGCATGGCTACTCACTACCTCAACATCAAGTCTACAGAAGCAACACTTGAATTTTTAGCTCACTTACCTCTCCAACAATGGTCTTTAGCACTGAATGGGTTTCAGAGATAACTTCTTGCATAAAAAAGCTTTGTATCTTCTCGGCGAGACCAGAAACATCACCGATCAATGCATAAGCGTCAAGAATCTAAAGTATGAGCACATAAACAAGTTAACTATTGCCACAGAACCAACTTCTAGTTCTCTAACTAAACTGAAGGCCCAGAATTCAATACTTTTAAGTTTGAATCTTGAAGGAGAGAGCTGTACAGATATAACATGAGAATGATTTGTCTTACTAACCATTATATAACTATCTTCTTTGAACTCCTGGCAAACACCCAATAAAAGTGAATCCAGCTTATGAAGAGTTCTTCCTAACCAAACCTTGAAAAGAGTATGAGTTGCTCAACCAACTGACAATAGAAAATTATGAAGACAATGGTTAGTCAAGAATAATCCATAACTACCTCAGCGCCACGGGTCATCATTTGGGCTACTGAGAACTCAGCTAGATTGTCAAGTAGCTGCAAGTACTCAGGTAGAACTTGAAATGCCTACATGATAAGGGAGTATATTTCCCGGTATCTTGTTAGTTTCATAACATAATGTCACCATAATTATTATAAGAAAATCAGAGAAGTATACAAAAGAGAGGAAGTAAACTACCAACCTTGCAATAGTTTCCTTCTTCAACAAGGTCTTCAAGAGTGGACTGCATTACTCTTGCATGGCGGAGATCTGTTAGTATAGGAAGCATATCCTGCAAGTAGGGTAAATTAAACATTCATGCCATTATAGTTACATGTTATCCAAAGAAGCAAAAACGCATGCTAGAGACAAAAAAATTCACAGTATGCTTAGATATTATAATAAACACTTAGGCCCTAGTTGATCAGGCGAGATTACAGAATAGACTGTATCTAAAAAAGTACTTGCATATAGAAAACATCCTGACAGTATCTTTCGAGACTAAAACAAGTCACATACATAACCATTTGCTGATAGGTGATAAATACAGAGTAATTTTCTACACAGATTTCTGAGCATATTAATCGGAGTTTCAGAACAAAACTATAACACATGAAAATTATTCAAGAAAACAGATTAAAGAAACGATCATTGGAGCCTAGATGTCTGAAATAAACAGAAAATCATACCAGAAGAGCTTGTTTCTTTTTGGAATGAGTGTGAACAATAAGATCTCTTGAAGCCTCATTCATAGATGAAGTCAAATTCCTTCTTCCATTCTGGCCATAAACACACAGAAAAAGGTCCCAAACCAAGGTCAAACCAGTAACAAGCAAAACAGAAAATGAAAACCACTGCATTGTTTACGTAAATTTACGAAACCCTTACCTTGCATATAACATTTGCAATCTTCAAATCCTTTTCCAATTCTCTAACCAAATTCATCCCCTTCACTGGCCAAAAGTGAATATTAATATCCTCAATCGACATCAGTTTTCCTAAGAGCGTAAAAGACAACGTCTTTTCAATTCAAGGTACTTACCCATTACTTCATGATGCTCCATAACATGATGAGACAGATTTTCCGCCACTCTATCCAACTGTACCAACCTCAAGGTAGCCTAAACAGTAAACAGAACCTTTTAAACTCATTAACCAAAACATTCATCTGCATTCTCACTCTCTCAGGTCACACTCATCACATTTACTTGAGGAGAAGTTAATACCTGTTTCTCAAAATAAGCTAACTCACTTTCATCATCTGGCAGATTCTCCAAAATATGTCTAACCGGATCAAAATCCTACAAGAGAATCAAAAATGTAACTTGTGCCCCTAAATAATCAAAAGATATAACCACACACAAACACAAACCTCTTGATAAAACCCTTCTTCAAGATCCTCAACTTGTTGAGGAAGAGGTCTATTTCCATAAATTGAACTCAACTCAGTAGCATTAGAAGATATACTCAATCTCTGATCAGAAGGAAGTCCAGCTAAAGCACGTGCCACCGCAGCCGCAGCTGCCGCACGTGCCGGAATCTACACAAAATGGAAACTTTTAACAATCAAAACCAACACTAAACACAATAATATGAATTTAACAACATCAAAGAGAGTATATATTACCTCAGGACGATCGGAGAAAGAAGAAGAAGAAGAAGGTAAGAGACCAAGCGATGAAGCGGATTTAACAGAGCTAAGGAATTTTTCACCGACTTTAGAAAAATCCATCCCACCACCACTACTACTACTGCCTTGTGATGATAACAAGAAAGGAAGTAAAAAAAAAAAAAAAAAAAAGCCTAGAGCTTTCGAATCCAATACTAGAACCAAGTTCGTTTAGATCACCACCATTGAAGATTAATGGATTACCTAAAACTGTATCGAATGGGAACAGATTAGGCTGCATCTCATTTCATCTTTTTCTAGATCACAAAACCCAAATCGGGATGAAGAAGGATTTGAAATTTTTTTTCTTTTTCTAATTCGAGAAAAGAGAGCTTGACTTTTGAGCGTTCTTCAGACACTGCGCTTTAACGTTCTCTTTTGGTTATTCCTTCTGGTTAACTCTAAATCCATCCATTGTTTTTTTTCTAAAAATGCTAACCATATTAAAACTAAATCTATTATTCATAGATGGTTTGGTACACATTTGGTTTCAGTTCTGATTCGAGTTTTAGTCAAATTATATTAATTTTAACGATTCAAACATTGATTTTATACTGCTTTTTCTCATTCAATTCAGTTTGAATTTGGAATCCATATAAACACTACTAAGATAATGATTAACGCAATGGAGAATTGGCTTTTATGCCTTGTGACCTCTTAAATATATTCCAAGTTACCAACCAAAACCATAGTTTCTTATTCTTCTTTCTTTTTTTTTTATTGAAGCTCGAGTTTTGAATAAGTATAAAAGTTGTTTCTTCCTAAAAAGATGTTTGAGCATTAATATGCCGTTATAATTTGTTGAAAAAAATGTTTTGTAACATTTGAAAACGTTTAAAATATATGTTTCTTAAATTTTCAATTTCAAAATCTTAATTTGTTTTTATTTGAATTTTGTAAAGGATAAAGAAAATGTTACACTACCTTTTTACAGTCAATTTTTGATGATGAAGTTTAATATTGATAAACGAACAACTTTTTGTTTCATTTGTTACCAAAAAAAAAAATTGAAATAGGATTTTAGATCCATTCTTGTAGCACCTGAGTTATCAAAAACTTTTCAGTGTCAGAGTCATGCTGGTAAGTTGAATTATTTGAGAAGATCTCGTAAGCTTTTCAGTGGTTTCCTGTTATTAAATATAACATAGAAAACGAGTTTGCAGAGTATGAAATTTTGCAATCTTCGATTTTTAATACATAAGAATACAATAACAGTTTTTTTTTTTTTTTTTTTTTTTTACATTTAAGCTTGTAAAAACTCCATTTTGCTTTTTCTTCTACAGTACAGTGGAGAAAAGTCTGTACAATAAAACAAAACATTATATTATCATTGGAGACAGAACCACCGCTGAATATTTTTTTGACCATAAGCAAAATTTGGTTTTGTGCCTATTATTTGTGAGGTATAAAAAAAATTCACCAAAAAATTATGAACTTCAAGAGGAAAATGTCGAGCACAACTCTGTTAATGACAATTAATGACAATATGAAAGGCTCCAAACATGGATTTGACACGTTTGTGCCACAGATCGATCCTAATTGGAGGCAAGGCAAAGTATTGAATATAATGATATGTACTTAGTTAAATACTAAATTGGTTTGTTGACTTACATAATTATTTTCCAAAATATTAGTTTATATTAGATATAGAGATTTTAAATTTTTTTGAAATTATTATTAATTTCCATAATGTGTGGGTTCAAAATTAGTTTTGGAGTATTTTTTTTTGGTATTTTGATGTACAAATTAGTTTTGGAGTATTTGTTTACAATCTTAATAAATTTTGTACTTCAATTATAATATTATATTCAATTATAATACTGTATAGTATATATGTAGATAGATATTATTTGATTTCTATTTAATACAACCTTATTTATCTTTACATAACAAACTTTAAATCTTCCTGCGGACGTATATGCCATTACAACGATTTTTCTTTTAAAATAACCTTTACAAAAAATAAACCATAAAACTCATGATTGAAATTAACGTAAAATCATTCCCACCACAAAAAAAACGCTAAACACATAATTTGTAAACCATAAAACTCATGATTGCAATTAACATAAAATCATTCCTCCATATATTTTGAAAAAAAACAAATCTATTTAAAAAAAAAATAAACAATAATGAAATCACGTGGAAGTAGGGATAAGCGAGTAAAACCCACGCGCCGATAACGAGAGTGGCGAATTCAGTTTCGACGAAACAATTTGCCTCCGTTCACATGCGATGCTTCCCTCTTAAATATCCCACCGTCACTTACCAAATCTCTCTTCTCATTGAGATTTTGATTTTCTGATCCAAATCTTTCAATTTTCTCCAGAAAACAAAATTCCAATGGCGAACGGAGCTGGTAGAGTAGATCTGGACGGTAAACCAATAAAACCAATCACAATATGCATGATCGGTGCCGGAGGTTTCATCGGTTCACATCTCTGTGAAAAGCTAATGATGGAAACACCACATAAGGTGCTTGCGCTCGACGTTTACAATGATAAGATCAAACACTTGCTTGAGCCTGATTCCGTTGAATGGACTGGTCGCATCCAGTTTCATCGCATCAATATTAAACATGATTCGAGACTTGAAGGTCTTATTAAGATGGCGGATCTGGTAAAATGCTGCTATCGATTTCGCTCTCATCTGTTTTTTGATTGTTTAATTGATTTGATAATGACAGTTTATGATTGATGATGATTGTAGAACTCAGATCTGAATTTAGATAGTTAATTTTGCAATTCTGATGATTCGTTCTTCAATTTTGTTCGAGATCGGTTATGTTTCTGATGTGAATTTTGGTTTTGCAGACGATAAATCTTGCTGCGATCTGTACTCCAGCTGATTATAACACTCGTCCTCTTGATACTATCTACAGCAATTTCGTTGATGCGCTTCCAGTTGTATGTGTTTTCTTACTTACTTCATACATTCATTACTGTGATTGGAAATAGTATGTGATTATGACTAGTTGAAATTGATTGGTGTAAGTGTGTTGGTTAATGTAGGTTAAGTACTGTTCTGAAAATAATAAGCGTCTCATTCACTTTTCTACCTGTGAAGTATATGGAAAAACTATTGGATCTTTTCTTCCAAAGGATTCTCCCTTGCGTGAGGTTAGATCTTTTTGTACCTTTCGCTTTCGACGTTTCGTTGTATTATCAATCTTGCAATTGAATGTGTTGGGGAACATGTTGAAGCTACCATTTTCTGTATTTTTTCTTGGCCAAAGGTCATGGGATTGTGAATTACTTATTGAAAATCTTGTAAAACTTTCTTTTGAATTCAGTTAAGAGTTTTGACAACTCACCGTTAAAAGCCTTTTAGTATTAATTATTAGTTAGTTTAGGTTGGCTTGCTTCATCGTTTACAAATGTTGTTTTGTTGTGCCTTTCTACAGGATCCTTCTTTCTATGTTCTTAAAGAAGATATTTCTCCTTGCATATTTGGTTCAATTGAGAAGCAGAGGTGGTCATATGCTTGTGCTAAGCAGCTGATTGAGAGACTTGTTTATGGTAAGTTTTTTTCGTTTAAGATGACATGTGTGCGTATGTATATAATGTGGTAAGAACCAAAAGGTTTTTAATTCATTTCATTTGTTTCTTTGTGACAGCTGAGGGTGCTGAGAATGGACTTGAGTTCACCATTGTTAGACCTTTTAACTGGATTGGACCTAGGATGGATTTCATCCCCGGCATTGATGGTCCTAGTGAAGGTGTCCCTCGTGTTCTCGCCTGCTTTAGTAATGTAAGTAATACAAAGGCTACTCTAGTGAATCTGCAAGCTTTCGGCTGATGCATCACTATCTGTCTTTCAGAATCTTCTACGCCGTGAACCTCTCAAGCTTGTGGATGGTGGAGAATCACAGAGAACATTCATCTACATCAAGGATGCTATTGAAGCTGTCCTCTTGATGATTGTATGTCGTTCTATTGCATATATCATTCTTTCTGCTTTTCGCTTACAAACTATTGAACTTCAAAGAAGTTCTAACTAAAACATGCAATGGCATTATGTTTTTGTGGTTCAGGAAAACCCAGAGAGAGCGAACGGGCATATCTTCAATGTAGGCAACCCGAACAATGAAGTTACAGTACGGCAGCTTGCTGAAATGATGACCGAGGTAAGGAATATTAGTTGCAAAACAACAAGAAGAGTTGGGATATTTCTTTCTTTATTTGGTTCTCAAATCTCAAAAACGAACCATATATATCAGGTTTACGCTAAAGTGAGTGGAGAAGGAGCCATTGAGAGCCCAACGGTTGATGTTAGCTCCAAAGAATTTTACGGGGAAGGTTATGACGATAGCGACAAAAGAATCCCAGACATGACCATCATTAACCGCCAACTCGGTAATTCCCTTATTTTAACATAATGAAGATGATAATATGCTTAAAAATCATAATCTGATAGATTTGTGTACATTGAAAATAGGATGGAACCCAAAGACATCTCTATGGGACTTGCTTGAGTCGACCTTAACCTATCAGCACAGGACCTATGCTGAAGCTGTGAAGAAGGCAACATCCAAACCAGTTGCTTCATAAAATTTCCAAGTCCTCCAAATCACCAAACAAACTCGTTAAAAACGTATCTTCCTGGCTCTATTCAATTCTTATTTTATTTTATTTTATTTTTCATTCGAGAGTTATTTTTTCTTCCCCTTTTTATGAAAACAGTATAATCACGGTGCTTTGTTCCAAATATACCTTTCTATATTTTGCTTTAGTTTTACTCTATAGATAGAAATGTTTGCGTTTATGTTCTAAAATGCTTGGTCTTAGTAAATAAGGAGAGAAAGAGTGAGTTGTGAATTGTTGGTCTTCTAAAGAGAAATTAAATGAAAATGAAATCATATAGTAGAAGCATCTGTAATCCAACGGTTACGATAGTTGCCTTTCAAGCAATAGATCCGGATGCTTCATCATCAGCAGCAGCATAGCCGTCGTAGAAAAAGTCTTCGGATGCATATGCTCATTGAGAGTTGAATACAAGTTAGATATCGCTGGTACTTCTTTAAACAAATGGTATAACAACAGAAAAAAACTTTTCTTTTTAAGAAAAATACTTCTTTTACGTTAAAACACCTCTAAGAACATTAATGTGTATACAGTAGCTATATTACATATTTATATTTCTCAATTGTCATGACCCGATGATTATAATTATGCCAGGTATAGTTATACCGTATCCCAATTTGTCCAATAAGATTTGTGATTCTCACTAACTAGTCCCTAAAATGAGATAAGATCATTGATAATGATGGATTCTCTACTGACGACTATATAACTCAATGTCTTTGCAAGCGTCAACACACATCTCTTAGTTTCAGATAAGTCACACAAGAAAATTATTACTCTAGGAGAACAAATATGGGTGGTAAAAGTTTGATTATCGTTCTAATGATCGTCTCTGTATTTGGTCTCCACCAATGTAAGTAGTGAATCAATATCTTATTTCTTTCAAACCCAACATGAATATATGCATTAAGCATGTCATATCATACTTTCGTATATACTTCATGTTCAAATTTATATATAACCAGTTTTATGATATAATTCATTCTTGCTTCAAGATTATCTTTACATTGACATATAATTAGTCATTATCAATTACAATGTATTGTTTAATTTGTTGCCACATGCTTACTTTTACATTTTTGAGATAATGATTGTAGGTCGAGACGATTCTGATTATCCGAATGGAAGAGAAAGATGCTTCCATAAATTAGTGGGAGAGCCATGGCCACTAGAGTTTTTGTGTTGTGTCGAAGATGTTAGCATTTGCTTCCCTTTCTTCTTACTTACCAGGACAATGCCTCAGACTGTGTCCGCCGCTACGAAAAGGTGAAGCACCGTCTCCTTCACCTGGTGCAACACTGCCTCTTCAATAAGTGATCATTGAAATGATCGATGACTATGCTCTCTATATTATGTTTTCACTGACCCACATGAAAGATTAATTACAGTGTCATCAATAACTCAATAACGCTTGTTCAATGCTACAGTCTGAATATATATATATATATATATCAATAATACATTTGCTATTTCTTAGTCCATTAATCTTTATATGATATATATATATATTATATGCATACACTTCTGTAGATAAATAAATAAAATAAACTAAATCTTGAATGTTTGGTTGCAAAATCCAAGTTTTTGTGTTGTATCGAAGATATTATCACTTGCCATTTCTTTCAATTTATAATGTTTGATAGTCTTCCTAATTATGTTTTGTGTGTTTAAAATCATTCAATAATCTTTATAAACGAATAAGAGGGAGTAAAAAAAAAAAAAAAAAAGAACAACAACTAACTAAACTTCTTCAGTTTAACTCAATTGAGAAACTTTGATGAGAATATCTCAACTTTTTGAGAGACCTATCTATATCACTTTAGTTTTATTTGCCTGATGACTTGTTCTGAATTGCTACTTTTGCTTTCTTTGATGCAACTGTATTGTTCATTGCTTCACCATTTGGTCTGTTCTTGCTCAGAGGCTCCCCTTTTAAAGGTTATCATTCTCTTCTTTGTTATCATTTTACTCATCCTCATCTGAATCCATCTAACCAAAAAAAATCAATATTAGCATTTTAAACTTAAAAACTCAATGCTACTCCCACTTATGCTGGTTGTTTTTCGTATGAAAATAAATAAATCATAATAGCTGAAACTTCTTGAATAAACGACTCAACATGTTTTTCTTCAGAGCTCCAAGATATTCTTCTTGGTGAACCTGTAATAACAAAATCTTCCCTCGAACAAATCAGATTAAGACTGAGGCTTCTGCCTTGAAAGAAATACCAGTAAGACCAACAAATGCTCGATCGATGCAAACATTCTTGGAACTTCAGTTGCTAAGAACTCAAACAAAGGCACCAATGGAAAGTGGAAACTCTAACCCGCAACAAAATCCGAACTTAATCCGGTAAGCATGAAACTCGAATTAAGCCCTTTAAATAGGGAGGCTCGGAGAATTACACAACTATATCTAAAGAAAGAGAACCAGCAAAATAAATTGAACCCAAACCAAAATTGAACTATATTTTATTTTTCTCCAAAAATTAATCATAAACTAAAAAGATTAGAAGTTTAATTTGGTTTCAAAAATATAAAATATAAATGTTTGATCTTAATGAGTATAATATTTATTTCCAACCGAGATAAAATGAAAAAGAGAGGATACAAATAATGGGCATTTATTCTCAAGTGGACCCTTTTGGAATTAGCTATATTTAATGGGGTTTAGATGTATGTCTGTGTCTTCACAAAATAATTAGAATTTGAATACATCATACTTGTGAAGATTTAAGCTTCAAAAAATATTTACAAAACCAAGTAAAATTCGGGATAATCTCGTTAAAAACCTTTAAAGTGACAACCAGTTTCACTTTAAATGTTCAAGATTTTTATATCTCACTTTAAATCTTCAAGATGAATTTTATGGTAGTTTAAACTCTTAATAAATGAAATTTCGTTGAGGAAATAGTTTTATCTATAAAATTTTCATCTTCTTTAAAAAATGATTCAATAGAAATTTTTGTAGTTTAAACTCTTAAAATGACATTTTGGTTCGCACAGACATTTTAGATGATAGAATAATTAACTTCGTTAACAGAACATTTAATTTCGTTAACGAAATAGTTCTCTGTCAAAAAAATTCAACACGTGCGAATTTCAATTATGTTAAATTTGTACAATTGTTTCTTCGGTTTTTTTTCCAAAATAAAGATTTACTATATTTTATTCAGTCTACCTAGTTTCAATACACTGTTCATTAGAAGAAAATGTAGGATACCCTTCTTAAATCAGTCCAACCTATACCCCCAATTGCAAAGTAATTTGCAATCAGAGTTTTCATCTAATTATATTAAGACTAACAAAACAATTTAATCATAAACTAATTAAAAAAAAGTATAGAGAATGAAGATTAAACCAAAAGATAAGAAGAGAAACACGGCACTCACTAAATTGATTTTTTTCTGTTGTGTCACAAAAATATGTGACTTTAGGGATAAGGTTGGTAAAGGTCGTTATTACATAAACCGAAAGCAAAGTTCCATTAGATGTCCGAAACCAATTTTCTTACAAACAATCCCAAAAAATAAAGAGTATTATAATCGATTCAAGTTGTAAAACTTATATCTTTATTTAATCATCTTGGCATATAATTGATTAAAATATTACATTACATACCACTAATAACTACTTTCATTTCAATATAAACAAAATATTTACAAATTGAATGTTTGATCCCAAATATATATTCATTCCTAAAAAAAAAATCAACCATCCAAAATTGATAAAATAAAATTTCTAGAAACCAATGAATTTGAGCCAATGAAAACCACCAGTTTTAACCACTTTCTCTGCTTCCTTTGAACAAGATTCCGACGATGATCCACCACCGTCGATAAATCCTCCGTCCTCTTTCCGACCACATAAGAAAAAGTTTCTTGATCCAAGAGATATAAGCTTCTCATCTCTTCCAATACTTTCAAGACTAAACTGTGAGTAATGAAGATCAAATCTTGACGGTTCAGATTCCGGTAAAAAAGGCCGGCGAGCTTCTTTAACATACTGACGAACGGCGGCGTCGATTAAATCACTTACGGTTGATTCCGGTGAGATTATAATCTGTACAGCACCTAAACTTCCTTGTAACGTCACGTTAAGTAAAAGTTTCGTTAGACGTGGAACTGAAGTAGCCACGTGTCCGTTTCCGATGCTTTGACTGGAGGAGAATAACTCCGGCAAAGTCTTTGGTCGTCTAAGCTCTCCAGGATTCGATATAGGCGATGCACTAGCTCTACCGTGAAACGACATCGCTTTCTCTTGTAACTTTCCACGGCGACTTTTCTCTGTCTCCGACGTAGATTTCCGGCCACCGTTCTTTAACGTCATGTTAATAGATTGGGAGATGATATAACGAAGTCGGAGAACAAGGAGAAGCGGAGGCTCTCGTATAGGCGCCGGTCAGCGGAAGCCAGCATAAGTCAGAGTGGCAAAACTGTAAATAGTGTAGGAGGTAAGGGTAAAATGATAAGAGTATGTGATTTGAGAGAATGTAGTGTTGGTCTTTGAAGATGAAAGTATTTAAAGTGGATAATGAGATAATGAAAGGGTGAGAAATTGCTAGGAAATTTCTTAGAGGAGTGAGGTTCAGGGAACCGGCTATAATAGGTGAACCGGACATCTAATTATTTGGGTAAGTTCAGAATTGGGTCTAGGTTCAACCGGTGCCTTGGAATTCATGAATTATTATCAATCGGTCGTAGAAACCAATTTGGACTCATGTTTTGATTTGGACTCGACCCTTTGTTATTGACTTATTGTTATTGAGTTGCTTTCTAATAGTGTTCACCTCTTGATATGATCATTAAGTTGTCTTTTTTGTTTCATCAATGATTATCATTGTTAAAAATACTAAAATTAATTAAAAGCAAAACAAACAATGGTAATTGTTGATGAAACAAAAAGACAACTAAATGAGCATTTCAAGAGGTGAGTTTACTTTTGTTAGTAATCTTTTGTGAAATCGAAGTAATTATGAGAGTAGGTGCATTCCCTTAATTATGAGAATAAGTTTCATAATCATTAACTTCCAATTAGTCTTTTGTGAAATCGAAGTAATTATGTGAGTAGGTGCATTACCTTAATTATGAGAATAAGTTTCATAATCATTAACTTCCAATTAATCTTTTGTGAAATCGAAGTAATTGTGAGAGTAAATTCATACAATTAATATACTAGTTATATTCATGCACACGGTTAATTTATCTTCTAGAAAATGAAAATGATTTTAAATATAAGAATATTAGTTTTATTGAGATCTAAGGCCAAATCATCTTTTATTTTGGTTTACAGATCAAAGCATTTAAGAATACAATATTTCTTTGATTTTTGTGAAATTAATGCATGCTAGAGACAAATTATATACAGTAAAACTTTATAAATTGATAAATACTATAAAATAATAAAATTTTATACTTCCGATTCGGATTAATATAAAAAGGTCTAATTTCGATAAAATAATAAGCTATTTTTTAGAAACTCCTATGTAAATATATAGTCCCAATAATATCATAAATTAATAATCATATAATATATACATGTATATAATAATATATTAATATACTATTTTAGTATTATTTTTAAAAATTAAATGTTTTTAAATCTTATTTTCATTTTATTATATCACATAATTTTTGTATTTTGTTTTTAAATAACTCTATTGTAGTACATTTATAAGTTTATAACTTATCTCTTAAATATCCAATATACTTTTTCATCTTATGAATATATATCATATATACAAAGATCCTTTTGATAAAATTTAAATTTAATATATGACATTAATATAACTTTACATTATGAATATTTATTATTTCTATTTTAATCATTTTAATAAATTTTAAAATCTAATATATGAGATTATTAATCATAAATTTGAATTTATGTATATTATTTGAATTCATCTAGTATTTGTTATTCATGTTTTGAAAATAAATCTTGTTGCTTTTAAATATAAAACTTTCAAAATTAAATCAGATAATTTCAATTAAAATTATAATATAATATTGAGGTAATATCAAGTTATCTAATTTTATTCTAGAATTTAAATGATTAAAATTAAAATAAATTTTCTATAAATTAATAAATATTAATTTACACTATAAATTAATAAATATTAATTTATAGATAAATTAATATCAATATAAATTAATAAAATATCAAATTCTCAATATTATTAATTTATATAGGTTTTACTGTATTTTTCATTTCTTTTGGTCAATCAAATCAACATTTATCTATTTTATGAAATCAAAGCACGTTAGAAAACTTAATATGTTTATTTATTATTTATTTAAAGTATTTTAGTGATGAACTTTTTGTGAATTAATTTCTTTTAGATTTTTGACATTATTGTGAATAAATTTAGGCCATAGATATAGTGTAAAAAGATAGACCACACTTTGAATGTTTGTCGTGGCTCATTTGCATATCCAATACTTAACCAACTTTTTGTACTAAAAGCAATGTTTAAGAAAGCACTAGGCGCTAGGCGCTAGTCGGGCGGTGACCCTCCACCTAGCGCCTAAAACGCCTAATCAGAGCCTATGCAATTTTAGGCGGTTTAAGCGATTTGAGTAATTTTATAATAAGTATATATATATATTTAAACACATATATATATTAACATAATATAATATAATATAATAAAATTATAAAATTGAATAATTTAAAAAATTTAAATTATAAAAACATGAAGAATATCAATTTTTATAATTTTAAGTTTTTTTTAAATAACATTTTTTTTTATAAAAACATAGATATTAAATAATTTGTTAAATCTGTATATCCCACATAACCAATGTTCAAGAAAGCGCTATGCGCTAGTCGGGAGGTGACCCTCCGCCTAGCGCCTAGAACGTCTATTCGCGGCCTAGACGATTTTAGACGGTTTAAACGGTTTGAGTAATTTTATAATAAATATATATATTTAAACACATATATTATCATAATATAATATAACATAATAAAATAAAATTATAAAATTGAATAATTTAAAATTTTTAAATTATAAGAACGTGAAGAATCAATTTTTGTAATTTTAAGTTTTTTAAATAACATTTTTATTTTTTATTTTATAAAAATATAGATGTTAAATAATTTATTAAATCCGTATATCCTACATAACTCATATAGTTAACATTTAATTATTTAATTATCGCATATTTTGCTAAATTTAAGTATCCATATAATATAAACTGATCTTTTAAAAATTTAAGCGGTCTAGGCGGCTTAAAGGGGCCTAGCGCTTAGGCGGCCGCTTAAACTGCTTTTTAGAACACTGCACATAACTCATATAATTAATATTTAATTTATTTAATTATTGCATATTTTGCTAAATTTAAGTATCCGTATAATATAAACCGATCTTTTAAAAATTTAATCGGTATATGCGTTAATCGCACGGTTTAAGGGGCCTAGCGCCTAGACAACCGTTTAGACCGCTTTTTAAAACACCGACTAAAAGCTAAAAAGTTATAAAAAATTAAGCTTTTGATCGATCAAAGTGAATAACAAAATCAACCAGCACATCCAAAAATAGATTTCTCAGGCTTATTTAAGATTGGAGATAAGACTTTGGAAAGTTCAACAAACAAAAGGCAAGTCGCCAAGTCCCTATTAACCAAGTTGAATGTGTAATTGAAACAAAAACTGTATACAAAAACAAAATACACGTGGCAGGAACAGAAAGTTAAGATGGGCCCAAACGGCCGACAAAACTGAAAGATGCCGGAGACATGACCAATCTCATCCTCCTCATTCCTCAAGTTGAGTGAATTACGAGTAGTCCCTCAATAATTGCTCTCAGTAGTGACATCCTTTGAGCAATTCTGATAAATGATTATTGAATCAAATAATGGAGAATACAATAAGTATTTGCAAGTAAACTCTATTTTTTTTTATACCAAACTCGACTAATCGAGAGATTTGTTTTTAGTTATCTAGAAGAGTTATGTTGGGCATAAAATTTCATAAGAAACCCTCATGGCTAAAGATTATGACCAGCTTATGTGAGGTTTAACGAAATAGCTAATAAAAGTAAGAGTGAACCTAATATTAATGTGTTTCTGGTATATAAAAGCTATTGCAATTTGATTATTCGCATGGCCCAATCATAATTATCTTATCAACTTAATTAGTTAACTACTTTACAATATAACCATACATAATTGCAAAGGCGGAATATGCCCATTGTATGTATACTATTGTTAATCTGAATAGAAAAATAGATAAATTGAAACAAAAGTTAGAATAAATTTAAAAACAGATGGAACCTTAATATTTCCTTTACATAATTATAAAAAAACGTGCATGTTGTAAGACTGTCACTACGACAAATGCTAGCTATTTTAATTGTGACAAAACATTTAAATATTTATTCACATTTTTATCACTCTGCTGTGTCCAGAAAAATATAAAGCTTTGAATCTTTATACTCGAAACTCATCTGAACTTTAGATTGAAGCTCTTCTAAACTTTACCATATAAGACTTAATAGACCAAAATGTTAGTCTAATTTATTTGCTAAAATGCACAATGACCAACCATTCAAAGCACAGGTTTAAAACTTCACATAAGCATTCACATCAACAAAACATTTGAGTCATGGTACAAATTTTGTTTTGACATATTAATTCGGACTAGATATATTACTAGATGTTTATTTGATTTGTCCATCTCTTAAACCAACTGATTCAGATTTTTGAATAATACTGATGTTAACAAAGATTTATTTTAATGAATTTTCACTTATGAATCATTAATAAAAGGAGATGGGATTGGACTACTGAGTGAAATGATCTCATGAGATCAGAGAAATTCAGAATGATCTCCTCTAATATTTATTTATTTATTTTGGGCCTACACGGAACCGGGCCAAAGCCCATTATATTTAAACCGGAGAGTTATGATAGATAAAACCCTAGCTGTATATAAATAAATTAGTTCCCACATTTCTTCACTTCCTCTTCTTCATCGCCGTCTGCAAAATCCTTTTTATCGCGGATCCATCAATTCACGTAGTAAGCAACTTCAAACCATTTCTACTTCTTCGTCTCCGATCGAATCTTCGATTACTAATCTGTTTAATTCCTTTTTTTTTCTTCCAGAAAATGAAGGTTGTTGCTGCGTTTTTACTCGCTGTTTTGAGTGGGAAAGCTTCCCCAACCAGTGGCGATATCAAAACTATTCTCGGATCAGGTTTGTTCCTCGTCTTTTTCTTCGGAATATAACATAGATTCAACCAGAACTCTGTAAGAGTGAACAGAATATTCGATTTTGCGGTAGAGCATATTCGATTTCTTAGTTTATAATAGTCCTGTGTTTGCTGGAGATATAAAGTTTTATAAGAAAGTGAACAATAGTAGCCAATTAATTTGCATTTAACTGTGTTAATTAATATGTAGATTAAATGAGTTATATTAGCTGTAAAATGAAGTGATTAGTGTGGGATTATTGTGATTAGAGAGGAATTAAGATATGTAATGTGGCATTGTTATATATGATTATGCAGTCGGAGCTGAGTCAGAAGATGCTCAGATTGAGCTTTTGTTGAAGGAAGTGAAAGGTAAAGACTTGACTGAGTTAATTGCTGCTGGTAGGGAGAAGTTAGCTTCAGTACCATCTGGTGGTGGTGGTGGTGTTGCCGTTGCTTCTGCTCCTTCTGCCGGTGGTGGAGGCGGTGCTGCTCCTGCCGCTGAGTCTAAGAAAGAAGAGAAGAAGGAAGAGAAGGAAGAATCTGATGATGTAAGTTTTACTTTCTTTTTTTTTTAACTAAAGTCTTAATCGTAAGCATTGCTTTGAGATGAAATTGAAATAATGCTAACTTTATGTCTTTGTTGTTAATTTGCAGGACATGGGTTTCAGTCTATTCGAGTAAGGCGGGTTTTGTTGTTACCATTTCGTATTTTACCCCTTTTGAAATCTATATGTTGTTTGGGTAGCTTGTGTTCGATCATCATTTTAGACTTTGAAATTTTCAAGAGATTTATGACTTACTTTGTGATTGTCATTTGACTTTCATACTAGCCTGTTACAATCTGTTTCAATATCAATCACCCTTTATACATTAACATTTACGAAGAAGGCAAGAACTAAAGGAAAGAAAATATGTTCTTACGAACAAGTCTTTTTAATAATAATAGTAGTACTGTAATGAAAGGTCTCTCTACGGTAATAATTTATTTTTATAAATATATCAATGATTCGTCCTGGATAGATCGCTTTCATTTTGGTTTATTCAGATTTTGTTTCAACTTATTAAGATGGATTTGTTTGATTTTTATCAATTATTTTAGTTTGGTTTGGAATCACATTACCTTTCAAACTTTTACTTGATTAGTGAAAGTGAGCATAAAGGTCTATGAAGTAACGATCCCGAACTAAGGTTGACAAACCGGAAAAAGCCGTTTCAAGATTAGGAAAACCGAATCCAAAACCAAAAGAGAGCAGCAAATAAGTTCGATTCCAAAGTTTCTCACAGCAAAGAGGAATGAGTAATGACCACTCTCTGTTTTATTGATTCATTAGTCCATATCGTCAAGTCACTCTTGAGCCTGTGGCTGCTTCTTCCTACCTGCTTTCAAGTACCAACCGATCCCACCGACAATAGTCACCACACCAGCCACAACAGCGTAGTTTCTGTTCTTGTCTTCTGACACCTTCGGGCCCGAATCTGCTGATGCTGATGCACCACTGCTAGCCTTTGCTTCGCTTGCTGACCCTGCTGCTTGTTCTCCCGGACCCTTGAAAGTTCACAACAAGTTTCAGCCCGATTTAAGCTACATAAAACTGTAAAATTACTCTTCCTGATAGAGGAAAGCTTCATCTAAATGAATCCTTACCTGTCGGGCTATTTTCTCAAGCTTCTCCTTCTCCATTTTCTGCAATGTAGGAAACCCATAGTCCAATTTATATATAAGGACAGAAGATGACTGCTCAATGAATTTGGAAAGAGAAAGTCTAATCTAACATGTTTCTATAGTTCAAGTTGGATGCTACAACAAGGTTTTAGATGACAAATATATTTGACTTCTACAATTAACCATAAGATTCTAGTAAGTAAAACCAAATATATTATCTATTAGTTCATAACAGAGACAAATAGAATTAAACAAGAGTTTAATAAAAAGTTTTCATTATCATCGTAAAAGGAAAGTAAATATACTTTTAGGGTTGAGGATAGTTAAGTCTACAAATAACTGTTTGCAATAAGGAAAAGCCTACCTTAATGAAAACATTCTCAGCAGCTTTCTCCTCTTCGCTTAGAATTTTGCCACTGCCAGAGAACCTACGAGATACAATCCTCAATGCATTTCTGGTTGCCATGGTAATCTAGAAGTATCCTGTGTCCATAAAACACTAAAATCATGTTAGCTAAGCCAGACAGTGACTAAATTGAGATGAAAGGGACAAACTCTGTTACTGTTTAAGCCCTAAAATTTTCTTGAAACTCTAAATACTTGGAATACTAGTCTCTCACAAGACTTTTTCGTCATCATCATTCAAACAATGGTGAAGGAAGCAACTATATGTTTCAATCAATTAACAAAAAATCTATAACTAAAGCCAGACAATGACTAAATCGCAGTGAATGAGACAGATTCAATTACTTTGAAAACTCTAAAACTTTTCCCAGAACTCCATAAAAACATTAACAAAACTCTATAAAGGGGAAACACTTGAAGATACATGTCTCTCACAATCCTTTTTCGTCATCATCATCATTTATACCATAGGAAAAGCAAGCAAATATAACAGAAACATCTACTACTATATCAAGTATCAGCTACTAACTTGAAAAGATAAATCTCCCACAGCAGAATAGTGAAACAAGTTTGCAAAAAAAAAAGAAAGAAAAAAACACAAATAATCATGGATCCTTATGAAGGCTTTAAATGTAACAAACACAGTTCTTCCTCATATATCATAACCTAATCAACTGATACAAACTAGGGTTATAGAAAAGCACAAACAAGCTCAGAACCAATCCATTAAGGAATGTTACAAGTAAAAGAAACTAAAATGTATAATCCACCGAACGTCACATGAATAATCCAAAAACGGAAGACCCAAACAAGTCAGTAATACTGATTATAGGAAAATGGAAGCATAAAAACCTAATCCTGATCCATTTTGCGATAGAAAAATTGAGGACGAGTATTAGATCGACATTGGAGAAAAGTTCAGAAAATATCTAAACGAATCTAAAATGAGAAAGTAAGAATCGAAATCGGAGAAAATGATCGGAAGGGATGAGAGAACCTCGTCGGTGATAGATCGTTACGCTGAAGATGATAACCCCTTACAAGACAATGGCAGAGACTGAAGAAATGAGGAAGACTGAAGAAGGAAATGGGCTGAAACTTTACCCAATGGGCCTACAAGTATTACTGTAATGGCCCATTTATAAGTGTTAAAAAAGTTGGTTTATAAGTTGGAAAATAGCTTACAACAATTTGAAATTTGTTATAATATACTTTTAGATTTATGGTATATCTACATATAATTAATGAAAAATATTTAATATCTGTGAAAATGATACGTGGGAATTTTTTTTCTGAAAGTATCAACGAAAAAAATATATTAAATTTTATTTTATTATACAAACAAATTTTTAATAATCTGAATATTAAGAGAATTAATGATAAATATAAAATGTTAAATTTAAAAAATATGAAAATATAAATTCTTGAAATTGTGTATTAAATAGTTTTAGTTTGTGTCTAAGGAATATTGGATAATGACGCATTGTCTTGCCACCGTAAATTCAAATAAAATATGGCTCAGTGGTGGAGGCAGTCAAGAGTTAGTGGGTTTTGATGACCCCAACTAATTTAAAAATATATGTTATATTTTAAGAAATTTTGGTTACGATCCCATTTAAAAAAAAATAAGTTTGACCCTTTAAAAAATAGTTTTATTTTATTTTGTTTAGTTTGAGTTCACGTTTAGATTGTGAAGTTATGACCTATTAAAAAGATTATTCACATTTTATATTTTATAAGCTTTTGAAACAAATTTTAATTTTGCATAATTGTACTGCAACAGTTGACTGTACTATAAAATCGATTATCAGTTTTCAAGTTGTTGTTTCTTTTTTTTTTAATGTAAAAGTTATGCAATTGAAACAATGATTAAAAAAATAAATATGAGTTAACCTAAAATACAATTACAAAATTTAACAATTTATAAACTATTTTTGCATATGTTTTTCTGACCCCAATAAAATGAAATTCTGGCTCCCTCATTTCAGTATGAATGTGATATAAAGAGATTGGAGTTTTAGTTTCAAACAGAAAACTGTAACTAGATGGAGTGTGTTTAAATTTGGTGTGAGGTAGAAAAAATAGAATGTTATATAAAAGAACAATGTTATAAAAATAATAGAATGATATCTTAAAGATATCGTATTACATCTCTAAGATCGGATATCAAAATAGTTAACAATTAACATCTGTGGTCTTTCCATCGAAATTTAATTCCAAGAAGTCGTATTATCATGCATAATAGAAATTGAGTTATGAACCGAATATTATCGATCCAGATCATGTTAAAGAAAAAAAAAACATTAGCGATGATAAGAGTCTGTCTCTTTTTTTTTTTTTTTTTTTTTTTTTTTTTTTTTAATAAAAGGTAGTCTTTAGATTGACATATTTATTTTATGTAATAATGTAAACATGTTCTGTCAACATACCAAATTATTCAATCATACGCTATGAAAGATATATATAATCAAGAATTGCTTTCCCCGAAAGTTTCAGCCATAGTTGACAGTACTCTCAGATTTTACTGTCTCCTCCACATTACAAGAAGCCTTCCATTACAAGCACTCAACATCTTTATTTGGCTTTTTCTTTTGTAAACAAAAAGAAACATATATATCTGTTATTTTAAGCTGATCTTCATGAAAACTCTACTGTAAATTATAATATCCTTTTGTTTTCTGTTTTGCCTTCAACTTCACACCTAACATTTTTTTCTAAATTTAATCCATACATTTGCCTACTTTATCTATACATATCTTTGTCTTATTTATGGAATGAGAACCAAATAATGAGAATAACTAGCTACCTATTTCACAATATACCTACTCAAGAAATTTGTTAAATTACCAATTGAATAGAAACAGTTTAACCTACTAAAGCTTTTAGCCCCACTTGAGGTTCCTTTTTCTCTCAATATATTTTCCTTTCTATGAACCAACTTAGTATATTTCATAAAACATTAGTTTCTTATTCAACATTTGACCTGGTAAGTCTCTAATTAGTGGAAAATAGATGTTTAATCAGTGATAATGTGTTGACCATGAGGGCATTTTTGTAATTATAAAGATGTAGAAGTAAGACCATAATGAATTTTTATAGCTCTTAAAAGTCTAGTATTGGGTTATATAACAAGTAATCTTCGTCCGTTGAGCAAAATAAAAAGGATCTAAGAAACAATGGCAACGACAAGAAAGATATTGAAACAACCACAATCACCATTGATGCAACGAATCAAGAGCTCAGGGATCATAAGCATCAATGGAAGTCCTATGATTGAAGACAAGGAAGAGGAGCTTTCACGCTCTGCTTTGGATATGTTTAAGTCAAAAGAAGATGAGATTGAAAGAAGGAAGATGGAAGTTAAGAATAGGGTTCAAACAAAGCTAGGATTTGCTGAAGAAGCTACTAGAAGATTAGCTGAGATTCGAGAAGTAAGTTTGATTTGTAACATTTTCAAGAATTTTGGACAAAGATTTTTCATTTTGAGAGTGCTGTGGTTGTATATTTTCAGGAGCTTGAAGCTCTTACTGATCCAATGAGAAAGGAGATATCCGCCATAAGGAAAAGAGTCGATACTATTAACCGAGAACTCAAGCCTTTAGGACAGAGTTGTCAAAAAAAGGTAACTAATGTGTGTTTAATTAAAATGTTCATTAATCTTACCTTTTATTTTACAGATTCCTGTCTGTATGTTTGTTATTTACAGGAGAGGGAGTTCAAAGAAGCTCTTGAAGCTTATAATGAAAAGAACAAAGAGAAAGCTCTATATGTTACCAAGCTAGTTGAGGTGAAACATTCATCTCCATTTATCCTTTTTTGTTTAAGAAGATTGTTGTTTTCTGAATCTTTTCGATATGGAAATGTGTTTAGCTGGTTACCGAAAGCGAGAAATTGCGGATGTCAAAGCTGGAGAACTTAGCAAAAGCATTGAAGTTTCTCTACGCTAACACAGGATGATGATGATGGCAAACAAAGGTTGCAAAAAGCAACAGACAGATTTGATTTCTTCTTTCTTTAGCGCTTTCTAAATTGTTTGGTTCGGTTTATTTGCTTGTGTGTGTGATAACCAATCTGTTTTCCTATTCAAAAACCAGCAGAAATGTGTTAAAAAGCTTCAGTCTGATTTTCACATTCTAATGTTTTCATCATTTCACGTTCTTTGAAAATGTTCCAAAAATATATGATGCTCATTGGCTCTGGAATTTTTTGTAACTTGTAACCTATATCAAATTTTTTAAAAGTATCATTCTTGATTGAATGTAAATGAAATACAAAGAAGCTAAAGTTAAACTTAATGGCCAAGAGATAAGAGTTTCTTCTCTCTTTTAGCTATCTTCCCCATCTTCTTCTGTTGAATCCTATTACTAATGTTCTCTGATCTCTTTTGTTGTTTCTCCACCCTAACCTTCTTTTGAGCTTCAACTATTTCCTTCCACTTCTCCGAGCTCTTCTCACGCCTCTTCTTATCTTTGCGGATTCTCTGCTTCAATCGCTTTCGATCATCATGAATCTTGATACCAGCAGCTCTACTTATAGCCACTTGCAACGAATGTTTCTTTCTAACTCTATCTCCGTTCTCAGGATCTTTCTTCAAAGCTACTAACTCCATCGCCATTTCAAGCTCTCTCGCCTTAGAAACTCTCTTTTTCTTTATCTTTTTACTATACCCCTCCTCGTCATCATCCCCAATCTTGAGATTACCATAAGTAAGATCCTTCACAGCCTCTTCAATAACATTAAACTTCCTCTTCTTGTTTCCGTCACCTCTTCTAATCTCTTCAATCTTGATAATATTCGTTTCATTACCGGACTTTTCCAGCTTCTGATTCTGCAAATCAGGAGTGGTTAAAACAGATTTTTCTGGATCTAACCTATCTCTCTTTTCCTTCTTTAAGTTTTCAATTGTTTCTCTCATAGCATTAGTTTTTTGGACCATGAAACCGCTTCTTCATCGTTATCAGAAAAAAAAAAAAAAGAATCTTGCCGGTACGAGGTTTATAAACTTATCTGAGAATTCACAATGGTTTTCCGAAACTTTACTTCACAGACACGAATTCGAAATAAAACCCTAATCTCAAAACAGAGGAGAAACGCGTATTGGGCCGATTATTTGGGTCTATAACCAAAGCAACCAAACCGAATTGAAACCGGTCCAATTATAAAACCTAACTAAATCGAAAATGGTTTAGTTATAAACCGGAACTTTGATATTTTCTGCCTAACCGGAGAAGTAGACGAGAGAAAGAGGAACCAACGATGTTGTTAAACCCTAGCAATGGCGGAATCGAGGAAGAGAAGAAGATGAAGAAGAAATCAAAGTTGGTTGTGATAATGGGTCCTACAGGTTCTGGGAAATCGAAACTTGCCGTTGAGTTGTCTTCTCATTTTCCGGTAGAGATCATTAACGCCGACGCAATGCAGATCTACTCTGGCCTTGACGTTCTTACCAATAAAGTCACTATTAACGAACAAAAAGGTTTGATTTTTATTCTGATTGGTGTTATTATAGAGTTCAAATAGATGATTAGCTTTGTTTTAGGAGTGCCTCATCATCTACTTGGAACGGTGAGTCCAGATATGGAGTTCACAGCTAAGAATTTTCAAGACTTCACTATTCCTGTGAGTACACAAATATATACCTCTTTTTGATTAAAGTTTCCATTTTTCAATTTTTTTTGTGTTCCCATGAAGAATTTGATAATCATATAGGAAGACCACGTATGGTGTTGTATAACTAGAATTATGTATATAGTCAATGAGTTTTGTTCAACAGTATTTCAAATAATCAAAGCATGTTGCTCTGTATCTGTGTATGTCAGCTTATGCCATTTTTAATATAGTTTGTGATTTGGTTTGTTTCAGCTTGTTGAGGAGATCGATTCTCGCAATCACGTTCCTGTTCTTGTTGGAGGAACACATTACTATATACAGGTATAGTTTTGTTGTTGCTTTGGTTGTGTGGCAAGAAGATGGTATGATTTATCTCTTATTTGTGTTCTTTCATGTAGGCTGTTGTGAGTAAATTTCTTCTTGATGATACAGCAGAAGATGTAGAGAAGCCTTGTTCAAATTTTATTTCAGGTATCTAGAAGACTAGAATATTTATCAGCATGAAAGTTTTTGAGAAATTTATAACTAGATGATGAGAAATTATGTGGTGTTAGTGGTTGACAAGGGCTTGGATGTCAAGTCTGTGTCTGGAAGTGATGATTTGAACCATGGCTATGACCGTCTTAAAGAACTTGATCCTGTGGGAGCAAACAGAATTCACCCTAATAATCATAGAAAGGTATGTTTTTTTATCTGCTATTTTCTTCTTCATAAATAGACGATGATCCTTGTGTGATTTTGTGGGTCTTACACAGTTTCATGCAATTTCTGGTGTGCTCACTATGGTCTGATGTTTTGTAGATCAACCAATACCTGAATTTGCATGCTAGTAGAGGAGTTCTTCCGAGTACGCTATATCAGGAAAAGACGGCAGAGGTAGGTTCCTTGTTCTTTACCCCGAGTTAAATTTCATTTAACAAATATTTAACTAGACGTGTTTATTGATGACCCTTGACTGCTTTGAGAAGTAAATCAACTAATGTATGCGGCAGGGCAGAACTGGGGATGTATCGATGCCTCTCGTTTTGATTACTGTTTGATATGTATGGATGCTGAAACCTCGGTGCTGGATAGATATGTTGAACAAAGAGTAGACTCTATGGTAGATGCTGGACTACTTGATGAAGTATATGACATATACAAACCAGGAGCCGATTATACTAGAGGCCTAAGACAATCCATAGGTGTCAGAGAGTTTGAAGATTTTCTGAAAATGCAATTAACGGGCTCAAGCAAGGATGATAAGGTTACGAAGGAGAATCTGAGGAAGATTCTGACTTTTCCAAAAGATGATAAGTTGAGGATTATGTTAGAGGAAGCAATTTATAAGGTGAAGTTAAATACCAGAAGGCTCCTTCGTCGTCAAGTAAGTCCCTCCTTGATGCACAAATTTGTTCTCTGACTTGTGGAACTGATTGATCTATTCTGAAACATCTCATTGTCATATTGCGTTTCAGAAAAGGAGAGTGAATCGGCTAGAAACAGTCTTTGGATGGAATATTCATTACATTGATGCAACAGAGTACTTATTAAGTATATACATTATGCATCTCATCAATATTTCGACTAAGATACCAAAGCTATCTTGCTTATGTGTTTTTTGTTCTTAAAAGGTAAATCTGAAGAGTCATGGGATGCTCAAGTAGTTAAACCTGCGTCAGAGATCCTCCGGAGTTTCCTGGAGACAGAAACTGAACCGGGTCATGATTCAATCTCAGGAAAGTCGCTTGAAAGAGATCTATGGAGTCAATATGTTTGCGAGGTATGTCCCAGTCAGTTTCACTTAAACTTCAAGTGGAACATCACTAAGCACTGAAACATTTATGTTGAAGCAGGCTTGTGGAAACAAAGTACTAAGAGGAAAACACGAATGGGAGCAACATAGACAAGGTCGTACGCATCGTAAGAGAACCATTAAACTCAAAAAGGCCCAAACTTTGAAAAACAGAGAAGAGCAAGAAACAGAACAAGAGTGACTAAAAAATAGTATTAAAGTTTATTGATTTGAAAATTAGAATAGGTCATGAGATAAAGGTTAATGCCAATACTTGTCCAATCCAATCCAATGCAATCCCATCCCATCCCATCAACGCATTACAATGTTCTTGACGATTTTTTTTTGCATTTTCTAAAGATTCTTAAGGGCCATATTTGATATTGAAGCTTAATTATGTCACAGAATCGACAAAATCATGACTTGTTTTGATTTGAAACAATTGAGAAAATATTTAGTTGTTGCAAAAAGTGTAAAGAGATGGAACAGTTGTCCAGAGAGCTAGGAATGGGGCTGTAAAGGGCAAAAGTGATCACGAGATGAATTCAAGGAGAAGTAAATATTTATCAAAATGGTCCTTAATATTTATACATGTCTTTAAATTGACGCGTCTCATGCTTTTACTGTAACCATAAGGGCAACATTGTCACCCTAAAATATTAAGATATACTATAACATTTTTCTCCAAAACATATGGTCCATTCAATAACTTAACTAAACATATGGTCCATTTAAAAACTTTACTCTGTACTGAATAATATTTCTTAGTGTTTTTAAATACATACCAATCATGCAGTCGAATTAGGTTCGACCTCGAACCAGATTGGTTGGCTGTCATATTGGATTTTTTACAGTTTTAAACCGTATAATAACTATCAAAATTCGCTAAAATCTTGTAACCGATAAATTATTATTATTATTAGGTTTTTGTTAAGTTAAATTTAATGGACTATCAACTCTGCTATTAGTCATGTCACTAGAATTCTCTGGTGTGGGATTCTAATAGTTTTAGATTGAGTGTTACTTATGTTTATATAATCAATAGAATATTTAGTTTTTGTTTTATATTGTTCAATTGTAGGTAATAATATTAATTTTACTTTGATATGTTTTTGTTTATGATGTTTTTGACATATGGCAAGTTATTTAAAGTTTATATTTAATTTGATTTTCTTCGAAATGATAGCTTAACGGTATGTTATACAGATACTTATTTATAAATATATATACTTAAAATTAAAGTAATGTAAAATTTGTGAAACTCCGGTTCAACTCTATCTGACTAGATTAAATCGTAATTCAAACGATTATTTGGTTCAGCTTCCGATTCAGATTTTAAACATTGCTATGAATTAAGTTTTGCAATAATTTCAAATCTTATAATTTATTTGTAAAATACAGTAGGTGAGAATGAGAGTACTATAGTGCTAGGATGTTAACAATGGTTAATTACCCTACGGGTACCCTAAACCCTTAGAAATATTGATACCCATTACCCTATCCTATTTAAATAAAATAAAAAGAGTTTAAATTGAGCGGGTATCCTGTATATAAAAACCCAAATAGGGTAACCCAATTGGGTTTAGAGTACCCATAGGGTTTTTCTAAACATTAAATTAATAAATATTAAAAATTAATATTAAATTAATAAATTAAAATTTAATTATTATAAATATTTCTACTAATAAGTTAAAATGATCTTATCTCAATAAAAACATAAAATCAATTTTTTCCGCCAAAAATGTAAACAAAAAATTTCTTGCCAAAAGTATAAATTTTGTTTTCCCGCAAAAAAATGTAACATCTTGTTTCCCGCCAAAAACGTAAAATCTGATTTTCCCGCCAATAACATAAAATCTCGTTTCCTGCGAAAAATGTAAAATTTTGATTTCCGCCAAAAATATAAAATCTCATTTTCCCGCCAAAACAAAAAATTCTATTTTCCGCTAAAAACTTAAATTCCGTTTCTCGCCAAAAACGTAAAATTTTGTTTTCCCATCAAAAACGTAAAATCTCATTTTCCCGGCAAAAACTTAAAATCCTGGTTTTCTTCCAAAACGTAAAATCTTGTTTTTCCGCCAAAAATGTAAAGTCCGTTTTCCCGCAAAAATGTTTAAGTTTTATTTTCCCGCAAAAAATGTAAAATTCGTTTTCCCGTCAAAAACGTAAAATCTCATTTTTCCGCCAAAAAACTTAAAATTTTGGGTTTCTCCAAAAACGTTAAATCTTGTTTTTCCGCCAAAAATATATAATTCGTTTTCCCGCCTAAAACGTCAAATCTTTTTTTTTGCCAAAATATTAAATCTTGATTTCCGCAAAAATGTATAAATTTTATTTTCTCACCAAATATGTTAAATTCCGTTTTCATATTAAAAATATCAGTTTTGGCTAAAAATATAAAATTTCATAATTTATTTCAACTATTTTAATTTTATCAATATTAATTTATTGACTTTGTTAATTTATATTTTAAAAATTATTATTATATTTTTAATAATATTAGTATGAATAATGTTTAAAAGTTATTTAACTATATAATATAATGATAAATTAAACAAAAAATAAAAATATATAACATATCTTATATTATAATTAAATAATTCATAATATAGTTAGGTACCCATGGATACCCATGGGTAATCTTAAAATCTATAGGATACTGTTTGGGTTACCCAAATAGATTAGAGTTTTTTTAGGATATTTTTTAATAAGATCTTTTTTTGGAGGGTTTTTGTAGGGTTAGGGTAGAATAGGGTAAAATTACCTATGACAACATCACTAATTGCTACTAATGTATTCTTGAAACCTACATTTTGAATGTTTGACTATATAAAAAAACATTATTGTAGAACTATTTATACCATATATAGTCATTTGAAAATTTCTTAAAAAATGACTCTCAATCATAAATAAATTGACAAAACGTACGGGAGTTTAGTCATGTACAACAAACCTATGTCACCTCATTACTATACTCTAGAAATGAACTGCTTCAAAATGATCCAACCATAAATAAATGTTGTTCGAATTTACCATGAATTATTACTATAATGCATTTAAAAGAAAAAATTCCAACATCGTTTATCTTTGTAACGAAAAACATCATGATTCTCTATAGATCTCACGATGATCAATTTATCACCAGATATTTAATACCTAAATATCGTACTGAGGTTGTTCAAATTATTATCTTTTTCTCAAAACTAAGACTAGTCTCAAGATTTTAGCGTCGACTATCAACTTATTTGTTTTCTGATGGTTAGAATTTTATGATGTGGGTCTATAGAGCTGTCTTATTGTTATGATTGACCACTATTAGTGTTTAAAAATAAATGTAAGTTCAGTGAAAATGTCTATGGTTCATGTAATTTCAGAGAATATTTTAAAGGTTGTTAAGAAGCAATCAATTTCACTGTTTATTTTTAACATAACTATTTCTAGCACTTTTTGGGTTGGCCGTCTCACTGGTAAATAAATGATGTCAAAGATATTCAGAAGAGAACTGAGGGAGATGTAGAGTAAAGCTCACTTCTCAACAATCAAATTCATAGTTATATTAATGTTACTTTGGCATTTTACCAATTAATATAGAAAATAATTGTATTCGAGGAAAGTTTTCATTTCATTATAATCTTTAATATAATAAAAATGAGACATAGTTGTGTGTCTATATATATGGGGTACACTTACATTTACCAAGGACACATGCAGGGCCATGTGAAGAGCCTAAGCAAATTTAATGCGACTGTTCCTTTGAAGATACCGTTAGATAAATATTCTTTCTTTTTATCTGCTTTATTTACATTGACTGCCTCTTTTTTATTTTTCAAATTATTTTTGTTAATATTTGTTTAAGTTATTGATCAATTCGAGAAGTAATTTCTTGATTTATGATATTGTAAATGATAGTATCATTTTTGTGTAAAGATAATTGGACTCAAGAAAACTAATTTGATTCCTTTTAGAAATAAATAATTTGCAGAACTAAGAGTACTTCTCGATGACTCATGAGTGTATTATAAGTACTAGTTGGGGAGGGGCTGATAGATTTTGATTCGAAAATTAAATTGCAAAACAAAACGGGACCACTAATGAAGGGTGTTGAAAGCTATACAGACACTACTTGGCACATGTATCTCCCTTTACCTTTTCAGGTTATTTTTATTTTCACATTGTGAAAAAAACAATATAGAATTCTTAATAAGGATGTAATTTTTTACGGAGATTGTTTATGTTAAGTACCATTTGGCTCTGTTATAGAAAACCTCTTGGTGAAAGGGAAGCTTTGGCTTTACTGAAAATAGAGTTTTTTTTATTAGATTCAACTTAGATAAATGTGTCGAGTAATATGAGCTCTCATCGTTGGAGGTGATAATCTTTATAATAATTGATCCGGTTACTTCTATCACTCTGATACACTCATCTTTTGCTTATTTCTTTTTTGTCAGCCTGATACACTCATATTTTTTTATAGTTTGTCATGCTAGAATTTTAGGGTTAACTATGTTTAACTTGGAGAACGAATGAATTATTGAAATGTGATTTTTTACTATGTGTGTAGTGTAGAAATAGTAAACAAAGTTTTTTGAGTATCTCATAGTTAGTGCACGGATCGTAAGACGAAGAAACGACCAAACATGCGGTGGGGATTATGACGTTAGACTTCTCGCCAAACTTCGATAAAGTATTGAACCATCGGCACCCCAACTTGGTCTTCGTTTGATCGTTTCCATGGATGTATGATAAGGTTTAGAGTTTTATAATGTTACCTCGATGTAATATTTGTTTTGCATTATAATTTTGTTGTTGAAGAAGAACTTTCAGGGAGTGTTAGGTGAGTGAGATACCCAGAACACTATATATGATCTTGTTCATGAGCAATATGACGAAGCCTTGACGATGTATCATCCACATATAGGAGAAGATATGAAAATTAAATTATATGCAATAGATAAAGAACAAATAATACTTTTCTCGAAACTAATTCGTTTTCCATGTATAATAAATATCGTGTACCAAATATTCCTACAAATTTCCACGCTCGTGACTCTTTGTTATACATAGGATATTTTCAAAAGGATAGCGAAATGGTAACATGCAATGTATTGATATTTTGATGATTGTGTCGAGGTGCGAATCGGAAATGGTACCATAACCCCACAATTTATCCAAGTTATCACTCTTCGTATTACTTTTTATGTTCGTGATGGTTCATATTTGTCATCAATGTGGCCAAGAATTCCAAATTTCAAATACTGAAGCTCGAAGAAAAGTTATTTTTTTGTGTTTAATATCAATAAATTTTGAGTCAATTGATGCAAATTTCCAAAATACATGAAATATCCCTACCTACTGATAGATATGACTATTATCTATCACAAGCTCGATATTAATAAATCAAGAAAATAAAAGGGTGAGATGCAACCTGAATTATTATTTATGAAATTTTACCTAAAAAAAAAATCATTCATGGAATGCAAATGTTTAGTTAATGATTAAATGGAACGCAGGAATGGGCACACTGCATAGTGCACGCAGCACATTTTGTATCCTACATGTTTTTTTTTTCTTTCCATTTAATTTCTTTATCGTTTTGCGTGAGAACGTGTAAACACTGTTTATTTATTCTAACAGCTTAATGTGTAGTCAAATTCTGTAATTTGTCAAAATGGTAATTCCAAATTGGTTTTAAATGACTTGAATCAATATTTTAATTATATAATAATTTTATGTTGACCGAATCTTTTTTCTATACTATTTCATTATTTCACATCTTGATATAATAATCAAATACAGAGTCTTGGTTAATCATATGATATTTAAATGCAATAATCGTTTGAAAAACCAATATTTTCATATTTTGATATATAATCGAATCCAATTTCTTAAAAATGAAACTTATATGAAAACGTATGTCTATTTGGACTGATTTAGAATCAAACTCCTATAGCTTGCACATTAACAATGTAGTCACCTAAAACTCTCCAAAACAACCAAACTAGAAAATATCGTTTATTGAATGGGATGTTACCACCTAAATCTCTCCTAACGAAACAACTTACGTAGAAGTAAGCAATTACTTGAATTTTCTTCTGACCACAATTTTCAACAGAAAACAAATCCTCGAATTGACAATGTGGTCATCTAGAACTAGAAGAAATTAATTCATTAATAGGATGTTAATCACCCTTAATAACATATAACTAGAGTTGGAACTTGAATATTAAACTACGCCGTTAACTTTCATAAATTGAAAATTTAACATATGAAAACATCATACTTGTCCATTCATATGTTTTAGTAATCAGATTAAGAAGAAAACAAAAAGATTTTTTTTTAGCATGTGTAGATTCTAGGCATTTTAACTTTTGTACTTTAAAGAGGTTCCATGCATATCTTTATAGGCGTGCATATATGCCCTCAATTTATTCTCATCTTATCTCACACTCTTCAATTCTTCTTCCTTAACCATAATCATCAATTGCTTCAACATTTAAGAATTTATGTAGAAATATAGATGGGAATTAAGAATTCGTAAAGATCATCATAATGTTGGAAAAAATGAGGGTAAAAAAAAAGATAATCTTCTCCAACAAATGTCTATAAAAAAGATTAGGTAATGTTCTTGAAAATTAAAAGAAAACCAAAAAAAAAGCAACAACTCCTAAGAAACAAAATTCACATTTTGGAATTTCTCAAATATTAAATCACAACTCCAAAAAAAAGAATGTAAGAAAGAAAATAAAATCTATACTCTTTTCAAGACCAAATTATAAAGTGAATTAAAAAAAACCCATAAACCAGAATCAACCAATCAACATTTCTTGTAAATCTCAAAATAAAATTGAGTTGTTTTCAAGTTCTTAAATCTTACAGGCGTAAATGAGGAGAGAGAAGTCAAGCTTGTCTTGTTCATCTTTCTTAACAACCTTCTCTTCCAACCAAAGTCTGCTACTGTCTAAACCATTCCTTGTCCTAAACATGAACACAGCTCTTCCACAACTTTCTTGATTACTAAAGAACCAATCATGAACATCCCACATCAGATCTACAAGCAATCCATCCAAGAAAATAGTCTGATTCCCTCTAAAATTCCATTGTAGTCTCTTCACTTTTATCACTGTCTTCTTATCAATACAAACAGAGAGAACAGGGTAATGATGATGATTGCTCTGTTTCAAACCCTCTGTTTCTTTATTACATCTAATGACGATTTCATGTGAATCTCCTGTTTCAACGAACTTAGCTTTAGTTGAGTAAAAAGTATTGTTACCAGTGAAATGTTCTTGACGAGAAACCATAGAGAAAAAATAGAATTCCACATCGCTGGAGATGCCTTTTTTACGGAGAGTTTCTTCAGATGAATCTCCAAGAAGGAGACCTAATTGTGCATCAACGAGGACAATTACATAGAAGCCACTGATGGGCTCAGGACCAAGACTTGAATCGTATTTAGCTGAGGAAAGATCCCAGAAAACCTCGATTTTACCGAGATCAGAGTCGATTGACTTGTTACCTTTCTTCTTACGGAAGAAACGAGAAGAAGTGTTGAGTTTGAGTGATGTTGAAGGGTTTTGATCTGTGGAGGAAACAGAGATGCTTAGACCATTGTTGTTGTGTGGATTACACCAAGTGACTTTGATGATGAGATGTTTTGGTGAACTGATTCTGTAGATGCTTGTGATTGAGGTTTGTATTGATGGTATTAGAGATGGTGAGATACAAGCGTTACTGCTATTGTACTTTGAACATGATAATGATGACGATGATGATGATGATAATGGATGTGTCACGTTTATTGAGTTTTCACTGAAACATGACACTAAATCCATCATCTTTTCTTCACAAAATTAATGTGAATGAGTAACCAAAAAAAAAAGTGAAAATTTTCTTGAGGAAAGAAAGAAAGAATCCCAAGTTGGATTTTGTTTGTATGCTTCTTGAGATAACATACAAACCTCAAGAATTTTTTTTGGATTTTTTTTTTTTTTTTTGGTTTCTTGAGAATCTGGCAAGAATTACAAAAAGATCAAATGTTGAGAAGAAGAAGAAAGTAACCGATCTGGGTTTTTGAAGGTTTGAAGATTGGGTTACTTTATTCCCTTTTTTTCTTGATGAGAAAGAGAAAAAAAGAAAAATGAGAGAGAAATGGATTAGGGTGCTCTGTGTTCTGTGTACCAAGAACACATTGTAGATGAAATGAGATAGAAGCCGAATTTAAGTAGCTTTGAGCTTTCTTTGTCTAGGGGACACAATTTTGATTTTGATTTTTTTTTTTAGTATTTATTTCTAATGGTTTGCTAACTAATTTTAAAAAGTTTTAGTACAACTAATGACTTATGTGTTGTTATTATAATAAATAAATTTTAAATGGGAAGCTGTTATTCAAAATGTGACTTTTAGATATACTTTAAATGGAAAAAAGAAAATCCAAAGTTTCTATACTTGAAAATAATAGAAGAATTCGATTTTTTTGACTTGATAAGTCAAAATGATAAACTTTACATATTGTTTTATAGAATGTTTTTATTATAGATTCAAAAGTGTTTGAACTTACAATTAGTGGATTTTTTAAATATATAATATGGTCAAAGCAACTCTCAATTTATAAGTTAATATACAGACGCTTGAAACCATTTATTGATAATTTATTAATTTGATAACTGATAGTCTGATACTGAAGTAACTGAACCTTTGCTTAGTTAGAGAACCCGATATAATTAAGGGCAATGAAGGTTAGTAATTTATTGATTACGAATACGTTTATGTTTCATCCCTTCCAGATTTACGAGCCAACTCAAGAGTTACAACATACAACAGGACAAAAAAAAAGTTTCAGGCAACTAACTATTACAGTAAATGAAATAATTTCACCTTCAGATTACATGGTTTTGATGGGGGAGTAAAAAATTTAAAGTTTATTTGATTCACCTTTCGATATTTTTAAGAGTCTTGTAACTCGAACAGTTGAACTTAATGATACAATTTTGGATCCAGATTCAGTAATGAAACTTCAGAATATAAAAGTATTATATATAATTATATATTTTTATTTTGGTTTTAGAATATATATATTGGTTATGTTTTTTTATCGAAAATATTAGGGACGAAAACTAAATTAATTCTCTTTTGTCCTATTATTATTAGAAATATTTGATTTATTTTTTATGATGATAATAGACTATAATATATGCAATTACAATGAACATCTTCCTCACAATAATTTTACGGTGCAAGATATTGCTGAGTTGGATGGGTTCTCTCGCTTCGACGAAGATATTGCCTTATGGCAGTTTGCGATCTTATAGTGAAGATCTGGAGGGTCCTCTTGGTTACAAGCACCCCAACCTTTTGTCATCGTTTATTTGAAACCCTCTTTTCTAAAACACCGTTTATCAAAGCGGAAACATTTCTTTATATTGCAGTATCTTGATTTTATCTAGCCAATAATTGCCTATGATCCAAACCCCAAAGCTTCAAATAGTACTCCACATCAGTATGGAAAAAATAATTGTTTTGCATGATGGCATTGATAGTCCAACACCATAGTTTCCCTAAAGCTATTGAGTCGTGTTTAAAAAGTCTCCTGTATACAATACTGTACATACTTAACAAATGTGGGACAAATGCATATTTTGACACTTCATCAAATTTTGCATATTTCATAAACTATCTACATGGGACATTCATACTAATTCAGATTAACATAAATTTTGGCAAGTGAGTATACTAAATTATACTGTTCAAAACAAAGAATCCAACATATTCATTTTCCAGTCAAACCGGTGACCAATGCGAGAAAATCCAACACATTCATTTCCTGGTCAAACCAACGACAGACGTCGCCGGAAAAGGCACCAAAAAGTTTGTCGGAGCCATGCATATATCAAAATTGGATTCCAAAACGTATGAAAAGATCATCAGTATGAAAACACCAAACATGTTAATATGAGATAACTTTCAGAAAGTGATATACAAGGATTAGTGACCGTTGATAATTGTGCTGATATGTTCATGAAACTGTTTCTTAGTATCAATTTTTAACACTGTTTGGACTTCCTAAACATCATAAAAGAAGGAAGGTATAGAAATCTAGCATTGTAGTTGTGATTTGGGCATTTTTATGGTATGCCTTGAATCAGATAAGCGAGTTAGTTTCCCATTGATCACATGCTAACAAGAGGTGTATATATATACCTCGGAGGTTTTGTTACAAGATGTTTTCTATATGACTATAGTTTCATCTTAAGCTTCTTTTTTGAGTTTTTACTTGCTATCCATGAACATCAACAACTCATATTGGTTGTATGCTCTGCTTTACGTTTTTTTTTTTTATCATGTCACGTCCTTCATAACATAGCTAATTATGATTGTAGAGATCAATTAATATTTAGAATTGATCATAATTTTATTTGATAATATTATGGAAGGATGTGTTTGGGTGTTATAAAAGCATGATTAAACTTGTAAGAAAAATCCATGATTATTTTCCAATGGTTCGGATAATGTTGAAAAACAAAATCGTGAATATTGTCGGACATACTAATATCTCATTCTTTTTTTTTCATATAGACTTCACAGCAAAATTTGTATAGCTTTATTTTCTCTCCGAGCAGGGGCGGATGTACATATGTATGTATTGGGGCAGTTGCGCCCCTAAATTTTTTTAAAATAGTGTAATTTTCTATTAAATTTCAATTATGCCCCATTGATTAATCGTTTTATATCATTTCCCCTCCCCCCGTAAAATTATGTTCTAAATCCGTCACTGACTCCGAATGATGATAAATTCACATCTTGACTCTTGACTGTAATTATATATTGGCAGAAACCTGTTTTATAATCACCATAAATATAGCCATTGAAGTAGAATTAATTCACTACGAAATTTGCCTAAGAAAATTGGTAAGCCATTGAAAGTATTTAAACATGATTTTTGACATTGAAACGATTATAATTTTTCATATGCCGCAATCTTCTCATTCTGCTTATCACAAATCGCTTGAACAAAAGATAAAGTATTAGAATTTCACACACTTTTTAACGCTAAAAAGTATTTTTATCTACTTAAATTTTGTTTTTTTTTGTCCCCTAGAATTTATACACACGCCCAAATTTAAGTTCGAGTTAATTATAGCCGACTTAAGCGTTAAGTCACCCCATTAATCAGAGATATGAGCCAACCCGACAGAAAAGCTTGGTCCACTGGATTTTCAAATGGATTCTGGCAACAACTGGAGGGACCTCAGCTTGGTCAATTTGCTTAGCAAATTAATATCATACAAATATTCGATAAGACAAAAGCTCGTAATTCCTTTTTTCCAACATGCATGTGATTTTGTTCCTAGTAACTAAATCGCAGATATAAGTATAAGTTTACACCTAATACTACTACTAAAATTAAAAAAAAAAAAAGTTTACCCCTTGCCCTACGTCCAACTACAATAGTATATTCTCTGAATTGCGAACGACGTCGTGTTCTTAGAATAGTTAATAGCTGGGACAGTTCTTAATTACGTTATTATGTGGGGAAGTCACGTTTTTATATACAAGCCGTTGACCTAGTTAAGAGGAGGATGCTTTGGCACTTATACATTTAATATATTTAATGTTACGAAATCATAAATAACTTAGTGTATATACATACAAATTGTATTCAATTGGTATAGATGGAGTGAAGAGACTTACATTAAATTGAGAGGTCAATGCTATTGGGTTCATAAAACTTCAGAACCAAATTGAACAGTCATGTGCCTGCATGTGGTATGAAGGTACGTCGAAATCAATTCCATCCCATAAGTCTACTCGCCTACTGTCTTTTTTTGTAGCCTTGGAATGGTTTAAGACTTTTTACAAACTTAAATATTTAATTTAAAAAATCTATATATATATATATATGTCCCCCATTTTTTATTAAAATAAATGAGAAGATAATATTGGCCTAATTAAGAATTCACGAAACTGAAAAGGGGAAAGAAGCTTTGGGGTAAACTCATGTTGAACAAAACTTGTCTTGTAATGATTACGAACTAGATCAGATATAGATTCTTTTGACAGTACCAAATGTCAGCATCAATTACCAAAGTCCAGTAAGATGAATGGAGTTATGATAGACATTTTTTCACAAGTTGTAAACATATGTCTGATGTTGACCGAATAATAATGTCTGGTTTTCATGCAGTTTCATTTAATTTCTTAATGTTAATTTGGAGCATAAGAGAACATTTTAATCTTAGAAAAAGGGGAAAACAAATTATACTTAAAAATATGTAGAAGTTAAAATCACGAGCGACAACAATAATGATCAGCGATTATTTACATTTGTTTCATAGTCACCACTCACCAGCAACTAGTTTTTGAACCAGTGACGGTGAAACGAAACAAGAGTAGTCGTTGTCTAACGAAACAAAAAAAAAAATGTGTCACTGACTACTACAAAAAGAACATGTTCTTAGTCTAACTGTCTGTGTTAGTATTTTTGATGCATCATCTAGTAGTTCAAATCTCCATATTATATTCATTTATTTAAGATAAAAGTTAGGCTGATGACCTCAATCGAGTTCAGCTTACTTGAGGGTGCTTTGAATTTTCTTAGAAAGCGTACAATTGAATCGGCAAATGAATATGAATATAATGGATAGGAACATTCAGACAATTGTGAAATGAATTGGGAACATCGACAGCAAACAATATAACAGGCAGATCTTATTAAAAGGTCCCCTTATATCCACTTGTTAGGATTTTGAGTTTAGTGTCCCCACTTGTGAACCATCATATAATTCAGCTCCCGTGTATATATAATTAACTTCTCATTCGATTACAATGCAATAATCTTGAATAGGTTATAAAATAACATTGTTTTAATAAAATAATGGTAGTCACAGATTAATCCATATTTCAAAGCATATGTTTTTGGGTGACATTTTAACTGATATGTAATTTAACACAGTATAAGTTCAATTTTCCTTTTGTATAATTTGGATATGGTATATGAATTAGTTACCTATGTATATCATCTTCTCAAAATAAATATAAAATACGTCTACACGAACTTTTGAGAAAAATATCTGATTATATATTTTGAAGAGTTCATTTTTTGTAAGTAATTATGAATATATGTTTAAAGATCTCATAATTATTAAAATTTGTTGTGATTGATTATGATTTACTAATAGAAATAGTATTCAAGTAGATTTGTGGAACGCTTCTGACAGGCTGACACGTTCAATTGCCAATGGATTTTTCTTAAACTCTCCACATAGAGAGAAGAGTTCATAATCATGTTTTTAGATTATGATATAAAATTAGCTATGATTTAAGTTTAACTAGGTTGATTTTCATAAAAGTTAACTATCCTTTGCGTTTAAATATATTATAAACAATCTACCAACTTATGGACTTGCTTTAGCCATAGACGAAACCAGCCAATTATCTAAGGGTTCGTCTTCTTCTATAAAAAATGATTTCTTTGAGAAATACTCAACAATTTCTCATGTGAAATATTGACTATAATGAGATATAAAAACTACTTCCTATGCAGTCTCACTTATCACAAATAGTTATTTTTTTTTTTTTACTTTACTCATATTTTGCTGAAATTTTGAATTTATTGATCAGCAAAAATCAATTCCTTATTAAGAAAAATAAAACGGAAAAGTAAAAATTCTAAAATTGGAAAGACTCGAAAAGAAAGGATAAAACACAGCTTTGAGGGCTTAAAACACAATACCTAGAGATGATGGTGGCCACGGGTCGTGAACCACAACATATACAAGTCTTTCTAGCTTATTCAAACCAATATATATATATATATATATATATATTAACATAAAGTCCATTTCGTCGAGAATTGCAGCAAGAAAATGTGATATGTTTGGCCACTCTTTGGATCAATTGGTTTTGAATGGAAACCATTACTAAACGGTCTCTAATTTCACCATGCTAGCTCTATACACAAAACACGCCTCTCCTCAACACTGCAAGCACGCATCCTTATAATGTTTTATTCTTTTGACTTAATTTGGGATTAAAAAAATCATATTATGAGGGAACTATGGCCATGATCAACGGCATCGTTTAGGGAGAATATCAAAACCATAGTTTATTTTAAGGTACTAAAAGCAAGAGTTTGATATCTTATATGTTGCTTTGTTGTCATAAGTCGCATTTGCACAACTAACTCACCGATTAGGAGTGGAGTTAATTAATATTAAACCCCAATTTGTCTGTACAAGCACTACAAATGAAAAGCACTAGTATCTTAGTAAGATTTATCAAAGTATTAATGATTTGTCATTTGTTAGACATGTGTACATATGAGAAAATAGATTTGTAGGTTTGTTGAAAGTTTGTTAGCTAATCACTCTGTCAGAAGACAAAGTTGACATTACAAAAAAAATATACAAAGTGATTTCTCAAAATCTTTATATATATTAAGTTCGGAAACACGAAGTTTGGTGGAAGCTCTCCATAGACAATACACATCCACATGAATACAATTTTTAAATTTGGTTTTGCAGTATTTGTCTACAAACTAACACCACCTTATATCTCCATAACTTTGTTCGACCAAATGATAATATTTTTTCCTCAATCTTTATTTTCATTTTCAGTTTCAAAATTGATGCAGCCAAAAATAACTTTCTCAATTATGTTTTGTACATTTTGTTTCCATTACATCACCACGTTTGAAAATTTACTAAAACTAAAATGATAATTAAATTTAACATCAATATCAACGGATCCTACAATCCACAATATCTGTGCGTGATATAAATGAGGTTTGTGACACCTTACCCATACTGTCATGATTTTACTAGTTTAGTAAGAACTGATACTAGCAGCTTTTGTTGCTGACTTCAGATGAATAATATCTTCATCCTTTGCTAAGGCAATGTCATAAAATCAGGACAACTAATGTTGAGATTGAAAGTCTTTGTTCTTGCTGCCACCTAATTCTTTCTTGTTAACAGTTGAACTGTGCATGTTTGTGATGGTTGCATCTCAGTAAATTTTTTCACTAATGTTGTTGTGATGTCTAGATGGTTTTTGAAATAACATTTCTACTGTATTTTCTTCATACTCGGTTGCAAATCAGTTAGTCAATTTTGGTTTGGAAGCAGGTAGAAGAACGAGAGTTTGTGCTATATAAGAAAATTTCAGTGATATGTATAAGAACATTGTAATTAAAGTGATTTCAATGATTTTTTCAGATGAATACATCCTCTAAAGCTCAAATCACTCCAGATACCTCATTTAATACACCCTCACTTAGTTTAAAAGCTCCTAAGTTAGTACTTAGTAGCTAATCAATCATTAAGAGAATACAATGTTTGTTTGCAATTGCAGTTATGTTTACATTTAACGTATTTTTCTTAAACTCATGGTTTTAAGCATTTGAAGTCTTTTTCATAATTATTAAGCATTTTAAGTAGTAACAAAATTATTTCTTTTAGTAAGGTAAATGTCAAATGCAAACGTTGTAAAAATCTTCCAAAATGCTGTATTTATTATTTTCATGTAAACATACACAAGCGTTAAATTAATTCATTGCACTTCCACTAATACCTTACATCTTGCACATTAAAAGTTTTGTTTTCTTGAAAAGAAAAACATAATCAGATTCGGTTTCTACGTTTCTTTAATTTCTTAGTCAAAATAAAATTAAATAATAATTTCTTAGCTTAAGTGGAAAATAGAAAACAGTAGAAGAGAAGCTGTTTCTTGAATCGAGATGTAGAAAATAGCAACAAAAATATCACAAAAAGGGAAAACGAACTAAAGTGTTTTGTTGAATCACATGGTGGTACAAAGCCAACAATGACCATTCAATAATCATTACAAAAACTGTTCTTGTTTTGGTATCAAATTGGGTCCCAAATGGAAACTTCCATATTAATTTTTAGAAGACTCATACCAAAACTATAACCTACAAAATTATCATCATTGTATGTAGTTTTGTAACTTTTTGAAACAACCTATACGAAACATACCCACTTTGGTGTCTTGAAAACGTTTTGAGTGGTAATGACTGGTTTCAAGTCTATTTCATCTCATGCCTATTTGAAAGAGAGATGAAGCCAAGAACATTTAGAGTTTTCAATAACACGCAACGACCAAATATACGACACACGCAATCACAAGAGTCATTTGAGAAAATATATATATAAAACTTTGGTTTGTCCTTGTTGTTTTCCTTCAGGAAATACCATAACTTAAAAGTTTATATTCTATAAAGCTACTCTAGTAACAAGACATACAAATCCAAGACCAAAAGTTTTATGATAGTTTCACTGTTCTTAATTCAGAGTCACTACCAAGATACTTCATAACAAGCAAGCACGCAGATCCACAGAGGCATATCACTTTCATAACAAGCAAGCACGTAGATGTCCAGGGCTTATCACTTCCCTTATTTGGGTAAAAAACAAGGCCAAATTGATAGAAAACATAAAGGTTTTCATCTCGTCTTGTGCAAACAATCTTATTTTCTAATTAAAAAGAGTAGTCTGTATTACATTCTGCTAATAACTATGGTTGAATCATCATTTGACTAATAAGATACGAACCCAGGAAAAATTAAATAGAACTAGTGACATCTGCCAAACAAATGTATATGAGAGTTCAATCTAAAGTGAGAGATTGCAAATACAGTTGGCAGATTAAGAACCTGAAATTTCCACGAAAACATTCAAACTTAGCGCAAAACGATCATCAGGGATGTTAAGTCATCCATCTACTTCAAGTGTTGCTACTAGATGGGACTGAGATAGTTTGTGAATCGACCTGTCATCAATGGAAAGTTGTTAGAATCTTAAACATGAAGGTGAAATCTAGACCACTACCAAAAGAAAGCTCAAACTCGTTACACAAGCCACATTATACAACATTGCATATTTTGTGTAGAAACAAAATCGTAAAGATTAGAATCTGTATGAATTCAATAACTGAAACCAATCATACCACCAAGGCAAAACACTAGCTTACTCTAAATTATGTAACTAAGCTTAATCCAAACCCCAAAGAGCACCATAAAGTAATCAAAAGTAGAATCTTAAACATGAAGGTGAAATCTAGATAACACAACCAAAAAAAATTCAAACACATAACACAGCTGCATTATACAACATTGCATAACTTGTATAGAAACGAAATTGTAAAGATTTGAATTTGCAAGAATTCAATAACTAAAACCAATCATATCCAAAGTAATAAAACTAGCTTTACTCTTAATTATGTAATTAAGCTTAATTCAAACCCCAAAGAACACCATTAAGTAATCCAAAGTAGAATCTTAAACATGAAGGTGAAATCTAGATCACACAACCAAAACAAGCTCAAACACATAACAGAAGCTACATTATACAACATTGCAGAACTTGTACAGACACAAACTCGTAAAGATTTGAATTTGAAAGAATACGATAAACTGAAACCAATCATACCCAAAGGAATAAGACTAGCTTAGCCTACTCTTTAATTATCTCATTAAGCCTAATTCAAACCCTAAATAATACAATTAAGCCTAATCTAAAAGTAGGCTTTGATTATTACCTTCAGGAGAAGTGACATCAGAAGGGAGCTTCGAAACAAGGCAAGCTGCAGCAACGGTGCTATGAAATGGTTGATATGTGCTTAGTTCCCGCCGTAGAAACCTTTCAGATTGAAAATCAAAATTCAAAATTTCAATCAAGGGCATCACAAATATCTAACAACTAACACAAAACACACAGAATTAGATCGAAAGACAGCAAATTTACCTGGGAAGAGAACCTTCGATTCGACTAGTGTTGAAGCGCGGGGAAGTGAAATTAGGGTTTGGAACAGAGAGTTTAGGTTTAGTTGAGAACAGATTTCGTGTAGTAGCGTTTCTGAAGATGGATCTCATTGATGTAGACCTGGAAGCGATCCCAATTGCAGCCATTTCTCAGTTCAACTGCTTGTTTCTGCAATCTCCACTAGCCAAAACCTCTGTAAACCCTCACTAGGATAGACCGGTTTGATAAAACCATAAAATTTAAACCGGAATCATTCGGTTTTGGAACAAAGTCGAAAGAAGAAAGTATTGACAGTGTTACCATTGATTTGAGCAGAATAAAGTTTAGATATTTACATTGTGATCAAATTGAAACCAAAATTGAATTACCATAAATTTGATACAACTTTGGTTTAGATGGTTTGATTTGGGACAGTAATTGAAATTAAGAAAATATCAAATTACAATATTTACAAGTATCTTGCAAGAACACTATTACAATCCTTAATTTCTTTTACCATTAGCTGAGGAATACCAAAAAAAGACAGAAAGAAAACAAAAGAATGAGTTAGATTCTTCTTCGGTTATCGATTCGTTTTCTCTTCAAGTCAGGTTGTGTTTGGCTGCTTGGTTGTAATCTCTTCTGGTTACCACTTTCTTCAATCTGTTTACAATGTGACCCAATGAGTAAAATGCTTTAGACTCAAGAGTCTAAAAATTAAGACTTTGCTTATAAAATACAAACTTGATAGGTTCTTTTACCTTACTGAGTTTCTCCCTAACTGTTTGAACCGTTTTATTCATTGAAGATGACGCAAAATACTCCTACACAATCCAGTTAATTACTTGTCAGGCCAAGATATTACATGACCGCAGCAAAAAAACAGATGACGGATGTCTCCAAAGTTTAATGACACAAAATGTTCAAGAGAGGAGAATACAAACACACAAAACGCAGACCTGGTTAGATGAAACTCGGGGAATCGGAGCATTTCCTCTATGGAATTGGTAGTTCATCTGTCTCCTAAAGAAAAGCAGCAGTAACTTGATATGTTTATCACTACAAAGAAATGACCAAGTAAACCATCTTTTTTACCTATGTGGGGAGAAAGTATCTGTTTGGGTCATAGACGATCCAGCCAATTTTGTAACTTGGGAGGTGGTCTTGGCATTCTGGGCTGTTCACAAGATAAACCCATATTAGACTTGTGAATTTATACTTGAAATCTTTTTAACAGTTGATTTTTTTCATACCACATCCCTACTTTTCTAGCCCCAAAAAACCTTACTAGTTAAAAGGCTAACAAACTCAGTTTTAGCTCTGCAACATGTGAATATGTTTGATTAGCTTAAATGTTCTCTCTACAACCAATAAAAATAAGTACGGTAAGATAAAGAGATAAATACAAATCCCATATACGGCAATAAATTCAAGGTTATGAATTTTTTGGGTCCAATATAAGTACAATGATAATCTCACATGCTACTGCTAAACTATATCAATTAGTTACTGACAGCTTTGTTGGTTCATACTCTACTGAGGAGACACAATAACAAGAGTCTATTACTTCTTCCTTTTTTTGGCCCCCAAATTTGCACTTAACTAACTGTTAAATTAGTTGATTCTTGAAGTGGAAATAGAAAGCTTACGGGTCAGTCTCGAGAGCACTTCTTTCCTCCTGGTTTCTAACTTATCCTTTGTGTCGCTGAGGCTTTCGAATTCAGGAGCATATGTAATTTGAAGCCGATTTCCCAAGAAAACTGATTCATCTAACTTCCTCTTTGCAAATCTATCAAGCATAAACATATCATAATTAAACAAAATTCTTCCTCATGAAATCAAAAGTGTGCAACAATATAGCAACAAAACAAGTTATTCAGGAAAACCTATTCTACAGCTTTTGTGAAAGCAAACAAAATCCACAAGTCTATCAAATTCAAACATAAACAAATCTCAGCCAGAACACATGGTTCATTCTCCACGGAAGATTAAATACGCACCCAGACAAATCACCCAGCTCAACTCGACAGATAACATCACACTATGAAGTCTCACAAAGGGAAGAGAAAGATAAATCATATATCACCTCTAAGACAAAAAGTGATGAGTTTCACCATATATTACTTGATAAGAAGCCAAACAGGAATCTCAGTGATGGGAAGGTGACCCTCAAAGGGAACAAAGAATCAAAACCTGGCATTAGTAATGAGACGGAATTTGATCCAGTATACATCCGTGAAGTCCGCACAATCTTCTGCATCCATAGGTTTACATCTACTCCAATCAAAATTAACCAAATCAAACAAACAATACCATCGTCGGTAAAACGCAAGAAAAAAAGAGAGGGTAACAAGGGCACTACTCACTCTTCAACCTCTCCATAAGTCTTAAATAATCTCATAAGATCGTCACCGCAACCCAAAGCTGGGACATTACGTACAATCAAGTATCTGAAACCAACAAAAGGTTCAAAATTTCAATAAATTAAAGCCAAAAGCAAGAAGAACCAACTCGATAAGGAACATTGAGTACAGTTCAATCAGACCTTGATTCGTCACAAACTGTATAAACCTTAACCGCTGGAGGATCATCTTTGTATCTACCCATCTTCTGCAAATTTTTTATTCAGTCCACAAACTAATACAAACAAAGTTAGATTAAACGAATAAAAGGCTCATTACTCTAACAAAAAAAACAATATGTAAGACTCAAAGGAGATATCTGAAAGAGAAATAGTTACACTACGAATCACCAGAATTAATCTCAATTCTATCCAAAAAGATTGAAACTTGATGCATCAAATCAAGCGTATGAATGATTCAAACAAAGCAAATTTCAAGGAGACTACAAAGAGTTACAAAAATCTCGAAATAACCATATTCTGTTTCTAAAGACAAATTCTTTACAAACACAGAACCAAGTTCATAGAGTATAGAGAAACGAATCTACAAGTTTATCTATATGGTGAAACTAAAATGCTAACAAGGAATTTACCTTGAGTCAGAGGACTGGATTGAGTTCGTTGAAAATATTGGGTCTTTATATAAAAAAGAATTGATTCGAGCAATTGAAAAAAAATTTTAAGTCAATCAATTTCCAGAAGGGTGTTCGATTTACAGAAAAAAAAAATCTGCTAAATCCTAAAATATGTTATAGGAGGAGAATATAAATTAGGGCAGAGCACCACAGTGCTAATCTCGGAGCTTTCGTGTGATTCGAAGAAAAGATTGATGTCGTCGTTTGGGAGAAAGAAGCTGAGATAAGGGATCAAACGACGTCGTTGCATTGTTGAGACTTTAAACCAGGCCCGCGAATCTTAGCATTTTCACGGGTTAAGAAAACCAAAATCTGAAAACACAACCGGAATCTAACTAAAAAATCTTATTCTGAAACCAAACTGACTGGTTGGAAAATCCAAACTGATTCTAGATGTTTATATTCAAATTATTTGAACTGAATCCAAACCAAATAGAAAACCAAAAATCCAAATATATATATATATATGAAAATTTTAGTCGTATTTATTTTTATACCAAAAACAACAAATAACATGAATATTTAAAATAATCTTAATATCCAAAAATATAGTTTGAAATGTGTTTAATTACTTTTAATTTAAGTTTATTGTTTTGTATTTTTAATAACAAAATTTTGATTTTTTATACTAAGTAACTTATATGTTTGTAAAGATTAAATGTTTATTTCAAGATGTAATATGGACGATAATGTTTATTAATATATAGAATTAAATATTTCTTTAAGAAATAAAATTTATTCTTTTTTTGAATAAAAATTTCTATTTTATTAGTGGAAAGTATTTTCGTATTGTCTTTTCTCTTTCTATTTTATGAGTGGACATAAATATGATTCAGTCTTGCAAACATATATCCATATTTTGTCTTTTCTCTTTCTAGCTCTCGTTTTCATTCAATTGCTAGAATAACCTTTTACTAATTTTCAACAACTCTCAACTAGGGAGACTTTGTACTGCACAAATTTCAAAACAACATTTGATTTTTGATATATAGTTTTCTGATAAAGATAGCTGATTTTTATTTTTCTTTGGTTTTATATAAATGATGATTAAACTGAATATAACATCTAACTTGTAATAATCTAATAAAAACTAAAACTAATATCAAGTAAACCTAATGATTTCTAACAACAATAATTTGAAGAAAATATTTGAAAATATCAATTAGAAGTGTTTATGTCATACTCAAAGCTTGGATTTTTTTTTGCTTGTTGTGAGGATGTTGAAACTTGATATTTTCGAAAGTTAATTGATGATATGCAAAATAATTTACTTGCCATCAAATCATATAACATCAGGCACAACTCAAAATATTACATAAATCTAGATGTCTCCAATTTAAAAGTTTGAAATCTAGATTTCCTCCGATCAGAAAGTTCGGAACCTATAAATCTAGTTATACGTTGGTTTACTGTTTTGGGAAAAAAAATTTAGCCACCGAAAACTAATTGACCCGATTACAACTTATAAACCAAACATGACCCAATTATATCTCTGCAAATTGTAAACCCCCAAAATCCCCAACCTTGTTACTTTGATAATCCATTAATCCTCAAATCAAAATTTGCCGTATTGATCAGCCTCTTTGTGCTTGATCTACTTCTCCCATGGGCAAGAGATGATGTATTGATCAAAAGTTGCCGTATTGATCATTATATTTTGTATAGTTCAAATTATTTTATCATAAAATAATATCATATTAATAATTTACATTGAAATACTTTTTATGTATAGTAAAACAGTTCTATAATAAGGTGATGTGAATTATTAATTTTTATGTGAGGGAAAATAGAGAAAAAAAACATGTATCATAGTATTTTATATAGTTCATTTATTTTGTGATAAAATAATTTCATGTTAATATATTACTTTGAATGATGAAAAGATATAAAACAATGTGTATGTCTCAGGTCTCATGAAAGATATATAACTTCTTCTAGTTTTGATATTATATATTCAAATCTAATAACAATATTTGTTTTGAATTTTAGATTCATTATAGTAGAAGAGAAAATAATCGTGTCAACTGGTCTATTGGTTCCAATCTAATAACAACTTGAAAAGTGACATGATAGCATAGCATATCCAATTTAAATTCATGGTATCTAAGGAGTGAATAAACATTAACCAAATTGGGATTTGTCATTTTAGTCTAGCACATGATCTATTTCCACCAAATGCAAAATTATTCTTCAATTGACTTGAACACATAGATTTGGGCTCTAGTTTTTTGCCCATTTCAACATCATCTAAAAAATAGTGTCTAATAAACAAAGTTTCCCAACGAATAACAAATTTAGTCCTCTGTAAAGTCTAAATTCTGACACAAAACTAATAATCTCTCTAGAATAAAATTATACAACAATTTAAATGAAACAAACATAAAATCTTTATTGTATAATAATTTTTACTGATGGTAAATTCATTTCCCTCCAATTTTCTAAAAACGAATATATGAGAAATATTAAAATAATTTGAAATCTCAAAAAAAAAAAAAAATAGAATATGGATTCTTTTTGCTAGACAAGAAAGATTTTTGCCAAAATATAGTGTTTGTGTATATTATTGCGATATAATATAAATTAACGTGTTAACGGTGAAAATAAAGTATTTTTTTATAGAATGGGTGTGAAATCCATGTTGATTTTTAAAGTGTATGCTGATTGAACAATTTATTACAATGTTTCCGACCATCATTTTATAACAAACATTGTTTTCCATTTATAAATATATAAATACAAATAAATATGAGTATTCGTTTATGTTCCTTACTATTCCTCTATATTTTATATACCTCACAATACCATTCTTCAATATTCATTACTTCTAAAATTCATTTAGTTATTTTATTTATAAAAAAAATTATTTTAGTCAATGGTCAAATACCCTTCATCTTCCATTTAGAGAGGTGCATGCTTAGACCATAACCAATAAGTCAATAAACATGATTTCATTCCCAATCTAGATGAGTACATGGTTTGACTAAACCATCATATTAATATCTGATACAATATATGCCTTTATATATAGTTTGCTTATAACCATTTATTAAACTCATAACTTTATTTCTCATCCAACTAAAAACAAAAGCGAAATGAACAAGGGCAAGATGTGGTCAACCATAGCAACATTGTGGTTACTAATGTCTTGTGGATTATTATTTTCTATAACATCTTCAATGCCAACTAGATCTTTCTCGTCCAAACTCTATATATCAACCTTAACCCAAAACATGAAGTCCACACCGCAAAGAGACCCAAGTCCAATACATTTTGGAACCTTACCAAAAGCTCCTACTGAACCTTCTGGTCCATCGGGAGGCGGCCATCACCGACCAAGTCGATCTCATGCTCCCTTGCCATAAATCAACAAGGTTCTCCCATCAGCATCAATCCATTCTTATCTCTTGTAATAGCAGTTTTACAGTAGAATAAAATAGATGATTTTTAATGTAATGTTGAAAAATTAAATTCAAAAGATAATAACGTTTTTACTTGCTTTTGCTTCGAAAGTTCAGAAGTAAAGAGAAAAATTTATATGTCTTTAACTTCAAGAACCGAACCAAATTTGCAGTTCCTTTCTTAAACGCTTGATATGATGAGAGTCGAGTTCTTACTTGTTTGTTAATCCATCGGATTAAGTAGCAGCTGAGTTTGTGTTTTCACCATGCCCTCGTCTGTTTCTTTCTCTCCATACTGTGTGAATCGAGGTTTGGAAAATGTAGCGGCCAAGGTAGCTCCGTGTTTGGTCAACATTAGGATCTGAAATATAGGTAACAATCGATGGTCAGTTATTTGTATACCATGTTTTGAGTATATTTTGGGTAAATGCTGTCCAGATTTATGAAGTGTAAATTCATGAGAAGAAGAGATGGTCTCGTGTTTCCAAAGAGTTAGAGCACAAGACACACGTCCTTGATGATACTACATTCCAAGTAATCATACGATCTCGATACATATAGATGAATTTTTGTTTTGGTCAACAGAAGAAAATAGGTGAGTATCATTATATATTTGACTATCAAAGTATCAATACTTATATTTGAGGCAGTTTCGGTGTGGTTTTTTATATGTTTAATGTTTATTAAAAAAAATTAGGAAACCAAATGTTTGGTTGTATTTTATAGTTGAATAAACTGGATAACTAAAATCCAATAAAGAGAGAGAAAGAAAATAATGGATTTAATTTGATAGTGAGTAAAAGTTATTGACGAAAAACATAGTCAAAATCACATCTTCTAATGTATCTGTTTCATTATATAGAACATACAGTATATATATGCTTGAGTTCATGAGCCACAATGAAGTGAGAATACCCTCAAAGCAACTATGGATTAAAACATTTCACCAAAATGTTGAGATTACAATAAACTAAAGAGTCTTTATCTTCTTCTTCTACAAATCTTTGTGAAGAACATTTACAAAATTCTTATATGAATCCCTGTCCAAAATAATTTTCTCTCGCAACATCTCCAATAGTTACATCGTTTCATCATACTTCCCTTTCCTACAATTCTCATCAAGAACTGTTCTATGTGTAATAAAATCAACCATACATCCCTTTTTAATCATCTCCCACACATATTTCACCGCATTATTGATCTCATCACAACTCGCAAGAGCATTTACAAGAAAATTATAAGATTTTCCATTAGGAACAATACCTTTTTCTTTCACCTCCTCAAGTAGCTATCTAGCATTAATGATCATATAGGTAAATTTTGTTGAATTAGCAAATTTGTTTATTAAAATTCTTTAATGTGTCATTGAAATCGTGCATATATGGTTTTCTTTATTTACGTATTATAACATTCCATGTCCTTGAGAAAGAAATCTTTGGTGAATCTCTTAACATACTTGCACTTTGGATCTAGGCAAGATTGGTGCAAGTAAAAAAATTAAAATTGCATAGTGATATTTGCAATACAAGATGATTCTCAGTAAGATCAATTAAATTAAAATTAATCATAACTAAGTATTAGATAACTTAAGTTTGTTTACAAATACACGTTCATCCATGGAGGTAGTTTGGGTCGTCATAATTTCTAAGGCAGTTCCAGTGGTTTTGAATTTGTTTAAGGTTCATCACAAAGTTAGGAAACCAAACATTTCGTAACATTTCATTGTTGAATAAACTAGAAGCTGATAAAATACTTAGATACCAAAAATTACATGGGATGGTTATCTGAAAATACATAAAATGCAATAATGTAGGGAAAACAATAATAGTTGAACTTAGACTTGAAATAATTAAAATATCCAACATTACCAATTTATAGTTATAAACTTGAATGTATTAGATATTTTAAGATAGAAATACTTAACCAACTTTCTTCAAATTTAAACCATTGTTTTAGGATTTTTTTTCTTCCGGATATTTTGGATATTTTCCCATAATTCGAGTAGATTTAGATACAAAATAACCAAAATGAATAAGATCTATACCTTATATCTGAAAACCCCAAAACCCAAAAGACACTGACCCAAATCCAAACCTATATGCGAATATCTAAACAGATCATAACTAAAGTTTGTTTCATATCTTTGACTTTTACCAACGTTGTTTGGATCCATCATTTTTCTTGTCTTGTTTGTTAATATCTTTGACTCTTACCAACGTTGATTGGATCCGTCATTTGCTATTCATACCAACACTGTCTGGAACCGGCGGTGAAGACTAGGGACTTTAAGCTTAGAATTCGAGTCCATGAGCTACATTATTGGAGACAGAATTTAAATGTTAACTATAGGATTAAAAAACATTTCACCAAAATTTCGAGATTACAATAAACTAAAAACCCATTATGTACATCTTTCTACAAATCCTTGTGAAGAATATTCACAAGCTTCTCATATGAATCTCTGTCCACAAGCTGTTTCTCTTGCAACATCTCCAATAGTCTCATCCCTTCATCGTACTTCCCTTTCCTACAACTCTCATCAAGAACTGTTCTATAGGTAATAAAATCAACGACACGGCCTTTCTCAATCATCTCCCACACACATTTCACAGCATCATCAATCTCACCGCTAAGCGCAAAAGCATTAACCAGAGAATTATAAGATTTCCCATTAGGAACAAAACCTTTTCCTTTCATCTCATCAAGTAGTTCTCTAGCATTACTGGTCCTACCTTGAGCACATAATCCATGTATCAAATAATCATAAGTAAACGAATTCGGCTGGCAACTGTAAACCACACTCATCTGATGAAATATCCTAAGAGCATCATTGACGTGAAGCGAAAGCACATAACCTTTGACCAAACAGTTCAAAGCAAATACGTCTGGTTCAATCCCACTATCCACCATTTGTCTAAACAAAGATCTTATCGTATCCATATACATATGACTTGTATAAGAGTTGTTACCTCGACCCAACAATGCTTTGAAAAGAATATGATAAGTTCTAATCGTTGGTCTACATTCCAAGTTCTTACTAGTAGTCATATGTCTAAATATATTCACCGCACGAATCAACTTCCCTGCTTTCGTGAAATAGAAAACAATCGAATTGTAAAGATTCTCATTGCCAATGTGACGAACAGAGAGTACCTGGTTCACAATATCATCCATTTCTTTATACATTTTTGCAGCTCCAAGCTTCCTAATAGCGATATGGTAAGAACAATTCTCGTGTTTGAATCTCGGCTGTTGAGATGCCCAGTTAAAGAGATGGAAACACACAAGTGGGTCTTCTTCAAGAGTTATAGCATCACTTAGTTCTTCAGGGGTGAATCTAGGTGGGAGCTTTGAAATCGTTTCTTGAAATTTGGATTCATTAAGGACTGGTTTGGTATTCGCTTTCTTTCTATTGCTGATTCTTCTTCTAAGTGAACGTGTTGGGACTGAGGTTGAGTATTGTATATACATAGAAACAGATGCATATCGACCTAACACTTTGATTTACACAACATTACCAGTATTTTAATCAAAACCATTTGAACTAAAAATCTTTAATTAACAATGCATCACTGATACAGATAAAAAAAAACATAAATACCTTGAGATAAGCTGCGCGTAGAATCCAACCAAGTGGAAGCAATTACACTATGAAATCGTCGATGGATGCTTCTGGATTCGAAAAAAATTGGAACTTTGCATTAAATTAAGATAAACCCACAAAGAAAACACACCCAATTTCAAATTTTTATCAATGATATCACAAACACACAAAAACGTAGATTCCATTGGAGATGGTGAATCTACCTGGGAATAGAACATTTGAAGGGCGACGAAGTGAGATTAGGGTTTAGGTAGGAGAGTCTAGATTGTGCAGAAACGGTTTTGAAGATGGAGCTTAGAAATGAAGACCTAGTTGCAGCCATTTCCTCAGATTTTTGTTTTGTAAATTACAAAGGATGTTCAGAATTGTTTATCGAAGAACGGTTCAACTAAACCGGGATAATTTGGTTTGATTAATAGTGCTAATCTCGGAGGCCGGAGATTTCGTGTGATTCGAATTTCGAAGAAAAAGATTCAAGTAGGAGTCGTCTCGGAGAAAGAAGCAGAGCTTTACGATCAAACGACGTCGTTATCTTGATGGGCCACCTTTATATTTCAGAGCCTTTTTAGTTTTAGCAAATATATTTAGGAGAAAGTGACTGTTATCAAATAAAAATGTTTCCAATAATAGTAAATTTATTTATACTTGAGTAAACAGATAACTAAGATCGAATAAAGAGAAAGAAAATAATGGATTTAATATGTTAGCAATTAAAAGTTATTAACGAAAAACATAGTCAAAATCACATTTTCTAATGTATCTTTTCACTGTATGGCACACACACAAATAACCTTTCACACTGCTTCCTCCTCATGGTTACTTGTCATGCTTGAGTCCATGAGCCACAATGAAGTGAGAAAACACTAAAAGCGATGACTATTGGACACACAAAAATTGAAGTTGTTAACATAAAAATACCTAACAAAATTACCCCAAATTATTAGAAAAACAGACAAAAAAAACTATTTATAAACAAAATAAATTTACAAAATATGAAAAGACATGTAGAAACCAATAAACACTATAATAGAGGAAGAAAATGAATTTCTCGTAACGTAGAAAATAATTAATAATTGAAACAAAGGAATTTGTGTTTGATAAAATCAAAATCTGACTAAAATCTAAAACAAAAAGTGAAAAAGAAAACCTCAAAAATATAAATTTAGAAGTTGAGGTCTGCTGTCGTAAAACAAAATTCATTTGTTCCATGTTTGTGAATTCTACATAATTTATGGATGAACAAATGGTACAAACTGGTATCGCTAAAAACTAGTAATGTTACTTTTATTCTTCTTAGAAACAATGAAAAACACTGGTCAAATAACCTTAAATTTTGATTATGGGGAACCTTGGGTATATATTAACACTACAAAAATTTCGCAACATAACGTCCAGTTCCCAACTTAAACTAGAGTGTTCTTAAGAATGTTCCTAACTATTATTGGTTTGCATTTTTTCCAATGCTCTTGAAAATGCAGAAGCTCTTATTCTATAAGAAACCAAGAGATTTATGTGAGAAAAAACTAGTCGTTGCATGACTTCTTCCTCAAAGCTACTTTTCTCATCTTATCGATTTACAAACCAAGACACCTACACTTGAACACTCTAGAATTTGTATTGTATGAAACCATGAAATTTCCTGTTTTTTGTTTCAAGTCTGACATCTATGTCAATGGTAAGATTCCTTACGAAATGAACAACACTAGTTTGTCTGACTTGAAACAAAAATTAGAGATGAATCTTACTGTTGACATGAATTTCAGATTTGAAAAAAAAAATCTGAGTTTTTATGGCTTCATATAATAAAAGTCTTATAGTGTCCAATTGTAGGTATCCTTGTGTGGAAGTCAATATGACAAGAAAATCAGCTTAAAGCAAGAGATCAACCAACAACTACATGTTCTCTCTTGAATCTCTTGGTGTCTTAAAATAGCTTATACATTTTCAAGAACATTGGGCAAAAAGCAAATCAATAACACATCTAAAATTTGAAGGTGATAAAAATCGCTGGATACAAATGCGATTTTGTGTCTGTCTTCCAACACACAAAAAAAAAACAAAATATAACGAATATTATTTCTTTGAGTACTCTCAGACTCGAAAGTAGAAAAGAAGAAGGTGAGGAATGATTTGTTGTCTCTTGGATCATCTAATGAGAAGAAAAAACCATGGTCTTATAATACAAGAATTCAAGATCTATGCCATAAAAAGGTGAATATGTGAATTATGGGAATTGATCTCAATTTTAAATGTTTACATAACGTAAACCATCATAATTATCTTGACTTAATTCGGTTGTTACAAAACTCACTTAAAAGAGATAGTCGGTTGACTAGATTAACAATACAATCCAAATGAATTTGGGAAAATTAAAATAATCTTTAAATGTTTCATATCCTAAATTCAGCCTCTATGTAATTTCCCCTTTAGTTTTTTTTTAAAAATTGGTTCATTTGAGGTTTAGTCAAACATTAAAAGATTTCCAAGCTCACCACTTCATACCTCTATCATTCAATTCAAATGAACTCCGATTTTGACTTTTTCTAAAACACCACTATGTAATGCTCACGGCTATGATTTTATCGTATTTAAAAACAGGTCATTTCAGTAAACATTTTCACCCAAAAACTCCACTCCGATAATGATCAACCCACTTTATCAAAAAAAAAAAAAAAGTTCCAACAAGGCTAACTTACGTTTTTAAACTTTCAAACATGGATTTCACATCAACAATGCAGTATATGTGGAATTGAAGAAATACATTACGATGATCAATAGAGGGTGTTGTGGCGAAAGCCGAAAGCTAAATGAAACAAGAATACGCATGAAAAAAGAAACTTTGAATTAAATTATTCCAAACGTCTCAAGTCTCAAACTAATAACTTTTGTTATTACTAATAAGTTTAACTTTACTCCAAACAGATACGTAGTTTATAACCATGAAAAATTAGGGGTCCCAAACTAAAAAAATATCATTTAGTTTTTATAACATAATTGTTTTTTCAATTACTTAATCGAGTAAAAAAAATAAATGTCAACAAAACTCAAATTAGAAAACATATAATAATATCTTTATAACGTAAATAAGAAACTTCAAAATTTTTGAAAACAACTCTTTTTGTAGTTTTCTTTGTGAAACCATTCATCAAACTTGTATAATTAAAGCTTTCAACCATGATTTTTTCTATCGATAACATAATTAATCCATTTAATATTTTTTGTGACATAGTACCGTAGATAACACTTTATCAACTTCAATTTAGAAAATATTTTTTCGGCTTAGCCAACTAAAACCGGAATAGTGAGTATTATCCTATAAATAATCCACAGATTTGGAGTACAGTAAACATTATCAAAAAGTTTAATTATTTAATCTATTAAAATATGAGATCACCTAACATTTAGTAAATATTTTAAAGCTTCTTTTCAATAAAGTTTTTGTTTCTTACATTTTTAAGGTAACTAATTTTTTTTAAAATACATAATTTTTTTGTGGAGCCCCTAAAAATTGGGTTCCATTCCAATGTTTCAACTAAATATTTTGAGGCCCGGCTCTGTAACCAATATATATGTTTTTTTTTTGTAAAAAGGTTTATAACCAATATATATGTTATGACTGCGAATACATTAGAAATATAAGAATGATTCCCGTTCAAGAACTACCATATGCATATTGTTGTGATTTTTTTATAGAGTTTGTTGATTTTTAATAATCGATGGATTTTAAAAAGATTAATAGATTTAACAAATATGTTTATCAATATTGTTGTTATGAATTACCATATGTGTCCATCTCCCTTACTTTTATTAATGTGTAGGAGTGAAAATGTTTTAATCTCCTTGTGATATCAATATATTTGATTGGTGTTAAAAAAGCAAATTGCTTTTATGACGACAGCAAAAGATAAGGTTTTTTCCTAGACTCTCCTTTTCTAACCATATCCGAATAGATTTATGACATCACGCGATTATGTCGTACGTAATTTATAAGAAGATAAACAGCATAAATAAATTAATAACAAAAAAAAAAAGCTGAAATGTTAATATAAAAAAATCTTATGCTAGATTACATTTGATTTTCCTTACCTCTCATCACTCTCTGTCTAATTTCACATTCACTGTTACTTTACTTCTCCATAGAACTTCTCACTCACTTCACAACTGTACTCTTGCTTCTCTTCTCTCTCTCTCTTGTGTCTGAAAACAAACCCTAAATTTCCCTATTTCTTTTGTCGTTTTCTTCTTCTCCGGTAAGAAATTTTTTTCTAGATCTAGAAAAAAATGCAATACTGAAAAGTGACAGTGTAAATGTCAAGCTCCGACCCAAAATCCGGATCCAAACCGGGTCCTTGGCCTCCAACTCCAGAATCCGCCGCAATGCCACCGTCTTCTTGGGCTAAAAAAACCGGGTTTCGTCCTAAATTCTCCGGTGAGACTACCTCAGTTGATTCCGGTCAAATCTCATTACCGGTTAGAGCTAACCAACCGGATCTTGAAGCTGGGCAAGCCCGGCTCCGTCCTCCTCCTGTTCCTGTTATAGCTAATGGTGAAACAGATAAGGATAAGAAAGAGAAACCACCACCACCTGGTTCTGTTGCTGTTCCGGTTAAGGATCAAAAAACGGTTAAGAGAAGGAGCGACTCTGATGGTGGAAGAACAAATGGAAATGATGGAGCTAATGGGTCAGGTTCTGAGCCGGTTAGAAGACCGGGTCGTATTGAAGAGACTGTTGAGGTTTTGCCTCAAAGCATGGATGATGATTTAGTGGCTAGAAATTTGCATATGAAGTATGGTCTTAGAGATACTCCTGGTCTTGGTGAGATTAAGATTTTAAGCATTTGTTTAATTCTGACATATATGATATATATATATAGATTCCAATTGGGAATTTATGTCTAAATTCAATTGTTTTGATGTCAGACAATGACTTCAAATCTGAAAAGAATAGTTATTTTTTCTTTTCTTTTTTTAGATCTTAAAGGTTCTTACTTTAATTGGGTTTGGCTAATGATTTTTTTTTTCTTTTCAGTTCCAATTGGGTTCTATGGTTTGCAGCATTATCTTTCAATGTTAGGTTCAGTGATTCTTGTTCCTTTGGTTATAGTTCCTGCAATGGGAGGTTCGCACGTAAGTGAATCTTCTTTTGGTCCTTTCCTTTTTGAGTGCATTTAATTCTATTTTTAACCATCTGTTTTTGGATTATAGGAGGATATTGCAAATGTTGTTTCAACTGTTCTTTTTGTATGTGGGATCACTACATTGTTGCATACTTCATTTGGATCAAGGCTTCCTTTGATTCAAGGTCCTTCTTTTGTTTTTCTTGCTCCGGCTTTGGCTATCATTAACTCCCCAGAGTTTCAAGGTTTGAATGGGAATAATGTAAGTTAAGATTACAAAACCTCTTTTATTATTGTGTAGTGATTGGTGATATGGTGGTTTTAGTATCGAAATGTATGATGTAACTGTTATTTAGATTGTTTAAGTTAAGATTATAATCATTGGGTTCCTTTGAGGGTAGATTGTTGCCAAATGCATGCTTGTTATTTTATATAAAACATGCTCTTTAATTTTGACATTTTGTTTGGGTATTTGTTGTAATAATCATGTAAAATAGACCGTTGGAGCTCTCTTTCGATTTTGGTGGTGAAGTTTACTTAGACTTGGCGAAAAGTAATGAATTGTCATTAGAAAGACTTCTGCTTTAGGCTAGATTCCACTGAAAACACCCTTTCTTACATTATGTGTTTTTTATAATGCGTCTGCCTTCTGCTATTGTTGAAATCAGTTTTGTTTTTCAATGGTATTTGTAAATTTGTTCCAGCTTGTCTTTTTTTCTTTTTGTGTGAAATCTTATAGATTGTCTTGTACAAAGAATTTGATATCAAGTATTGTGTGTTTTGTTAACACGATAGAACTTCAAGCATATCATGAGAGAGCTACAAGGTGCTATCATAATTGGTTCAGCTTTTCAAGCAGTGCTTGGATACAGTGGCTTAATGTCTCTGATTTTAAGGTATACATCTCTGCGTTTGTCCAAAGATGAAACTTTCCAGATATATCATGCATTTGTTATTATATCCTATCTGGTATTTTGTCTGCACAGGAATATTGTGACTTTGTGTGCTGTTATAGTTACTTATATTTACATTTCCTTGATCTTCTATATAGGTTGATCAATCCAGTAGTGGTTGCTCCGACGATAGCTGCAGTTGGGCTTTCATTCTACAGCTATGGTTTCCCGCTTGTTGGTAAATGTCTCGAGATCGGTGTAGTGCAGATACTACTTGTGGTCATCTTTGCTCTTGTAAGTCAAATGAAGTTACTGTTAAACCCCCTTGGCAAATGAAGTTAGTTTGGATGCTAGTTTTGAGTTTCGCTTTTCTTCTTGAAGTTAGGTTAAACTTATCATATAGCATCATGCTAACACAGTTTGTTACTTAACAATATTTGCTGCAGTACCTCCGGAAAATCTCAGTTTTAAGCCATAGGATTTTCCTTATTTATGCGGTAAGATCATGAGAAGGAAGTACTCGATTTTTTTCTTTACCTCAATTAATGTGGTAACCATATGACCTTTACCACCCTACATCTGATTTTGACTGATCTTCTTAACTTCTTACTGGTAGGTTCCATTGAGTCTTGCAATCACTTGGGCTGCTTCATTCCTTTTAACCAAAGCAGGAGCTTACACCTACAAAGGTTGTGACCCGAACATTCCTGCCTCAAATGTTGTATCGAGCCACTGCAGAAAATACATGACCAGAATGAAGTACTGTCGGGTTGATACTTCTCATGCACTGAGCTCCGCCCCTTGGTTTAGGTTTCCTTACCCCTTGCAATGGGGTGTACCGATATTCAGCTGGAAAATGGCTCTTGTTATGTGTGTGGTCTCCATAATTGCTTCAGTAGATTCGGTTAGTGATTCTTATCAACTTAAGTCCAACCATCCAATTCATTCATGTTTTGAAGTCAAAAGTATCACACCTTTACTAATCAACTTATGATACACAATACATATATGGTAATGTTTTATTTTATGGTCAGGTTGGCTCGTACCATGCTTCTTCTCTGTTAGTAGCATCGAGGCCTCCAACTCGTGGTGTTGTGAGTCGGGCAATCGGTCTTGAAGGTTTCACAAGTGTCTTAGCCGGTCTTTGGGGTACAGGTACTGGTTCAACCACCTTAACCGAAAACGTTCACACAATTGCTGTGACCAAAATGGGAAGCCGCAGAGCTGTGGAGTTAGGCGCGTGTGTTTTGGTTTTACTTTCACTTGTTGGTAAGTAAGTGGTCACTGCTTATTTAACTTGAATTCCCAAGTTTCTTATACTTAACAACCTCTTTAGAAAATGCAAGTAACTACACTATCAATCATTAAATAGATCTGTCACATTCTTTTACTGTCTTTGACTAAAAAAGCTATTGATATCCTCAGGTAAAGTTGGAGGGTTTCTCGCATCGATTCCTCAAGTCATGGTTGCTTCTCTTCTTTGCTTTATGTGGGCAATGTTTACAGCTTTAGGTCTTTCCAACTTACGTTATAGTGAAGCTGGAAGCTCGCGAAACATCATAATTGTTGGGTTATCGTTGTTCTTTTCTCTTTCTGTCCCAGCTTACTTCCAGCAGTATGACATTTCGCCAAACTCAAATCTTTCTGTTCCAAGTTATTACCAGCCTTACATTGTTTCTTCCCATGGACCTTTCAAAAGCCAATATAAAGGGGTACATTACGCTTTACCCTCATTCTCACTCTCACTTTCACATTCACAGGACCTTCAATGTTCATATTTTCTTGCTGTTTGCAGTTAAACTATGTGATGAACACGCTCTTATCGATGAACATGGTGATTGCGTTCATAATGGCTGTGATTTTGGACAACACGGTCCCGGGGAGTAGGCAAGAACGCGGAGTTTATGTTTGGTCTGATAGTGAGACTGCAACGAGAGAACCAGCTCTGACTAAAGACTATGAGCTGCCTTTTAGGGTTGGGAGGTTCTTCAGATGGGTCAAATGGGTGGGCATTTGAAAAATACAATGGCAATGGCAATGGCAATGTCAATGTCAATGTGGTAAATATGTCATATGAGAGACTCTTTTTCTTTTCTTTTTAAGTCCGTCTTCTCTGTTATTTTTAGTCTCTCTCAATTTTATAACACGGTGGAAGCTTTTTCTTGGGTCGCAAGTTTGTCTATAGGAGAGTTTTTGGTTTGAAACAGAGAACATTGAAGTGATGTTGTTGTAAGTTAAATAGATGATTTGTTATCAAATGCTTTTGTAAGTAGAGAGTTTATATTATCATTTTTCTTACTAATCTTTATCCTTGTTTTGGTAATTTATAGTGAGATTTAAGTTTCGTTAGGAAGCTTGAGAGATCGGGTAAGAGGAATTTGGTAGGTGAATATACGGATTTAGAACCACCAAATATACGGATTTTCAAACCAAATTTGGTGTTTTAATGTTTAACTTCATCTCCAACCACAAACACCAAATTTTATTTTAAAATAATATTTATATTATTATATTATTATTATTTTTTTTTAATTTCTAAAAGTTAAATAAATATTAATTTATAAGACTACAATCATTGACAGAAAAATCAGTGGGTTGGAAAAACCCTTATACGGCAAATTGTAAATTGGAAAAGAAAGTTTTTTTTGAAGGCACGAAAAATATCAATTTTTATTTGGAGTTTCGAATCCATGATGTAAAACAAATTTACAAAACCATAAGAAATTTGAATTTTTTTTTTTTTTTTGAAAATTGTTGTTAAACTCATTGTAATCAACTTCTCATTCTCTTGCATGATCCAAAATCAAGTTTGATTGATGATAAATCGGACATGTAGATAACTTTTTTGTTCAGTTATATAATATAAACACTTGATATTATCATATTAAAAAAACCAAATGTGAGTGGAGTAAACACTGTTTCAGAAAATCTGTTTAGAGTTTAGTGGAGTTTGATGTTCAAAACATTTTAAACAAAGTGCTTTTTTACATCCTTCTTGAAAGCCTTAACAAACTAATCTGGAAAGGCTTATAATGAATTTGTATTTGGTAGATGAATTTGTATAGTGTTTGTTGATTTTAAAAGTTGATGGATTTAATTTTTTTTTTGAATTTTTTATTAGTTATGGAATTATATTAACGTTTTTAAACTAATCTTGCAAAATAAAATATAGAAACTTTTCAAATATAGAAAAAAATTTGACCAAAAAATAAATAAATTGAAAATTTTCAAATATAATTACTTGAAACAAAGTTTACTGGGGTTGGGTGATTTCCATTAGCAGAGTTGGGTTATATATATTTGTGGTTCCCTTTACTTTTTTTTTCTTTTACCGGGTGGAGGAGGAGAAGCAATCATGGATCATCTTTTTATGTTATTTGACTCGTAATTTTTTTTATTATTTTTTGACATAAAGAGAAGACTGAGCAAAGAGGGAGGAGTAAAAACAGAGAGAATCGAAAAAGAAACATAATAAAAGGAATTGTTCTAACAAAAAACCAAGCTCAAAAAAAAAAAAAAAGAACTTCTAACAACAATGGTAAAAGGAAAATCTTATTGTCTAGCTAATTATGAAACGAATCATCCAAATAACAAACCACTTAAAATGAAAAATACTACAACATTCAAAGATTAAATCAGTAATTACTAATCTATATTCTACTAGACCTATGCATGCAATTGAAAGATTTGTTTCATGCAATGGTACATATATTGCTGCATCTAATGGTGGAGGAGATAATGATTACATCAACAAACAAGTCTTCGAATTTACACACTTTTCAATTGAAACATTTTCAAGTTTGTGAAATACCGTACATAAACTGATAAAACACCAACAGAATTAAATAACAATGAAAGGAAGTATCACTTTTTCACTTGTTACCTTCAGCCTCCATACTTGAAGGTAGTTTAGTTTTCACCAGAGATTAAATCCTCTCTTTCCTAAACCAATCTGGTATTCACATTTCCAAGGAACTCAAAAGCAGCTCTAGGCAGTTTAGGACAATGTGTGACTATAAGTAGCTCCAACTTTGAAAGAACCGGTGAATTCTCGCAGATACTTGTTAGTTCACCCATATAACCTATGTCAAGGACTTGCAGCAGATTTCCTAAAGTGATAACTATATTTGGATGCACACTGACAATTTCCATTGCTTCATTCATATTTATTATGTCTTTTATGCTTGATGAGTGGTTCACCTGTAACACTGTGAGATTTTGAGCAAACAACAACCATGTCAAATGCGTTGAACCTTCCAACTTGTGTATATTAACCATAGAGAGTTGCTTGAAGCATGGAGAATAGTTTCCCCTTTCTTTGCTTCTCCAATCTGCTATCTTTATCGTAGAGATTTCACACTTCACAATGTGGAAGCGTTGAAGACCACTCAGAGCTACTGGGTTCAACGTTACACTATGTGCAGATATTTTGTAGAGAGCTAAAACTTGAATAGTTATAGCCAATGGTGCAAACCCTTGAATACTTTCCAAAATATTGGCATCTTTTATGCAGATTGTTAAAATCTTCAAGTACTTCAAGTTCTGTAGCTCTTTTAGTAATGTGTCGTCAACATAAATATAGGAATAACATAATTTCAACACTTGAAGATTGGACAAACTTGTAACTATTCTAGCAATACTTAGAAGTTTAGTAAATTCCAAATTCAGGTAGATTAGTTTCTTCAACTTCTTAATACCAACTGGTAATGATTTTACCCCCGTTCGAGATAAATTGAGATATTGCAGTGAACCTAAAGTTGAAATTTCTTTTGGCAATACTGAAAGACTCTCATTCAACGAAAGATCCAAGACCACAAGTGTTGGCATATACTGAAAGATTTTACCTGAAATTTTTCCCAACTTCTTTCTCTTGAGCAACAAGGTTGAAAGGTTGGTGGAACTCTTAGAAATCTGATTACTCATTAAAGACATCCTTCTCACGAGTTCCAAATGAATATCATTTGGTATCTCCGATGAGGGAAGTGTTTCTTCATGTTTCCCAAAGTTGGAAACTATCCAAAGAGCCATCTCACGTATAACATCATGCATTTTGACAGACTGTGGCATGTGTCCTTTCATCAACAAATGTGCACGAACTAAGGAACCAATTATATCATGGCCTTGGTTATTTACTCCGTATTCATCTCTGTTTCCATCTATAAACTTTTCACATATCCAATACTCTATCAACTCGTCTTTTATCATTATGCAATTTTCCGGAAACAGAGAATAATAAAGGAAGCATAGTTTGACTTTTTCATCCTTCAACCCATCAAAACTGAACTTCAGAATGGGAAGAATGTTTTCTATCATACCTGGAAACTCGCGGCGAGACGAGTTCAGAACTTCAATAGCACGACGCCATTCTTGCACAGTCTTTTTACATGCCATGGTTCTGCCAATGACGCATAATGCAAGTGGCAAGCCATCACACATTTTTGCAACTTCTTTTGCAAGTGCTGGAATATCCTCATGGCTTTTCAATATTTTTTCTCCGACTTCCTTTTGAAACAACTCCCATGCATAATCCTGTGACAAACATTCCACATGAATGTCTTTGTCAGCCTTCATGTTTATGCAAACATCCATTGAACGAGTGGTGAAAACTATTTTGCATTCATTTTCTCTGGTTACAGGTGGAACTCCTATCTTGTTCAGATCTACCTCGCTCCATAGATTATCCAACAACAACACAAATTTCTTTTGGCTAAGAACTTTGTTTATGGAAGCTGCTTTCTCCTTTTCTGTTTGTTTTTCCCACTCCTTGTCATTTCGTAGTCTTTCCAAAATTTGATCCTGAATGCTCCCATTTTGCAAATCTTTTGCGACCACAACCCAAATCACAGAATATGATTTGTTGTCTTCTTCAAACAATTCGTTGTTGATACGAGTTAAGAGGGTGGTTTTGCCTACTCCCCCCATACCATAAATCCCCAAAGTTGTTCGTTCATCTACCAAGAGGCTGTTCCTTACCCTTTGGACCATTTCATCCAGACCAGTTGTGGTTTGAATATCCTTCTTCACCACTTTAGGTATAGGAGTTTGCCCCACCAAAGCCGGAAAATCTCCTTGGGATACAAGTTTGATAGCTTCTTCCAACTTATTCGATACCTTTTCACCATACTCGTAGCTTGATGCACAATTCTTAGAACAATAATTAAGCAGACACAATCTTTTGGTTTCAGTTGATTTAGAATCAAGCAGATCCTTGACTTGGGTTCCAAGATCTTCAACCCTTGAAAACCATTCTTGGACTACATTAAGACGTTGCAAACCTTTAGCTTCTTCTCCCTCGACATGTGTTAACAGATCGTCCTTTTTCGCCTCAAGTGTATTCATAGTATTCTTCAAAGCCTCGAGATTTTTCTTCATCATGTGAATGTAATTTTTATCGCTGCAGAAGCAACCACATGCAGCAATCAAGACTTGGTCACATGAAAATCTGATTCCCATTTTGCTTAAACTCTCAGAAAGAAACTGAGATTACTGCCAAGACTATGAGTCTATGATCAAGAAAAAAAGAGAGAAGCAGATGAATGAGGGCCAGAAAGATAAATACAATCATACCCTCTTGAATTGGTCAGAGAATTAAAAGTCAGAGTGCAATTTTTATTAGTTTATTGAAAGTTGTATCTTCTACGAAAGTCATACGTTTTCTCTGATATCATTGAATCCGACACCAATAATTTATTACATGTTACCATTATCTAGTTTATTCAAAATGGTAGTTAGATTCCTTGAAAGTCAGATATTACATATATATCTCAATAGGATCTTTAATTAATCCCTGTAGTCTCACAAAAATGTTATTTTAGTTCTCTCAGAAAAGTATAAATCTATAAGAGATGGTGATAAAAATCAACTTAGGAAAATATTAATTTTTCACTTGTTACCTTCAGCCTCCAAACTTGAAGGTAGTTTTCACGAGAGAGTAAATCCTCCATTTCCTAAACCATTCTGGTACTCACATTTCTAAGGAACTCAAAAGCAGCTCTAGGCAGATTCAGGCAATTTGTGACTCTTAAGTAGGTCCAGCTTTGGAAGAACTGGTGAATTCTCGCAGATAATTCCAGCAGGTTTCCTAAGGTGATAATAATATTTGGATGCACTCTAGTAATCTTCATTGCTTTATTCATATTTATTATGATTTCTAAGAGATAAAAATAATCTTAGGTCCCTCTCTCAGGGAAATCACTTTTGAGAATTTTGAGATTGGATTAGAAACAAAAATACCAAAAAAAGAAGTGAGAATGAAGTTTTGGTCAAAATCTCTTGAAAATTTCAGCAATGTCTAATAAGATGACCGAATACAAAACTAAACAACGATAACATATAGATTTCCAAAAGGCTACAAAATTAAAAGACAACAACAAAACCGTAAGCCATGTGTTGAAGTTGAACCACCTTACTCGAACAAACTGAAACCCATGTCCTGCAAAAAATAAACAACAAGTAAGCCATCAAATCTCACTTCATTTCAACTCAAATGTCCAAAAAGTTAAAAAAAAAAAAAAGAAAGTAAAACTTACATCATCAGATTCTTCCTTCTCTTCCTTCTTCTCTTCTTTCTTAGACTCAGCGGCAGGAGCAGCACCGCCTCCACCACCGGCAGAAGGAGCAGAAGCAACGGCAACACCACCACCACCACCAGATGGTACTGAAGCTAACTTCTCCCTACCAGCAGCAATTAACTCAGTCAAGTCTTTACCTTTCACTTCCTTCAACAAAAGCTCAATCTGAGCATCTTCTGACTCTGCTCCGACTGCATAATCATATATAACAATGCCACATTACATATCTTAATTCCTCTCTAATCACAATAATCCCACACTAATCACTTCATTTTACAGCTAATATAACTCATTTAATCTACATATTAATTAACACAGTTAAATGCAAATAATTTGGCTACCATTGTTCACTTTCTTATAAAACTTTATATCTCCAGCAAACACAGGACTATTATAAACTAAGAAATCGAATATGCTCTACCGCAAAATCGAATATTCTGTTCACTCTTACAGAGTTCTGGTTGAATCTATGTTATATTCCGAAGAAAAAGACGAGGAACAAACCTGATCCGAGAATAGTTTTGATATCGCCACTGGTTGGGGAAGCTTTCCCACTCAAAACAGCGAGTAAAAACGCAGCAACAACCTTCATTTTCTGGAAGAAAAAAAAAGGAGTTAAACAGATTAGTAATCGAAGATTCGATCGGAGACGAAGAAGTAGAAATGGTTTGAAGTTGCTTACTACGTGAATTGATGGATCCGCGATAAAAAGGTTTTTGCAGACGGCGATGAAGCAGAAGAGATGAGGGGAATATGGAAAAATTGATTTATATACATTATACATTTAGGGTTTTCTTTATAATGAAGTACCCGGTTTAATTCCTTTTTCCAGAAAATGAAGGTTATAGCTGGTTTAATTGGCGTTGTCCCGGTTCTTTGCAGATTAAAATCAATTTAAAAAAAAAACTAGAGTGAAACATTCACTATAATCAGATGAAAATTGCTTAATTTCTTGATTTTTTACTTAATTATCTCATGTCTTTTGCAGAACCTGTACCTCTTAATGTTTATAAGTGAAATCATTGAAACTATTTTTTTTTTTTTTTGAAAAGATCAGTATTATTTGAAAATATGGATACTCCATGTTATTGTTGATGTGACTGGTTTATATCGTATATCTCAAGCTTAATATATATTAGTTAAAAATATATATGTTAATTTAATTAAACTAATACCTAACTAATAAAAAATAGTTATTCTATTATTGGTTTAAATGTTCAATTTCAAATTTCGATTATTTTTAATTAGTTTTTTTAATATGTCCGAGTATAATTTAAATTTAGAGTTTACTCAATTCAGTTTTGTTAATTATATGAGTTCTTTTGTTAACTAGAAATATAGGACTTGAATGGCAATGACTTTTGGAGTTGTTTTGGATTTGGCTTTAAAATTTTCCAAAAATATGATTATCATTCATGATTTTGAAAAAATAGATTTCCTAAAAATTAGAAAATCTGGATTTTGATAGTTTCTCCACGTTTGTAAAAAGAATCCAAAATCTATATTTTTCACTTTTTAACTCCTTATTTTCCATTTTTTAATTAATACAAAATCTAATAATTATAAACCAAAATCTAAATCCAACAAACAACACTATAAACCAAAAATATTAAAACGTGTAAACATTCAAGCTATCACGTTTAATTATGACGAACACATCATCTATTTATTTCTACTAATTATGATTTTCTCATTTGGTACAATTCACAATTTATGAAATTTTACCCCCGAACAAGAAGAATAATTCTTACAACCTGTAAAGCTCCTGTTCTCTTAAAAAAGCCAAAATGTTGGGATTTTGGAGTCAAATTTATTCTGACAAAGAGATGAAAATTTAGAAAACAAAACGTTCATGTGTTATTTTTCTTATACATATAGTAAGTAGTTCATGTCTGGAAATGGTTTAGAATGAACACTATACTTGGCATTTTACGATACCACATCATTTGCCTCGGAGTTCATCTCCACAGCCACCGATCACTTGGAGAAGATCTTTACCTTTCTTGGTAACCTCGTGTATGCTATTAACATCTTCATCCTCTAATACCAACGAGAAAATCGCGTTTGCGTCTTCTATATGCTCTGCTAATCCAAGTCTCACACCAATCATTGATCCAGCAACCTCTGGCTGAGATGAGATTTCCATTTTTTCAAAACAAATCAACAAACCAGACTTGGCCTTAAGAGAGTCCAGAGCAAACCATATGATGCTAGTAAGAGCAAATACCTGATCTAAAACATATCTCACAGCCACTGTTGGTATAGAAACTCCATGTTTTGTAGCTATACTCTTCATGGTTCGAAGTAAATCTTGGAATTGATCCCACCCTCCCCATGCATCAACCATCTGTAATGTAACCATCAAGAATCTTAAAACAGTAGGACAAGCTTTGTGTTTGTAACCCTATATTTTTCTATCATTCGATATAGTTTATAAAAATTTCGAATATGTTTAAACCGGTTAATCTGTGATTGATTAGACTCTTACCCTTATGTAATGTTGAAGAGAAGGATTGTTCAAGTGAGTACTAGCAAGATTAGTATCAAGGTACTTCTCAGACAAGAGACCACCCATTACTGTCCCATATCTACACCAAAAGAACCAATAATGTATGGTTAAGTTAATTGTAAAGTGGAAGAAGTGTAAAATAAGACATTTTACGTTATAAGTTTGACGCCTGAAAGCTTGCAAAGCTGAGCCATTCCTTGTTGAGGACGCATATCTACAATGGAGTGTTGCACCTGTAGAGAGTTTGCACAAAGGGGAACATGAAAAAAATGTGATAAAAGAACTTACAAGAAACAAAACAAAAAAAGGGTTAGAGAAAATATTCGAACATTACCTGATTGCTAACAACAGGGATTCCATTATCTAAGATTATCTCAAGTTTCTCTGTATCAAAATTTGTCAAAGCAAGAGTCTTGATTTTACCTGAAAACATTTCAATGATCAAGTCTAAGCAAAAGCCAAAAGATAAATGAAATAACAATCACTAGAAGGAAAATGATATATATATATATATATATATCTCTTCTTGCTTACCTTCTTCTTTAAGGTCTGTGAGGTGTTTCAATGCATCAAGATAACCATCAATCTCATAATCCCACCTATTCAAAACTATGGATTAGCAAATATGAAATATACAGAGTGAAAAATGGACACTAGAGAAGCTAAGGATATAGTCATTGTGTGAATAGAGAAACACCAGTGAAACTGAAGCAAGTCAAGAGAAGCAACATCCATTCTCTTCAATGACTTTTCGATGCTTTCACGAACAGAGCTACTTGTTATCTTCATTGGAGGAGGAACCCATTTTGTCAAACTGCATCATAAAATTAGCCTAATCATTTAACCATATATATTCTTATACAAGATTGATATCTCTATTTACATAAACTTGCTTACCCTTTAATCTTTTCCAAGTACTCTGGTGAGCGTTCTCGACGAACTCTATTGATAAAAATGCCGTAAAGATCTTCAGCAGGACCATCTAACAATCAAAAGAAACAAAACTAAACTCAGTTCTTTATTAATCTCCTCCACACAAAACCTAACAATTCAAGTCTTATGTGAGTTATCAAAACTCTGTAATTCCTATTTCTTTATGTTTATTTCTATGCTAATTATTATGAGGAAATGAAAAAAAAAAACTAGGCATTCACATAAAACTGAACAGCTAGTTTTTCATTCTATAAGGTGACCTCAAATATACATGTAAGTTTATTGGTTCCTATCCAAATATAGCACGATAAAAAAAATTTAGAAAATTGTCAAAAAAATCTTTTTCATATTGGGTTTTTGAGTCATTTTATTCCTATAGAAGAAACTTGAAGGTTTGTAAATTTATTTACTCAGATTAATAAATAAATCAAGAGTAGTTGTCTCAAAGAACACCATTTCATTTTATTTTATTTTTACGTTTCATCTAAGATATCCTTATTTGCATGAATTCACAACATAGTTAACTTACAAATATCAGCCATGTCAAAGGTGGTGAGGCCAGCATCAGAGTATCGCATCATAGCCTCAACGGCATCGTTTTGATCAATCTTGCCCCATCCTCCACTAGTCTGCCACATTCCATTAATAACTCTACATATCTCCAACGAGTCGCTCCCGTTCTTCAGCTTCACCAACCTATCAGTCTCCGTAGTTTTATCCAACGAGCCATTCACGGAGCTTGAGCCAATCAGACGACAAGAAACATTCCGGTAAAACAAGTTCGATGCTTTGAACCTGTATGATACTTTAGTCGCTAAGTTAGTAGCCAAGACTGAATGTATGGACATCGGCATGGCTCGTAGCTATGGAGAAAAGAGGAAATGTTAATGTAAATGAGTTTAGCGTAATACTCAGAGTCTTATTCTTCGATTTGTATCTTAAAATATGTAAAATAATTTGACTAGTTTTGTTGAAAAGGAAAAAAAATTGACTAATAATAGATTTTTTTTTTTTTTTTGGGGTCAAAATTGGATTAGTAACGTGAATGACTTTGCAGAGCAATTGGAAAATGTGAGTCAATGTTTTAAGCGATTAGTAATACTTTTCTTTTGCAAAAGTCATCAAAACTCAAAGTATACGAGGAGTAGTTACACACTTAATTGCATAAATATATATAAACTCTAATTTATGTGACTGTATAAACTTTTCAAAAATATATATAAAATGCTATTATTGCTGATTAAATCCGATTTCGTGGGATTATCATATATATATTTTTTTCTTGGCGTAAAATATAACTCATCCTTCCTTTTTTTCTTGGAGTAATTTTTCATACGATTTATTTAAATTTCATGTTGTCACATCTATTATTCATCTTTATCAGTTTATGATATGTTATGTAGAAATTTATAACATGAACATGATGTCACCACAGACTATTCTATAAGTTTGAATATTATGTATTATCATCTTTCAGTCAGTGTCCAAATTCAAACCCTCGATAAAACGTTGTTGACAAAAAAAAAAGCAAGAAAAGTCTTGTTAAAAATGATTATCTACACATAAAAGTGCAAGTACATGAGCTGATAAAGTATACAGTATAAAATACATATATACTACCACAATCAAATACGTCTGTATTCATCTCCACAGTCACCAATCACTTGGAGTAGATCTTTACCTTTTTTGGTGACTTCTTGAATGCTATTAACATCTTCATCATCCAATACCAATGAGAATATCGCGTTTGCGTCTTCTATGTGTTCCGCTAACCCGAGTCTCACCCCGATCATTGATCCACCAACCCCAGGCTAAGATGAGAACTCACATTTTTAAGACAAAGACCTTGAACGAGTCGAGAGAAATCAATGTGATGTGAGGAAGAGTAAATTACCTGATCTAGTACATATCTCACAGCCACTGTTGGTATGGATACTCCGTGTTTTGTGGCTATATTCTTCATTGTTCGAAGTAAACCTTGGAATAGATTCCACCCTCCCCATGAATCAACCATCTATAAAACAGTAGGATGATACCGTAATGATGATCTCTATACACATAGAATGAGAACCGCTATGGTCAGGGTAATTGATTTAAGATCTTACCCTTTTGTACTTTTGAAGAGAAGGAGTGTTTAAGCGAGGGCCAGCGAAAGGGATTGTAAGATTGGTATCAAGGAACTTCTCAGACAATAGACCACCCATTACTGTCCCATATCTACACCCAATGACCAACGATGTACGATTAAAGTCAAATAGGAAGAAGTGAAACAAGAGTTTCATAAAGTATAATTATACGTTATAAGTTTGACGCCTGTAAGCTCACAAAGCTGAGCCATTCTCTGTTGAGGACGCATGTCTACAATGGAGTGTTGCACCTGAAAAGAATTTACACAGAGATGAGTCTGGATAAAGACATGTAATAATGTTCGGATAATCGAGTCTGACATTTCACCTGATTGCTAACAACAGGGATACCATTCTCCAAGATTTTCTGAAGTCTCTCTGTATCAAAATTTGTCAAAGCAACTGTCTTGATTTTACCTGCAAGTAAATCAACGCTGCAGTTTAAGCAACCCAACCGATAAATAAAAGGACAATCACAAGAAAGGAGAAAGATATATCCCATCTTGCTTACCTTCTTCTTTTAAGTCAGTGAGATGCTTCAATGCATCAAGATAACCGTCATTCGCATAATCCCACCTATTCCAAATTACAAATTAGCTACATAAACTACTAAGACTATATAGAACACATCAAATATGTGAAGAGAGAAGAAATACCAATGAAACTGAAGCATATCAAGAGAAGCAACATCCATTCTCTTCCTCGATATATCAATGTTCTGACGAACATAGCTACTCGTCATCTTCACTGGAGGAGGTACCCATTTTGTCAAACTACATCATGAAAATAGAACATAATCATCTATACAAACTCTCATCAATTTTCTTGAATCTGAGTTCTAAACTCACCATTACCGGAATTTTAACAAGAGGCTTTAACTTGCTTACCCTTTAATATTTTCTAAATACTCCGGTGGACGCTCTCGACGAACTCTATTGATAAAAATCCCATAAAGATCTTCAGCAGGACCATCTAATACATCAAAAGAAACAAAACTAAGCTCAATTATATCATTAATCTCCACACTAAACCTAACAGTACAAGAAGCAAAACATAACACCACATTTTAAATTCTTAATTTCTAAGCTAAATTATTAACTAATGTAACATCTAATCATCAAATAAACACAATTATATCATTAATCTCCACACTAAACCTAACAATTCAAATAGCAAAACATAACACCACATTTTAAATTCTTAATTAGTGTAACATCCAAACATAAAACAAAACTCAAATTATATCACTAATCATAACACAAAACCCTCTCAATTAAACTCTATTCAAAACCAAACCTATCAGTTCATCAAAATTTGCTGGACTCGATTTCACATGTTAGCTTCTTCTACTTACAATGATCAGCCATATCAAAAGTAGCGAGACCAGAATCAGCGTAACGGAGCATTGCATCAACGGCGTCGTTTCGATCAATTTTTCCCCATCCTCCACTAGTCTGCCACATCCCGTTCAAAACTCTACATATCTCCAATGTATCGTTCCCGTTCTTCAATTTCACTGACCGTTCAGCCTCCGTTATTTCCACCGAGCATTTCACGGAGGTGGAGGTGATTGTACGGCGAGGAATATTCCGGTGTAGCCATTTTGATGATAACGGAGTCGTTAGGTTCGTGGCGATAACGGAATGTACGGATACAGGCATGGCCACTCTTATCTCTCTCTTCCTCCTTCACTGAAAGTCTCTGTAGATAATAATAATCATCACTCATTCATTTTGTGACTTATTGGGCCTCTGTTTAAGGCCCAAATTTATTTTATTCTAATGGTTGTTTGTGTTATGCATCCATTCAAAGCCTAAATAATCATTTTCAAAAGATATTGTATATATTACATAAATATATTATTTAATATTGTATCAATTTATATTTTTAGAAATAGCATCTATACGTAGATTTTTTTAAAAAATTAAAAATTAATATTTGAATTTAAATAAATAAAAATTGACCCAAGCACATAAAAAGGGTATTTAAAAATATATATAACGGACTTTAAAAACTTTCAAATAAGAAATGTATCTAACTTTTTCTTCTAATTTTATTTTAATTTATTAATTTTTTTTTGTAGAACCTCATAAAAATGAAGTGATATAGGTGATCTAACACCCCAAATTTAGTCTTATGATTATTTGTATTTTTTTATTGAAATTTTTTATTAATATCAACTATCACACACTTACTTCAAAATTTATGATTCGATCAGTGCGGATACGAACCCACTTGTTTTATTATATGCATAGTTCTTGTAACATCTCAAAATTTAGAGTTCAATTTGTTACTCTAAATTAGTTGTTATGGGAAATATGTTTTAGTATGACTTATTATAAGATCTTGAGATATGAAATCTAAAGCATCATCCCACTAATATTGTAACTTTTATACTATTAATACAGGAGCGAGCATTAACAAGTAAATGACTTAGAAGGTGGATGATTGACTAAACACTTTCCTCCCACCCGCGAGAAGTCTAGTCACTGGGAAAGCAAATTATTTAATCCATAACCTATTGGAAACAGATTCTTAAAACTTTTATTTTGTTGAAAATTATTTGATTTAGTTGAGGATTTTGAAAAGAGGTGGCGAAACTGTGCTAAATGGGTGTGAGAGTGGTTGAGAATTTGTAGTTTAGTTCTTTTTTTTTTTTTTTTTTTTTAGTTTTTTATGTATCTGATTTATTTAACGTAAGATAGTATGTAATAATTAAATTTTGGTAACTGTTTGTTCACAAACTATTTTAATATACGTCATGTTTGTTGAATCATTATCTTCTTCATTTGCTCATGTTATAAAAGGTGTAGCTATTACTTATCTTTGAGTAATCTGTTATTTAAATTTCTTAATGATGGATGCGTTGATTTAAGTTTTTCCATTAGCTATTTCTCAAATAGTATATAAAGTCAGGGGCGTACGTACACATATATATTGGGAAGGTCTATTGTATTTACGTAAAGATTTTTATTAATGTACATGCTGATATATTATTTTATATTTAATTGTTTAACGGTTTGAGTTTTGCCCCGGATTAAAATAGTTTTTGGATCCGGCTCTGTATGAAGTGGTATAAAGTGTGGAACTAATGTTGATTTGCCAACAACCCAAATAGTTTCTTATGACTTGCTACTTAAAATACCTAATTTACCAACACTTCAATCTTTTGCTAGTTTGATTTTGATATGAGACCATATTTGGTTCAAACCCAACACGTGACTTTTGATCAACACCCACATGACTTATTATACACTCAAAATCCCGGTTGTCAAAGGATGAACATTTCTATGCCACCTCTAGTTTTGGAGTATTCCTTTTTGGTTCACTAAGATTAGGCAAAAATGATAACTTTGATGAACATGTACATTTGGATGTTTTTAAGAAATCTCTCAACAATATAAAAAAAAGAAAAATATTAAGCACGGAAAAAGAAAAGAGAAAAGTTATCATTTGCGAACTCTTGAGAATTTCTATATATACTCTTCTCAGACATATTACTATGTGATTGTTTTTATAGGATTTTAAATTTAAAAACTAAATTATATAAAAAATATTAAAATAATATATTAAGAGATTTCTTGAATCTCTTCCCAATGCACATGCTCGTAGATTAGGATCTAACATTGATAGTTTAAAGGACCAATAATTGTATATAATGCATATGGATCCATTCATTGATTGATAGTTGGTTTTGAATTAGAACTCCATTCAGTTTATCAACTTTCTGACCTTACCTAAATATTTCCAATAGTATATTAATATCTATAATTATTTCATTCTAAACGTTATTTACCAATTATAATTTCATATATCTATATAACTAATAACAAAAAGCATGATCACTTTTACTTAGGGGCCAAAAAATATATGTTAATATATCCAGATTTTTTTTTGATAAAAAAAAACTCTGAGTTTTATATGTAAGTATAATTCATCGAAAGTTTAAAGTGTGAATGAAAATAATTCTAAAGTTAGAAATGTACGTTTTAAAATACTTGCATATATTTTCCTTGAAATACTTAAAATATACTTATATACTTAAAATACTTAAACCTTGAAGGTTAAAAATGTGATTTCCCTATTTTAAAATACTTTGCGAAAAACATATATGGATTTAAAAACTGAAAATGTTGGAGAAGTAGGAAAAAATAGATCATTTTCAAAATTTTGGTGTTTGGAAATTGTTAGGTTTTCTCTTGATCTTTATTTTAACTAAATTTGTGTCTACATTCTTTTATAATTTAGTAATGATTCGAGAAACTCTATATTCAGAGAAAAAAATATCTGAGGTTAAATAAACTTTTCTTACGAGCTTCTAAAAGATCCAAACCTTAAAATTATTTTTCATCGTACTTATTTGTTAAATATATTGGTAGTTATGGAGTATTAATTTTCATTTGTCGGGAATTGAAATTTATGTCCACTTCAATTTTTTAGGTGTTAGAGTTAATGTGGGTATATATTTATGTACAACTAATATCGTTGTTTCTCATTTTATTATCTTGCAAAAAACGTTTTAGGTTATTATATTCATATGTATATTGCTTCAAATAAAACTTCTACAACATGACGACAAAAAAATAGTACAACACTAAAATTTTCATGTTTTCTGTTGAAATTTAATTACAAGCAAATGTACATTCATAATTAATAGTACAGGATCTTGTAGATTTATCTGAAAAATTGATGCATAAATAAATTTGTAGTACTTCTAACAAAGAATCTTCAAATTTAAAATTATAATATCACGTAATAATATAAGAAGTGGAGAATCAATCGATGTTGGAGAGAGGGGCTTGGTTGCTATTTAATATACCAAAATTAATAGACAAAAATGAAGTTTTTGATGAACATGTGCATTGGAAAGTTTTTAGGGAGTCTCTCAATAATTTAAAGAATAAAAATATTAAAAAGTATGACAGAATATAAAGTGTTCTCATTTAGAATTTTTTAGAGCAATAACAAAGGTGATCTAGTCTTTCAATATAACTATAATCATAATAATATTTAATTAAAGTATATATAAATCAGCTAATAATATAAAAACATGTGTTAAAAACGTTTTCTATGGGTGTCTCAAACAAGAGTCACTTCTATCTCTTTCATTACCTTTTTTAATTTATTAATGTGAGAGAGGTTGTAGTCTTTAGCTTTGGTAATGTTTTGAGAATCTCTTAGAAACACTTCTCATACATGTTAATATGTTATTTGTTTTATAGGATTTTAAATTTTTTAAATCAACTAAATTATATTAAAAATTAAAATAATGTATTTGAGATACTAATTGAGTCGGATGTTGTGACTAATCTTCAAATCTTAGATAGATATTCAAAAGAAAGAGGAAGAAAGTGAAAAATCGAATTCAAAGAGTTAAAAAAATGGTCATCGACAATATCTAGGGGTAGGGCCAAGATATTATTTTTCCACGTTCGGAAACACCATCGTAGTGCATAAGGGTATAATGGTCTGAAATCGTAAGAATATAATGGTCTGAAATCGTCGCAAAATGTCATGGGCCTGACCTTTTATTGTTGGATTGCTAATAAGAGAACTTTATGTTGTTTTGAAGCCAATTTTCCCTAAAAGTATTGTAAAAGAAAAAAAAAATGAGTCGACCAAGAAAAAAGAAACCGAGAGGAATAGTATTAACTATATAGTAATAAATACCACTTGGATATACATATCTTGATTGGGACATAACGAAGCGAGTTGTAGTATCAGTTTAAGGTTTGCTAGTCGACATGGGAACCAAACCATTTATTTTCTGGCCCAGCTTTTAAAAGTATCCAAGCAACTAAACATCAACTTGAAACAGCCAGCTCAGTGCATGAGAGACGCGATGTCGACATGCAAACTATTTTTGGGATTACAAAACATAATTTTTGAGTTACCCAATTGCTAGTTGCGGTGTATTCTTTGAACTTGACATCGACAGTTGAATCACATGTTTCATTTAAACGAAGCACGTGTTTTTTTTTTGTTTCATTCAAAACTATTCCAAGACAATATTCGAAACAAATAATGACTTTTTTTGGTCCAACCCAAGCATCGTATCATATCAAAAATAATATCATACTGGCTCTATTTACGGTTTATAAAATGTTTTCCTAAAAGAAAAAATGGTTTACCTTAAACAAGGATTATCAGATAATATCAATGATGTCTTTTATCTTTTTCACATGAAAATATTATTTATTCCGTTTTCCAAACATTAAATTACACTAAAATAAAAATATGTATCTTTATGAAATGAAACAAAAAGAGTCTGGGACTAATCACTACATGGTTTAGATTAGGGGTTTTGAGAATGATCCTCTTATTACAATTTTAATTATTTTAACTAAGATTGGCAGTTATAAAATTTTAAATTACAGTAGTATTTGACTTTTATAACTGACCTTCCATATTTTTCAATGTCTTCCTTATATATTATAAAATGTTTACATGGTCTTTGAATCAACAACTTGTTATACATCTAGAAGGATAATAAAAAGATTGAGATAGACATTGTTAGCTATGAGCTAGTTTTGTTAACTGGTCAGCAACTGAATTACAGTCAAGCTTTACTTTCGTAACTTTTATGTATATGAAATGATCTAGTTTGGGCTTCCATATTAAAATAGTTTTATTTATAATAAATATTTGTGTATATGTTTTACATTAAAAATACTAACACAAAGTTTAAATTTCAATTTCACTTACTAGTCCGAATAATTCCAAAATATTGGCTTTTAGCTTGGTGTAGTTTGAAATTTTCTTTGGATAAAAGTTGATTAAAATTTTGCATATATGTAGGGTAAATTGGTGAACGTAACCGTTAAGCAAAATGCAGGAGTTTGCGCACGCGTTGTTAACACACGCAAGGCAGATGAACTCACAACACAACAGTCTATTTAGTATTTCTGGATCAGCCAACAAATTCAGTGAACGTTAGTAAATTTTAAACTTTTAAAAATAATCAGACAAATATTATTTCTCTGCCATTACAAAAAATAATAATATTTAACACGACCTTTTCAGTTCAAATTTTCTAAACTTGCAGAACCCTACAGAGTATTCTTAGTTAGTAAGTTTTCTAGCTATAGCAACGCTATTTACAGGCTTCGATTGTATTAAACACTATATTCAAACCCGCAGTTATTAATCTAAATATATATATATATATATTATACATATTTGTTTGATTTAATATATATTTTTATTTTTCTTTATTTTATAAAATCTAAATATATATAATATTTTAAAACTTTTTAAAATTCAAATTTAGACACATGATAAGTCATTATTTTTACTTATATGAAATTGAAATCATTTTTATGATATAAATATGAATTATTACTAAAAAATTTAGCCAATGTGAGATACAAAATTGTTAAATAAGCCATTATGCATTTGTTTAAACATATCTGTGATAGACAATCATTTTTTTCTAGATCACAACATGACAGTATGCTAGATCTGGGTCGAGAAAGTTATGTTCAGACCAATACGCTAAGTCCAGTGCATATAACTCGCTATAATCCATAATCCACTTGGAATTGTCCGTAAAATTTAACTTTTAAATAACCTTATATTTTTATTCATACCCGTTTTGACATTTTTAGTGAGACCTTATACAAAATTACTTAATTTTTCTTTATCAATTGAGTAATATATATAGTTATTTCTAAAAAATAAATGATAACATATGAAAAAACAATTCATAAAGTATATCATTTCATAATTTTAAATAATATGAAATAAGGTTAAAGGAAAATCAAAATTATTTTTTATAATAATTTTAGTGCTCATTCATATTAAATTTTAGATTCATTGGATATATGAATGGTAAATAGTGTTTGGATATAATGATAAAATCATCTCTTTTAGTGGTTTTATAATTATTAAAGTACTTTCATTTTAATAGTATAGAAAAATGATTTTGATATTACATATTTAATTACGTACATATGCATAATCCCAATTATGGTTGCGATAAAGATCAACTTAATTTTTGTTTCCAAAATAAATGACATTTTGAAAAGGTTACTAAATAATTTAAAAAATGTGTATAAAAATATGTAGAATTCAAAAACTAAAAAATTTTAGTAAGATTTTTAAAAATATATGAAATATACTAAAAGACAATTAAATATATTTGCTTTATAATAGTTTATATTATTTACATTTTAAAATATAATATGAATATTACTTACATATTTTAATTATTTTTTTTTTTATGAAAGTATGTTTCTTTTATATATGGATGAAAAGTTATTTCCAAATATTAAAAAAGACATTTTAATAAATAAGAAATAAATGATGTATTGATTAACAAACATTAATTTAGATTTATGTATTAAAAATTGATTGATTAGTCAATTTTTGAATCTTAATCAACTAAATAAGCCCAAAATTTATGGTATTCTTGTATATTTTTGGGATATGTTAAGAATATTTTAGGAGAAATAATTAATTTTAATTAGATAGATTAGTGTTTGAGTGTAGAAATTAGATAAAGAATAATTGGGTACAATTATAATAAATTTTGTACTTCAATTATAATAGTATAGCTATTATAATTTTCGTACTTCAATTATAATAGTATAACTATTATAATTATTATTTCACAATCTGTGTTTACACGAGAAGAAAAGTTTTTTAATGAAGAAATGGTTACATTTTTGGATGTGTAATATCATCATAAATGCGTCGGATCCCATGAAAATTCAGTAGTATAAAGTGTATTTAGGGACGAATTATACTATAATGAGTGATAACACCAAATGAGACGGATTTGTGTAGGTACGATATGTAGTGTTCATAAAATTTCACACTGGTAATCTATAGACGTTTATAGTGGATACTTAGCTATATTATATATTTATATCATTTACTTTCTCTCTCTGCAGCCAAACAATTTATAATCACCATTGTCAATTTGCCATTGTCTTACTTCATATATACGAAAATGAATAAAAAAAAACATTTTGTGGACATATGCAAAGAATCCCACGTCGACATTAGCAATTTTTTAAAACGTGTTTGACATATGAAGAATCTTGAACATTTTGTAAATAATACTACCCTACTGATAATGATAGAACTAAGCACTACAATTCAAGAATTGTACCAAGAAAATTAATAAATTTCAATTTTTAATTACTTTCTGGTCCTTGGATTTTTTTTTGTTTTCTAAAAACATATTCGGATTCATAAAACAAATGAACACATGTCTGTCTACAAAGGAATCTCTATTTAAATTGATTCAATGTTTTCTCCTAAACACATCATCTCTTTCCTCTTACCTTCCTTATTGTCTCTCTCTTTCTTCTTCAATAATGTTACAAATCATTTTAGCATTCGTTATCATTATCTCCTTCTTCTTTTTTGTAGTCTCACTCTTTCACATAATCTTCCTTCAAAAACTACGTTACTGTAACTGTGAGATCTGTCATGCTTATGTTACTTCAAGTTGGAGAAACGACTTTATCAATCTCAGTGACTGGTACGCTCATCTCCTCCGTCGATCTCCAACGTCAACGATCAAAGTCCATGTTCTTAACAACGTTATCACGGCGAATCCGGACAACGTTGAACATATCCTTAAAACCCATTTCCATAATTATCCTAAAGGCAAACAATTCTCCGTTATCCTTGGTGATCTTTTAGGCCGTGGAATTTTTAATTCCGATGGTGACACGTGGCGTTTTCAGAGAAAACTAGCGAGTTTGGAACTTGGAAGTGTTTCTATAAGAGTTTTTGCTCATGAGATCGTTAGAAACGAGATCGAGTCTCGTCTTATTCCGGTTTTGTCTTCTTTCTCGACCAAACCCGGTTCGGTTTTGGATCTTCAAGATGTTTTTAGAAGATTCTCTTTTGATACAATTAGTAAGTTATCTTTTGGATTTGATCCTGATTGTCTCCGGCTTCCTTTTCCGACATCGGAATTCGCCGTGGCTTTTGATACGGCGTCAACGTTATCGGCGAAACGTGCTTTAGCTCCGTTTCCTCTTTTGTGGAAAATCAAGAGGCTTTTGCGAATTGGTTCTGAGAAAAAACTTAAAGAATCTATTGATGTGATAAACCGGTTAGCTGGTGATTTAATCAAGCAACGGAGAAAAACCGGTTTGGCAGACAATAACGATTTGATTTCAAGATTCATGGCGGTTGTACCGGAGGATGATGATGAGTATCTTCGAGACATCGTTGTAAGTTTTCTGTTGGCTGGTAGGGACACTGTGGCTTCCGGTTTAACCGGATTTTTCTGGTTATTGTCACGTCATCCAAAGGTGGAGAACCGGATTCGAGAAGAATTGGACCGGGTTATGGGTACTGGGCTTGACTCAGTCACTGCTAGTAGCGATGAAATAAGAAATATGGATTATTTGCATGCAACGCTGTACGAAAGCATGAGATTGTATCCTCCGGTTCAATTCGATTCCAAATTCGCTTTAAACGATGACGTTTTGTCTGATGGTACATTTGTGAGAAGAGGGACAAGAGTCACATATCATCCTTACGCTATGGGTCGGATGAGCCGGATCTGGGGTTCTGATTATGAAGAGTTTAAACCGGAGAGATGGTTAGATAACCAAGGTAAATACCGACCTGAGAATCCGGTTAAGTACCCGGTTTTCCAAGCCGGTGCTAGAGTTTGCGTGGGGAAAGAAATGGCTATCATGGAGATGAAGTCCATAGCCGTGGCAATCATTAGGAGGTTCGAAACACGAGTCGCAAGTCCTGAAGCCACCGAGGCGCTCCGGTTTGCACCGGGTCTCACGGCGACGGTTAACGGTGGATTGCCGGTTCTGGTTCAAGAAAGGAGAGCTTAAAGATGAGTTCGAAGTTGAAAATGTGTATTGAGTTTCAGTCCAGAATTTCTCCAATATTAAAAACACAAAACACACAGAAGGAGACTTCGAGGACTTTTTAAATTAAGCTAGGCTCATATATTATAAAGTCTGATATATAATAATATTTTTATCAAAACATAGATAGAGTCTGTTTTTAACTAACCAATTATTGTTAACATGCAACCACATTTGTTGACAACATCTGTGTACCATTTATATCTCTTGTTTAATCTAGAAGGCCAAATGGGTCTTAATTAGTTTCTTCAATTGTCAATTAAATATTGCTCAATTTAATATGATTACGTATGTGAGCCATTCAGATTTATGGTAATGTGAAGACTGAAGAACTTTATGATAAGATTGTTTGATTCACACGAATATTTGTATGTATAAGTGTATGAATGATGCACTGATCAATATTACGGAATTAAGTATGTAATTTTTGTATTTGTATGGTTTGGTCAATAAGCAATTAGTTTTAAAGGAATTGAACTTGTAGTATTATTACCATTTTGAAAAGTACATCATTACATGTATACTTTTTCTGTACAGAAACAAAAAATATACTGTGAAATATTCTTTTTCGCCTTTTAGTGGGCATATTGTGTAATGTTTCTGATGGAAATATATGTATTGACTATCCTAGAAAATGTAAATTATAATTTGATTATGTGATTTGATATTTTCTGTAAACTCATTTCGTGTCCCACTAATTGATAACAGTAAATGTACTAATACTAACAATAGCAATTATTAAAATAAATTGAATAATATATATCCACTATTATTTGTACCAGCACATTTGATGATATGTGTCCCTAGGGCCCCAAAACATAATTCTTTCATAGATATCTGACCACATATGCAATTAGAATAGACATCAACCTTTTTAATGAGGAATTAAGATCACAACAACATGATCTCTTTTTCTCCGCTTAAGGGGCGATATATTAACATTATTACTTTAGATTTTTGGCTGTGCTTGTAAAAACTTTAATTTTAAAAGCTACTAGATTTCTACCCGCGGTACACCGCGGGTTAATATTTTTAACTAATAAAAGTAATATATTATATATTATCTTATTTCTGTAATATACCGAACTATTTGTTATTGTTTTATATTGTTTATATAAATTTTTTGAAATTGAATATTTACCATAACTCAATATATGTAATAAAATAGAAGCAATTAAGTAAAATGTTATGATTGATATGTTTGACACTTTTGATTATTATGAATTTGTATACCCTGTAAAATATTATAAAGATTTGTTAAAAAAATATTTTATTTAAATGCTTAATGAAATGTGAAAAATGGTTACCGAGTTTACAAATATATATTCAGGTGTTCTTCTAGATTTCACAGTATATTGCCTCCCAGAGTGAAGAACTTTCACTTGAACTATCTAAAATATCTGCTATGACCTTAAATCTCTAAAAAAAATAAATCAGTTATTTGAAATGAGTTGTTTTGTATTTTTTCGTATACAATATAAGTGTTTTTTGGTATACGATTACGAAATTTGAAATATGAAAATGATATATTATATATATAGAATTTTAATATTCGAAAGTTAATGTTATGTGAATATAAAAATATCTAACTGATAACATAAGATTGTTAAGAAAACAATAATTATCAAGAATAAAGGAATAAAATATTCAATAGAAATTTAGTTTTAAAAAATAAATTGGAAGCAGAAGAAATATATAGAAATTTGTAGTTTAAATTTTTATAATTTCAAATCAATTTGTTTAATTATCAAGAATTTCATTAATAGTAGCCAAAGAGTTTATATTTTAACTGTAACAAAATTATTTTTAAGATTTTCATAGATATTTTCTCATAATTAATAATAATTAATAACAAAGTATTTAATTTGTTAAATCAATTTTTAATAATTTTAAAAATTTAAAAAGGATTTCAAATTTGATATAATAGTGTCGGGATGAGTATAAAAAGGATTTTAGAAATAAAATAAAGATATATAAATATTTAGTTTAGATATTTATGGTAACAAAATGATATTTTCAATTTATAGAGATATTTTCTCACAGTTAATAGCAAAATAATTTAATTTTGTAATTTGAATTTTAATAAGTCGATTGTTTTAATTAATATATAAACTGATTGATTAGAAAATAATATTAACAAATAATTAATATAATTTAAAAATTTAATTAAAAAATAGGTAGAAAGAGAGAGATAAAAATCTTAATTAGATATTCTTTTTATAATTAACTATATAAGATAATTATTAGATATAAATAATTATGTTTGGTTACTTCATTAATAGATGCTTGTAAATAATGTTTGGAAACAAAGATTAAAATACTTATTTTTTTAATACGATAAGAAATATGAAAATATTTTTTTTTTGAAAATCATTTAAAATAATAAAATGATATATTTTGAAGATAACATCAAATCTAATTTTACATAGAAAATGAATAAACTAACTGATTTTGTTTTTTGAAAACAATCTAAGAAAATCTTAAAATTCTCTTTTTAAAAATGATTCTGTTTTATTTAAAATAACCTTAAAGGCTGAATAATAAGTTTTAGATAAATTATATATATATATATATTTATTTGTTTTAATGAAAAACGTATTTTAATATATATATATATACATATATATTAATAAAAATTTAATTTTCTAATTAGTTTCTAAATATTATTTTATGAATAAATTTTAACATAAAACACAAACATGACAGATTTTTAAAAAATTCCATAATTAATTAATCACTTGGAAAAATAGTTATTTAAAAAATAATTAGAAAGTGTTTGGTTATTTAGATAAAATTATCTCATTAAAAGATGATTGTAAATAGTGTTTGGAAATAAAGATTAAAGTACTTCTTTTTTAATTGAAAAAGAGATGACTTTAAATATTTTTCAAAGTCTGACTATTAAAACTGTAATTTTATATAAATAATTTTTATTATACCATATTTAAATAAAGATAATGACATAAATAAATTTTATTAATAATAAAATTTAAAGAGTAAAATAAAATTTCATATATATATATATATATCAATCAATTTTATTAGTGAGATAAACTAATTGGAACAAGAATAATACTAGATTTTATTTAATAACTAATAAAATATATTTAATAAAATCTAAAATTAGAAACTATTAATTAATAGTATTTATATTATTTTACAAAATAACTAATTTAAATTATCCATCTAGATTTTATATTAAATCTATTAAAAATATATTAGTTGTTATTGTTAAATAGAAGAAAAGAGGTGAAAAATAGTTGTAAAATTAAAATTAATAAAAGTAGTAGAAAATGTGACTTTAAATACTTTTGATTCATAATATATTATTTTGAATAGTAAAAATTAAATTATTTTAAATATTAATAATAAAGTATGACTTTAAATGATGAACAATAAATTATTTTGAATAGTAAATAATAAATTGTTTTTAATATGATTTTCATTTATTATTTGTATGTATGATGTTTAATTAGATCTTCAATATAAACTTATTAGTTAGATGTAATTATTATTTATTTTCAATTATTTAATTATTTGGCCGGAAAACTTATGTGAAAAATTGTTACCAAATAAAAGAATTGAATGTATTATTATTACTAGTCATGATATTAATTTCCATTATTTATTTTAAATTTTAATTATATTTTTCTGAATTAACAATCAAATAAAATATCTGAAATTTATTACGTAAGTTCTGTCCTACAACCTTAAAAATATCATTTTTCAGGCTTTAAAAATTAAACTAAAATCTTTTAAAAAAACTTTAGAACTAGCAATTATACTTTCAAGGTTTTAAAAATAATTAAGTTTTTAAAACCTGATTGGTTAG